>BPTQ01000004.1:38815494-39016041 GCA_019973895.1 Chrysanthemum seticuspe
CCAACAAGCTCGCTTTCCTCACCAAAAATATCTCCACCAAAATGTTCCAACCCAACAGCATATCTAAAGGCATCTCCTAGGTTACTTAGATAGCAGTTTCCAATCTTCAACGATATTAATGAATTACAACAGTTTTTGGCAAGAAGTGTAAGATCTTTTGCATCAGAAATATCCATATTCGTAACATGTAACCTTTCCAAAACCAGTGTTATTCAATGCCAATTGATGTAACCAAATCCCATCTTTCACACTAATCCAATAACAATATCCCAAATAAAAAGTTCTCAATTGGTTGCAATAGTTAGAGACATGCCTTAATCCATCCGTCGAAAATCCTGAACACTTCTTAATCTTCAAACTCCTTAAATCCTTACCATGTGTCAAGTCCACAAGTCCTGATTTACATGCGCTAAAACAAGAATATAAACAAGTAAACTGGAACTATCACAAACAATCACACACGAGATATCCTGGGATACGCTTTCCAATTAATCAGTAAAATATAGGCTCTAAACAACTGATCGTTTTTCTCATCCATCCAACCACAAGCTCGGCTGGTATATATAGGTGTTTAGAATATGCTTTCTAATCCTACTACAATTCTAATAAAGCAAGATAGTCCTTAACAAATAAGGAGTCCTAATTAGACTAGAATTGTAAACTTCCATATGCTTGGAAACTGTTTTGTCTTCCATCTGCTCGGATCTTTGGACTGCACATTAAGCTCGTGACTTTTGAACTACTCATTAGCTCGAGTAGAACATTAGACCAACAATGTGTTCTCGCCAATTTCTCGAGATCTTCATCATGAACAAACAGATCACGGATATGAAGTTCTTTCAAACACCTAAACTCGAGAGCTAATTCTTGGATCCATGGGGTGATTCGCGTATCATAAGCATCTCCAACATTAAAATAAGATGGAGGACCTTTAAGTGTTAACGACTCGATGAAAGGGAACCTTTTACTTAAAGAGGCAGGGTTTGGGCAGTAAAGTATGTGGACAGTTAGGCGCTTACGCGTAATGCCATCAATCTCATAAAACTTACGGGATACTAAAGAAACAGAGTTTCGGTCCTCAACGTTGTGTATATAAGATATAACTAAGTCTAAAACTTCCTCCCCCACCTTGGTTTTTTCGGGCTTGTGTTTGGTCTTACATTTAGTGGGTGCCATTAAGGTTTGGTTTGGCTGGTTTAAGGTTTCAAAATTCAACCAACTAATATAATCTTAGGGAGAAACATCCACTCACTTCAACGATAACAAACATACACATAGTAAAAGAACATATATCTCATCATGAGTTTCAGTAACACGTAAAAACTAACCTTCTTATTATTTCACACAACAAGTCTATGTATTTGCTCTCTTGCTTTTATGTGATTTTCTCAAAAAAAAGAAGACGATCATCTTCTATTCTTTTTGTGTATATGTTTCGTATGTGATAATATGAGACGAGAAATTTTCATTATATACTACGTACAACTTGAGGCCCAACTTTAACCTACAGCTATTTTTAACAATGTTTTTAATCCCTTAACTTCTAGTCAGATTATAGTTTAACCCCTTTACTATACATTATTTCTTTTAACTTCTTATTTAAACCATAAACACAATCCGCTTTATACTCAAGGGTCAACAGCGTTGTTGAAGGTGAGGTATTGGATTGGCATGGATTCGGTTATGAAAGCCGCGGTGAGATTAGGGAGGACGAGAGACGCTGGTATTATTTGGGCGGTGTTGGAGAATAATGCTAAAAGTTTTTATATGGTTTCTAGTGAGATTGGTGATGATCGGCCGCTTTCAGAATGCTCGTTTTTGTTTGATGGCCTACGTGTTCTTTAATTAACTGTAGTTGGTAAGATATGGAGAGCATGCACCCACAAGTAAATATGGCCTACGTGTGTCTTCAATAAAGGGGCATACCGAACTAGCTACATATAATACATTTTCTCCAATAAACAACAACCACATTGTAGCAACTGCTTCCGCCGACCGCATTGCTAATTTATGGAACACACAAGGAAATTTGCTTAATACATGCATACAAGGGTCATTTGGACTGCTTAGCTCATGCTGCTTTCCATCCATCAAGCAAGTATTTGGGTACAACTAGTTTTGATAACACATGGAGTCATGGAGATAGTGGGATGCTGAGACTGGTGAAGAGTTGCTTTATCATCAAGGTCATAGCCGAAGTGTTTATGGTTTGGCTTTGCACCCTGATGGCTCACTTGCAGCGTCTTGTGGGCTTGATTCGTTGGCTCGTGTGTGAGACCTACAGTCGGGAAGAAGCATTTTTGCTTTGAAAGGTCATGTGAAGCCGGTTTTGGGTATTAGTATTTGACCAAACGGGAATCATTTAGCAACAGGAGGTGATCGAAGATAATACTTGTAGAATTTGCGATTTGAGGAAACCAAATTAATCACTAGGCAAAACAGGTAGCTCCAACTTCTTCCCATCTTCCTTTTGCTCCTGTTTATTATTTAAAACAAAAAAGCGTGGAAATACCAAGCCAATGCGACCCATGTTAACTGCGACCCATATAGTTAACAGTAAACCAAATTGATGACTAGGCAAAATAGGAAAAGCAGGTTAATCTACTTATTATCGCTTATGGTTTTTGACCTTTTGGCCAACTAATCCATGGACCGCCACATAGATTTAAACCGAGTAAATGTCACTTTAGGGTTGTTTGCACCTAGCGGAAATTGAATTTGAGACCTCCCGCATTATAGTGATGATGGTCTCGACCCTTTTGCCACTAGGCCACCCGTAAGTGGTTAGTATAGTTTGAATTAGTTTCAAGTGCTAGTGAGAATGATATTGATTATTTGACTAAGGGTATTGACTTATGAGTTGAGGGTGTTTTAGACTGTTCAGGGTGTTTGAGACTGCTTTGAAACTGAATTATAGCGTTTTAAGGCCGCAGATAAGTAGTTTGGAGGGTGTATGGGGTTTCTTATCCAAAGTGCTTATATGGTTATATTTGTGAGCGAAATAAGCGTGTTGAATAAGAGGGTGTTTGGGTGAGCTGCTTCAGCGTAACAGCTTTTGAGTATCCTAAACAGTTTATGGGTAACAGCGCATAAAAAAGGCTTTTTCATAAGCATTTATGGAGTAGTTTTGTCAAAAAAAAAGTTCATTACGCTCGTATACTGATAAGCTGATTAGCATAAGCTTTTTAAAATAAGCTAACCCAAACACCCCTTCAGCAACCTGAAAGTGTTTAACTTATCTCAAAAAGTGTTAAGGAGTTTCTATAAGCAATCGTCACTACTTCAAATAGCTAAGGCACATCGAAATACTATCTACGGCAAACTTACTTTCAAAACATCCCCCAAGTGTGCCATTGATTGCTAGTAATCTGGTATATTAGGCTAGAACTAAAACCAAACTCGATTTCTTGTAGTAATCATTAAATTACTTTTCCGAAATTTTGTTTTTTCATAAACCAAATGTAACTTTTTGATATTTGACATAATCAAGTCCACATTCTTTTAATGATCTTGAATGTTTGCTGTTTGACTTCTCGTTAATGAATTGTTGCATCAAGGTCCATTCCATATTTCTATAAATTTTTGTCACTTGTAATTCTTGATAACTGTTCTGTTGATTTTGTATGCGTGTAGGAAACGAATACTATGGTGAACCTTGCAAATGCACTACAAAAAGAAGGAATCACTGCCTTTCGTTTTGATTTTGCTGGAAACGGGGTAAGTTTGTGTACTGAATGTTAAGGGGGTGTTTGGATGTGCAGTTACTCTTATTATCGTGATCTAAATTCAAAATTTAATGAGGAATTAAGTCTGCCATTTGGCATATATTTCTGTTTAGGGAAAGCGAAGGCACATTTCAGTATGGTAATTATTTGAGAGAGGCCGATGACTTACATTCAGTAATCCAACACTTTCGTGAAACTAACTGTGTAACAAGTGCAATCCTCGGACATAGTAAAGGTATTCTAACATATGATTCTATACATCAGCGGTTCACTTTTGTCTCTTAAGATTATGTAGTAACGTGGTATGATTCCTTTATCTTATTTACTTGCAGGCGGGAATGTGGTGCTCTTATACGCGTCTAGGTATCATGATGTGCCCCGTGTCATCAACGTGTCTGGACGGTACAAGACAGAGGGAGGTGTGCAAGAGCGTTTGGGAAAAGGGTTTCTGCAGAAAGTGAAGGAAGATGGTTTTATAGATGTTAAAGGCAAAACAGGTAGCTAATCAGTTTTTGAAACTTTCATTCCCGCCGCCTTAAAATGCAAAAACTAATGATTAAATGCTCGATGTGTAGGAGAGTTTTTATATCGATGTGTAGGATAGCTTGATGGAGCGTTTGAATACAAATATGCATGAAGCTTGCCTGCGAATTGACAAAGATTGCAGGTAAGATATAAAATTGCTTCAGTCAAATGTGTCTGACCCTAAAAAGTCAAATGTGAACTCTACTTTTTCATCCGACTCATTTGTTGTTATTTCAGAACGTCATGTATTCCTTTTATGCATGCGATGATGGCAGGATATTTCTATTCTACATGATTACAAAAGCTATGTTTGTTATGCAGTGTCTTGACAGTACATGGGTCTGATGATACAATTGTCCTAGTCAAAGAGGCATCAGAGTTTGCAAAGATCATACCGAACCACAAGTTACATGTTGTTAAAGGAGCCAACCATGGATTCTCAAAGCATCAAGATGAACTGATTTCCGTTGTTTTGTCTTTCATAAAAGAACCAGTGAGTCACAACCTAGATCATACGTCATGAAGGGAAATGAAGTAGCTCCATTTCGGGTCTTTGCTCAAAAAATTATGTGTTTTAGTGGTAACATTAGCGGGGTATTTCGGACCCTAGATGCTAGATTCATTTTTGTATAGAACATTCAAAATCCTGAAGTTGTATGACATTGTGCGAAATTTGATTTTTGATGGTACATTTAGAATTACCTGATTATATATACCTTTATTTAATGATTTTATGATTCTTAATTTGATTATTGAAATCATACTAAAAATTTGAAAATTGGTATCCAAATATCTATGAACTTGTATTACTGACAAAAATCCAACTCTCCTTCTGCAACCATAGACTATTTTCTTCTGTTTCCACCTTTCTTGCCGGGTCAAAATGGGTAGGTTTTTTCAGCACACATCAAAGTGGGTTAGATCGACACGTAAACACTTTTTTGTCTCTCTGTGTGCCATATAAATGATGATTATCTAATAATGCTTTGCATTAATATGTTGCAAAGTAAATTAAATGAGTGATTATGATCATACACATAATACTGTAGTGCATATCCACTTAACAAGCAAATTAATGCAAATATTTCTGCAATCGCCTATGGAAAACCACAACCGGAACATGAGGTGCATGACATACAACGCTAAAAGGGTTAAAGTTTTACAAGTCACAACCTTAATGACTACAACGTACAACGAAACAAGCTAATATCAGTCTTGACAAAACTTCAACCATTCTTGTGTTTAAACATTTCTATCTTCTCAATCTCTTCTTTCTTGTGCTTACTCTTCTTTTAGAAGTTCCCTCTTCATGCAATTACATCAACTTCTACCATTCTTCCTATATTTAGACACTCATTGGAGACTTCCTTTTCAACTTGCCCTATATGAGCAATAAAGATTAACAAATTCAGAGCGTGATGGTAAGAAAGGTGGTAACATATATTTAATTGACATTTAAAAACTGAGTTTAATTTCTCTCAATTATAAAGATTAACATATTCATGAAGTGCCTTAATGAACAAAGCTCGTATCTGTGATCTACGTTTAGTAATGATTTCTGACTATATTTTCCCGTGTCATCTATCTAATTTCATCAGCTTTCGGTTTCCATATAAGTTGTGTATGCACTGCACTCTTAAGTGTGGATGACTATGCAATCACCGTCAGCCAGTATGATGCTACAACTATATGCTCAAAATTTCCTGTAATTATTTCACACCAGCGCACATGAATCTTTGTAAGAGTAGAAATTAAGAAATGCATAAGTTTTTATGTTTCTGCGTCTACTGTAAGTTGTTGAAAAAAGTCGTACCTAGACCTCCATAGACAGTTACACGAGTTCAGACTTATATATCATAAAATGAAATGCAGTTCTAAAATTTTAAGGCCATCTTCGTTAATATTTGGAAATAATTACAGACTTTATCCACTTTTTAGCACATTGTCTGTATGCATAGGCCATTTATCACCTCTCGGCTGCAGGAATATTTAAATATGGGATGGTGCATCATTTATATGGAAAACCCTTATTTGGTCTAACAGAAAACTTGCAAATAACCTAACTCGTGCTAAACAATGGTTGAAAGCAATGCAATTTATAATATCTCACAATCACGATATTCCTAGACACCCTTGTTAATAGGAAAAGAACAATACTTTTTAAATAAATGACGAAGAACATACGTACCAATGTTTCAAAGTTGAAACTCTGGACGAGTGAGTGCCAAAGCAGTATGATCACTGCTCTCACCCAAAACATATCTTAGAGAAGGTATTTTAAAAACAGAGCTGGCAACAGCTTGTTTGCTAAAGGGACAACCCCTTAATTTCAACTTTCTTAATCTTGGACACCCTTCAGATAACTTTACTAGTCCTGCATTAGAATTTCCTATACGAGTAAGAGACAAAGACCTCAAATTAGCACCATACTTAGCGATATATTCCAAACCCACATCCATCAATCCTCCATGCCAAAGGGTGATATCTAGTCTTTCAAGTTTTCTGCAACCCATTAGCATAGCCCGAATCCCATTGTCTAGCGGTAGATCTGTTGTCCCATATATCTTAACCAACTTCATACGGAATTTGCGGAGATTCTTTAAATAAGTTCCAATACACTCCGGAGCTTCATTTGAAATATCTTCAACGCTAACCTTTAAATACTCCAAATTAGTACATCCTTTTACCAGAGCAATCAGTCCCACGTGGGTCACAAACTCAGTATAGGTAAGTTTGCGCAATTTCTTGCAAAACTGACCAATAACTTGCAATCCCCTGTCTCCACATACATCCTGGGTATATAGAACTTCCAAATTGGGACACCTCTTGAACAATAAACATTGGCATTCATCATCCATACCTACAAATGCAAGTTTCAATTTCCTTATATGATTCAGAAAAGGGACTACAATTGAATATCGAGTTACTGGCAAATCCTGTATACTTAATGAATGCATATTTGGGGGAAACTGGACACCAACAAGCTCACTCTCCTTATCATAATTACTTCCACGAAAATGTTCCAACTTAACAGCATATCTGAAGGCATCTCCTAGTTTACTTAGATAGCACGCTCCAATCTTCAACGACATTAATGAGTTACAACAGTTTTTTGCAAGAAGTGTAAGATCTTTTGCATTATTATTAATATCCGTATTCTTAACATGTAACCTTTCCAAAACTGTGCTATTCAATGCCAATTGATGTAACCAAATCCTATCTTTCATTCTGTGATAACAATATTCGAAAGACAAAGTTCTCAATTGGTTGCAATAGTTAGAGACATGCTTTAATCCATCCGTTGAAAACCTTTTACACTTCTTAAACTTCAAACTCCTTAAATTCTTACCACGTGTTCTCGCCAATATCTCGAGATCTTCATCATGAACAACTAGACCACGGATATGAAGTTCTTTCAAACACCTAAACTCGAGAGCTAACTGTTGGATCCATGGGGTGATTCGGATAGCATAATAATCTGTATCATTAAAATTAGATGGGGGGCCTTTAAGTGTTAATGACTCGATGAAAGGGAATCTTTTACTTAAAGAGCTAGGGTTTGGGTAGTAATGAGTGTGGACAGTTAGTTGCTTACGCGTAATGCCATCAATCTCATAAAACTTACGGGAAACTAACGAAACAGAGTTCCGGTCCTCAACGTTGTGTATATACGATATAACCAAGTCTAAAACTTCCTCCCCCAATTTGGTTTTTTCGGGCTTGTGTTTGGTCTTACGTTTAGTGGGTGCCATTAAGGTTTGGTTAGGTTTAAGGTTTAATGTTAAACTTTGAGTGAATTCCTTTCTTGAAACACTAAAACTAGAGCACTAAACCTGCAATTATAAATATCAGACACTTTCAACCATTTGCTTAATACTTGAACTTTTCAAGTTGCAACCATAATACTATGTTGTATAAACATCCATAACTAGTTTATATCTAACGAGTTTCAATAAAAATACATAAAAACTAACCTTCTTATTACTTTAAATAACAAGTATCGATTTTTTTTGCTTTGTGTTTTAGTTTCGAATGTGATAATAATAAATAAGAGACGTGAAATTTTTATTATATATATACTACGTATAATTTGAGGCCCAAGTTTAACCTGTAGCTTGGTTCTGGGCTGGGCTTTTCACACGATAAGCAACATAAACACACACGTACATCTTATGTACTTGTTATCAATTGAAGGTGAGGCAGTTCAGTATCCGTTTTATACTCAAAGGGTCACGACGTTGTTAGATTAAGGCGAGGTATTGGATTGCCAAGGAGTCGGTTATGAAAGCCGCGGTGAGGTTAGGGAGGGCAAAAGATATGATGTTGAGATTATTTGGGCGGCGTTGGAGAGTAATGCTGAAAATTTGATGATGAGGTCGTTTTCAGGATGTTCGTTTCGTTTGATGGCAAGTTTCTTGCTACACAATCTTTAACTGGAGTTGTAAGATATGGGCATACCAAATGAGTTACGGAAGTTCATTTTCTCCAGCAAACAACAACCACCACACATGGAGAGTGTAGGATACGTATAGAGACGGGTGAAGAGTTGCTTTATCAACAAGGTCATAGCCGAAGTTTGTATGGCCGATTTGGCTTTTCACCCTGATGGCTCACTTGCAGCTTCTTGTGGGTTTGAAGCGTTGGCTCATGTGTGGAACCTACGGTCGGGAAGACGCATTCTTGCTTTGGAAGCTCATGTGAAGCCAGTTTTGGATATTATCTTTTGACCAAATGGGTATCATTTAGCAACAGGGAGGTGAAGATAATATATTTGGGATTTGAGGAAACCAAATTGTTCCCTTTAAAGTTATTCTAACAACATGAACAACAGGAAAAGGAGGTTAATCTACTCGTAAAAGTATACAATGCAAGGCCTAGTCGGTTGGTCCTTGCTGTCGCTACGTTTGTGCTTATTGCAACCTTAGCGCTGCTGGCATTCTCTTGGCGAAGAGTGATACCAAGTCCCGCCATGACCCCACGTTAAGGAAACCCCATGTACAAGATGGGTTACACATATAGTAGCCGGATCTACCCGGGTCTTGGCCGGTATAGCCGGGTCTTGGCCGGATATAGCCTGGTCTGACCGGACTAGCCGGTTCTAGTTGGGTCTTGGTCGAATATAGTCGGATCTAACCGGGTCTAGCGTCACTCATACCTCACATATTTGGGAATAGATTTTACAAGTAGTTTATGGATCACAAGAGCTAGTGTCACTAATACCTCGCTCCGGCGGGATTGGGTATTTTCTTTGTTGTTTGTACATAGAGCTAGTGTCACTGCTTTATTTCAGTTGCAAGAGGAAAGTACTTTTGTTTCCTGCAAGTGCTTTAACATGGTGTGGAATTCTTAAAGTTATATTTGTAGTCATTATTCCAAGATAGTGTTTCATGACCTTATCATGCATGTGATCTTTGGTACTTCTTTTTTGTCAGATTCTTGTAGGAAAATCTTGCAGTTTTGTATGCTAAAACATTGTTTAGTCACTATTTCTAGTGATTACAGCTAGTCACTGTGAAAGATATGCAGAAAATATAGTTTTTGTTGCAAATATGCATAACTTACATGCATCTTGGAAATCTATTTGTCTCAGCGAGATCCTTATTTTAGCACTGCTTTAATTTGTACGTGATTCCTGAAATTGTTTTCTTAGTGTTTCGTAGTGGTAGTTTGAGTATTATTTTAGCACTGCTTTACCTTAGTATAAGAACCCAAATAATTACATATTTTAATCCAAACCGTCTAGACCCGTTCTCTAACCAAACTGACAACTAACTGTTCCCTCGATGAATTCCTGAATGGCTTCATGTTGGCTAACAGCTACGTTTCCTTGAACTAAATCTATTTGGTTTTGCACAATGATAATATGTTTAAGCCGCATCAGTTCAATAGCAGCCAAATGTTCAAGGGTTTGAGGTTGCGGGCAAGTTTCATTTGCAGACATGAGTAGTAATGCACCGTCCATAATTGCAGCTCCAGTTAGCATAGTCGCCATTAGAATATCATGTCCCTGTAAGATATAATGTATATAACACATGTCAGTAATGTATGCATGTCGACCCCTTAAAGCTCCCAATGTACACGACTAAGTTTAGAAGCTCGTGACTTACCGGTCAGTCGACAAATGACACATGTATATCTTACTTAGCAGATTCTATAATCTTTAATCTTTGTATGTTTAGTCAAATCATCTTCAATGCAACAAAAAAAATAGCAGCAAAATAAACGTAGACAAAAAAATCCAACTCTCATTATGCAACAATAGACTATATCTTTGTATGTTTCCACCTTTCTTGCTGGGTCAAAATGGGTAGGTTTTTTCAGCACACGTCAAAGTGGGTTAGATCGACACATAAACACTTGTGTGTATCTCTGTCTACCATATAAACGATGAATATCTAATAATACATTTTAAAACTCTTTTTTGATCCCATCATGCATTAATATGTTGCAAAGTAAATGAAATGAGTGACAGAATGCACACATGAAGTGATTATGTTGCATACCCACTCAACAAGCACTACACTAATTCAAATATTTCTGCAAGTGCATCTGGATAACCACCAACAAAACAAGAGTTGCATGACATACAAGTTTTACTACAACCTATAGCGAAATAAGCTAATATTAGTCTTGACAAACAAGTCATTCCAGATGCGGATGTTGAGTTTAAACAATTTTATCATCTCAATCTCTTACATCTTGTGCTTACTCTTCATATTAGCCATTTCTTCTTCAAGCAACTACGTAATTTCTTTCTAAATTTCGTCACTTGTTGGAGACTTCCTTTTCGACTTGCTCCTTCCTATACGAGTCAATAAAGATTAACAAATTAGAGGGTGATAGTAAGAAAGGTGGAAACATATACGTAATTGACATTTAAAAACTGAAAATTCATTTTTATGTCAATTATAAAGATTAACAAACTCACAAAGTGCCTTGGAATGTACACATCTCATATCTGTGATGTACGTTTACTAGTGATTTCCGACTATATTTTCCCGTGTCATCTATCTAATTTCATTAGCTTTCAGTTTCCATATATGTTGTATATCCATTGCAATCTAAGTGGATGACTATGCAATCACCATCAGCCAGTATGGTGCTACAACTATACGCTCAAGTGGTGCACATTTCCTGTAATTATTCCATGCCAGGACACATGAATCTTTGAATGAGAAGAAATTAAGAAATGCTCTCTAAGTTAGCATGTTTCAGCGTCTACTGTAAGTTATTGAAAAAAGTCGTACCTGAAGTGAACTGAAGTTTAAAATTTTTGAGGCCATCTTCGTTAATATTTGGAATCAATTACATAAACTTTATCCACTTTTTAATTCATTGTCTTTATATATACATGCTTTCACTCTGGGCGTGTCTAGGCTCATGAGATATACAGAAACCCCTTATCTGGTCTAATAGAAAACACGTAAAAAACCTAACTCATGCTAATGAGAAGATATAAAGCATGCGATTGATAGAATTTCACAATCATGATATTCCAAGACTACAAAAACTCTCAAAGTAAGACACTGTTATTAATAGGAAATAACAATAATTTGCATGTAAATGATGAAGAACATACATACCAATGTTTCAAAGTTGAAACTCTGGACGAGTGAGTGCCAAAGGAGTAAAATCACTGTTGTAACCCCAAACATACCTTAGAGAAGATATATTAAACACAGAGCTGGTAACAGCTTGGTTGCTAAAGGGACAACCAATTAACTTTAACTTTCTTAATCTCGGACACCCTTCGGATAGCTTTACAAGTCCTGCATAAGACAACTTTCCTGTACGATATAGAGATAGAGATCGTAAATTAGCACCATACTTCCCAATATATTCCAAACCTACGTCCGTCAATCCTTTATCCAAGAGACTGATATGTAGCTTTTCGAGTTTGCTGCAACCCATTAGCATAGCTCTAACCCCATTGTCTAGCGGTAAAATTGTTATACCGACTCTCCAACTCAACCGTATAAGGAAATCACGTAGATTCTTTAAATGAGTTCCTACACACCCGAGAGCTTCATTTGAAATATCTGTAAGGCTAACATTTAAAGACTCCAAATTACTACAACCTTTAGCCACAGCAATCAATCCCATGTGGGTCACAGCCCCATTAAATTTGCGCAATTTCTTGCAAAACTCACCAATGACTTGCAATCCCTTGTCTCCACATAAATCCTCGATATATAGAACTTCCAAATTGGGACACCTCTTGAACAATAAACATTGGCATTCATCATCCAAGTCTAAAAATGCAAGTTTCAATTTCCTCATTTGATTCAGAAAAGGGAGTACAGTTAAACATCGAGTTACTGGCAAATCCTTTATACTTAATGAACGCGTATTTGGGGGAAACTGGAAACCATCAAGGTCATTCTCCTCTTCCAAATTATTTCCACCAAAATGTTCTAACCTAACAGCATATCTAAAGGCATCTCCTAGTTTACTTAGATAGCACGCTCCAATCTTCAACGATATTAATGAGTTACAACAGTTTTTTGCAAGAAGTGTAAGATCTTCTGCATCATAAATATTAATATTCTTAACATGTAACCTTTCTAAAAACGTGCTATTCAATGCCAATTGATGAAACCAAATGTCATCTTTCACTACAATATGATAACAATATTCCAAACACAGAGTTCTCAGTTGGTTACAATGCTTAGAGACATGCCTTAATCCATCCGTTGAAAACCCTTTACACTTCTTAATCTTCAAACTCCTTAATTCCTTACCACGTGCTCTCGCCAATTTCTCGAGATCTTCATCATGAACAACCAGACCGTGGAAATGAATTTCTTTCAAACACCTAAACTCGAGAGCTAACTGTTGGATCCATGGGGTGATTCGGATAGCATAATCATCTGTATCATTAAAATTAGATGGGGGACCTTTAAGTGTTAATGACTCCATGAAAGGGAATCTTTTACTTAAAGAGGCAGGGTTTGGGTAGTAAAGTGCGTGGACAGTTAGGTGCTTACGCGTAATGCCATCAATCTCATAAAACTTACGGGAAACTAAAGAAACAGAGTTCCGGTCCTCAACGTTGTGTATATACGATATAACTAAGTCTAAAACTTCCTCCCCCAATCTGGTTTTTTCGGGCTTGTGTTTGGTCTTACGTTTAGTGGGTTCCATTAAGGTTTGGTTAGGTTTAAGGTTTAATGTTAAAGTTTGAGTGAATTCCTTTCTTGAAACACTAAAACTACAACACTAAACCTGCAACAAAATTAAACATTTGCTTAACAATAAGATTAATTACTTTGTAGTTCATAGGATTAGTTTAAAATTTAAAAAGTATCAGACACTTTCAATCCATTTGCTTAATATACTTGAACTTTTCAAGTCACAACCATAATACTATATTGTATAAACATCCATAACTAGTTTGTATCTCACGAGTATCAATAAAAACACATAAAAACTAACCTTCTTATTACTTTCAATAACAAGTCGATCGATCTTTTTTTTCTTTGGGTTTATATCTTAAAACAAGAGACGGGAAATTTTTATTATATATTATATACTATACGTATAATTTAAGGCCCAAGTTTAACCTGTAGCTTGGTTCTGGGCTGGGCTTTTCACACGATCAGCAACATAAACACACACGTACATTTTATGTACTTGTTATAATCAAATTTTATCAGTGGCCTCAATTGAAGGTGAGGCAGTTTAGTATCCGCTTTATGAAAGCCGAGGTATTGGATTGCCAAGGAGTGGTTATGAAAGCCGCGGTGAGGTTAGGGAGGGCAAAAGATGATGAGATTATTTGGGCGGCGTTGGAGAGTAATGTTAAAAATTTGATATGATTTCTAGTGAGATTGGTGATGATCGGTCGTTTTCAGGATGCTCGTTTCGTTTGATGGACAAGTTCTTTCTACACAATCTTTAACTGGAGTTGGTAAGATATGGGCATACCGAACGAGCTACAGATAAATTCATTTCCTCCAGCAAACAACAACCACTACATAATAGCAACAGGTTATGCTGACCGCATTGCAATATTGCTTAATTTGAACCACTTAACTCATGTATGTGATCTTTGGTACTTCTTTTTTGTCAGATTCTTGTACGAAAATCTTGCATTTTTGTATGCTAAAACATTGTTTAGTCACCATTTTTAGTGATTACAGCTAGTCACTGTGAAAGATATGCACAAAATATAGTTTTTGTTGCAAATATGCATAACTTACATGCATCTTGGAAATCTATTTGTCTCAGCGAGATCCTTACTTTAGCACTGCTTTAATTTGTTGGTGATTTCCTGAAATTGTTTTCCTAGTGTTTCGTAGTGATAGTTTGCAAGTGTGATTACTGAAACATGATCCTACCCATACTTTTTTGGGACCTTAATTAGTTGTTACGCTTGTGTGGGATAAGGAAAAACTTGATAGCAATGCATCTGAAATCTGCATGTCCTTGTTGCTTTTGTGGTATGAATTAAGACCGACTAATCATTTCTCCTTCCCCATTCAGGTTAAAGCGAAGAAGCAAACATTTTATGCAACCTGGTAAATTTATCTGTCTTTGTGCCCGTTTCTTGCTCTACCTCCCTCGAATATTGTGGTGCATGTGTTGTAGATTGATTACTGTCATTAAAAATCATCAGATGGAAATCTGGATTCCAAGTACTATTGATGCTGGTTTATTGGGTCTAATATGCTGATATCTGTTTATAGGTGTGGGCCTTGTCAATTTATGGGTCATATACTGAACGAGGTTAGTATTACCATGGGAGACACAATTCAAGGGGTGAAGATCGACACAGAAAAGTAATAATGACAGTGAAGTCATTAATAACCTGTTTGTGTCGATTGGTTTGCAGGAAGGAGCATTGACAGGCTGACAGCAAACCAGCTGATCCAATGAATCTAAGGCACACTGAAAGTTGAGAACAAGTAATCTCAATAACATCTTTGACCCATTATTTAAAACTTGATGTGAAGCAACATTTTCTCGGCTTATTTGTATATCTGTTTTTATACATTTCCATTATCATTCAGATTATTTTACATGTTGGAAACGCTATTACAAATTGGGGTTTTTTACTCTGGACTTTGTTTGTCAAAAGAAACGTTAATGAATCGAATCCCATTCTAATCACATTTTCAGTGCTAAATGTAAATTGCTTTGTTTATATTGTATATGAAATGGATCAAGTAGACGATGATGATCAGATTGTTGGGACAAAATGGAGAGGAAATAACAAATGGCAGATTGATTACTAATCATCTCTAATGAAATTTACGATGCTTGTCAAATGAATTGACTGTTGTTAAAGAAAGGTAGTGCATACCCACTCAACGACACAAGAAGTGCATGACATACAATGCTAAACGGGTCAGAAACAAGTTTTACTACAACCACAAACAAGTTTTACCTACAGCAGAATAAGCTAATGTCAGTCTTGACAAACAAGTAATTTCAGATTCGGATTTTGAGTTTAAACATTTTTATCATCTCAAGCTCTTATTTCTTGTGCTTACTCTTCATTTTAGCCGTTTCCTCTTCTTGTAATTACATCAACTTCCTTTTCAACTTGCTCCTTCCTATATGAGTCTATAAAGATTAACAAATTGAGAGGGTGATTGTAACTTAGTAAGAAAGGTGGAAACATATATTTCTTTCTCTCAATTAAAAGCTCACAATCACGGTATTCCAAGACAATAAAAGCTTCCGAAGTAGACACTCTTATTAAAAATAGAAAAAAACAATAATTTGCAAGTAAATGACGAAGAACATACATACCAACGTTTCAAAGTTGAAACTCTTGACGAGTGAGTGCCAAAACAGTAAGATCACTATTGTAACCCCAAACATACCTTAGAGAAGGTATATTAAAAACAGAACTGGTAACAACTTGCTCGCTAAAGGGACAGCCAATCAGTTTTAGCTTTCTTAATTTCGGGCAACCTTCTGATAACTTCACAAGTCCTGCAATAGATAACTTCACAAATCCTGCAATCGAATTTCCTGTAAGAGTAAGAGATAGAAACTGATACGTCTGACTTGTATCGTGATAGGCACCACTTATAGCGGGTGCTAGCTCCGTTAGAATGAGAAGAGAATAAGAGATTGATTGACTGAAAAACCTGGAACTTTCATTAACCGTAAAACCTTAAATAGTAGTTTTGAGATAACTCATAAAACCTAAACACTTATCCTATCACAATTTAAACACAAAGTCCTAACACAGTTGAAACACCTATCCTAATAACATAATAAAAACTGATAGTTATCTAGCCCATCACAAAGTCCTTGTGCCAAGCTGGAGGAACCGACACTCGTTTTGTTTTCACTTTGCCCCCTGCTTCAGATTCCTCAGGCGTAACACTCCCTTCTCCTTCAGAAACCACCTTGTCCTCAAGGTTATAAGCTGGATAAGTCGCTTGAAAATCGGTCAGCCATTCCCACGTGGCTTCCTCTGGTGATTCCCCAGTCCACTGTACCAACACCTGCTTGACTGGAATTCCATTCTTCAACACCGAGCGAGAGTCGCAGATTGCTAATGGCTGCTCCACGGGCTGCCCTTCGCGAATCTCATCAGGAAGACCAGCCACAACTTCATCTCCAGTACCTGAAAATGGTTTAAGAATAGACACATGGAATACCGGATGTATTTTACTCGTAACTGGTAGAGCAAGGCGATAGGCCACTTTCCCGATACGCTCAACCACCTCATACGGTCCATAATACCTCTTGGCTAGCTTGTGAGAAAGGCGCTTAGCTAAAGTTAGCTGCCGATATGGTTGCAACTTAACGAGCACCTTGTCACCAATATTAAACTCAACCTCTCGTCGCTTACGGTTAGCCTTAGTTTCCATGCGATGTTTGGCAATCAACAAATTCTGCCTAAGTTGTCGCAACAGCCCATCCCGTTCCACCAATAACTCGTCCACTGCCGCTACCTTTGATGATCCTGGTGGATAAGGAATGATCGTCAAGGGCAACCTCCCATACAACGCCTGATATGGAGACATTTTGATACTACTGTGAAAGCTAGTGTTATAACAATATTCAGCCCAAGGCAAAAAACGAACCCACTGTTGAGGTCGATCAGTCACCATAGCCCGCAAATATTGTTCCAACCCACGATTAACAACCTCAGTCTGACCGTCCGTTTGGGGATGGTATGCCGTACTATGATTTAACTGCGTTCCACTACATGCAAACAACTGCTTCCAAAACTTACTGACAAAAATGGGGTCACGATCAGACACGATAGTTTTAGGAAATCCATGATGCTTAACCACGATTTCCAAGAATGCCTCAGCAACCTTGTGTGCATTGAAACTGGTTGGCAAAGCCCCAAAATGTGCATATTTCGAAAAACGATCCACCACGACAAAGATAACCGTGAACCCCTTAGAAACGGGCATTCCTGTAATGAAGTCCATAGATACGTCCTCCCATACGGCCGTGGGCGTCGGAAGGGGCTGCAAGTAGCCACCCGGTGCCTGGGTCGAATATTTAGTTTGTTGACACACAAGACACTGCTTGATAAAGTTTTCTACAGACTCGCGCATTCCCTTCCAATAAAATAAGGCAGACAATCCCACCAGCATCTTTTTAGTGCCGCCATGCCCCGCGCTAGGCGTCTCATGAAACTCGCGTAACAAAGGTGTTTTCAGTTTTGATTCCTTTCCGAGAAAATAACGATCTCGATATATTAACAACCCATTCTCACACCGAAACCCCAGCGGTATTTCCCCACGATCCAACTTCTGGTGTACACTAAGTAACTCATCCAGAGATTCATTCTCACGTCTCAAATCAGGTATTAATCCCACCAATGGCTGGCTCATAGACATGAATGATGCAGCGACAACCTCCTCTTCCTCAAACATACGCGACAACGCATCAGCAACTTGGTTTGTCACTCCCGGCTTGTACTCAATTGTGAAATCGAACCCCATTAATTTCCTCACATACTTCTGCTGGAGCGGAGTCTGAATTACTTGCTGCATGAGTTCTTTGATACTCTTGTGATCGGTTCGAATGATGAACCATCGCCCAATTAAGTATTGACGCCACTTGTAGACAGCTTCCACAATAGCGAACAATTCCTTCTGATAGGTGGCCGCCACACGCATACGCGGTCCCAACTTACGACTGAAATAGCTAATGGGTTGGGTGCCCTGGATTAAAACCGCACCAATTCCATCACCCGATGCATCGGCTTCCACAATAAAGACCTGGTCAAAATTTGGAAGACCCAATATTGGAGCATTAGTCAATTGCTGCTTAAGAATGTCAAAAGCTTGTGATTCTAGTTCCCCCCATTTAAATCCATCCTTTTGTAGGAGATCGGTTAAAGGAGCAGCAATGGTGGCATATCCCTTAATAAACCGTCGGTAGTATCCGGCTAGGCCCAAAAATCCCCGTACCTGACGCTGGTTCGTAGGTATCGGCCATGCAAGTACCGCCGCTACTTTCTTAGGATCCATCTCTACACCGCGTTTCGAGATGATATGCCCTTTGTTGAAGAGAATAAGAGATTGATTGACTGAAAAACCTGGAACTTTCATTAACCGTAAAACCTTAAATAGTAGTTTTGAGATAACTCATAAAACCTAAACA
The DNA here is from genome assembly GCA_019973895.1 of Chrysanthemum seticuspe. NCBI lineage: Eukaryota > Viridiplantae > Streptophyta > Magnoliopsida > Asterales > Asteraceae > Chrysanthemum > Chrysanthemum seticuspe. The sequence goes on from BPTQ01000004.1 coordinate 38,834,334, forward strand.
CTTATCCTATCACAATTTAAACACAAAGTCCTAACACAGTTGAAACACCTATCCTAATAACATAATAAAAACTGATAGTTATCTAGCCCATCACAAAGTCCTTGTGCCAAGCTGGAGGAACCGACACTCGTTTTGTTTTCACTTTGCCCCCTGCTGCAGATTCCTCAGGCGTAACATGGTAATGTCGAGGACACTTTGGCTATGGTTTGTCCTCGCTAAAGACCTTTGGAGAGGACATGCCCTTGCCAAAAAGGCATAAAATGTCCTTTCCAAAAATGTCGAATGTTGTAGTTATGACCGATTAGCGTCAGTGATTAATCGGCCAGCCTTTTCAATAGTTACTAAAATTATGTTAGTAATATGTTTCGGTTACTAATAAAAAACAAATAACATCAATAGAGATTAAAGAACAAATAGTGACACAAGAACAAGTTTTATTAACATCAATCATCAAATTGAAACACAAACAAGTATAAGCTAGGAAATTATACATACATATATAATAAGTACCAAAATTCATTCAACAGGAATCCTAATTTCATTAGTCCTAAAAGGAGGCAACGTCCATGGAGGATTATACCTAGCCAAAACATACTCCCCAACAATCTTAACTCCATCTCTTCCCAAATCTTTCTTCAGTTTCTCCACCTTTTGCGACACCACATCATTCGTCGCTATTCCACTAAACTTCACCACCCCATATTTACGTCCACCTTCTTCCTTTATCACCACCCTCTCATCCACCGGCTTCGGTGCTTCCTCAGCCTTCTTATACTTCTCCGGCAATATAAACTGCATGGTCACCTTATTATCATCACTTGCATGACTTATAACCGGTGACGTCATGTCTATCTTTTCTCCAGGTGCTTTTGTGATAACTGGTGACGTCATGTCTATCTTTTGTGTTGTGGTGTTTTGAGGTTTACCTAGAACACCTATGTAGTTTGCTAAGATGGAGAATCCACCGTCTTTGTCTTGTCCTTTCATTTGTGATGGGTCGTAGGTTATTTCGGCTATTACTGACGGTGGGTAGTGACGGATTTCGTAGTCTGTTGTTGAGTTTATGACTTCGTATTTTGGAGTTTCGACTATGATCTTGCCGAATACCATGCCCATGATTCCTAAACGATTTCCCATGATTTGTTCTTGTTGTTATGTGTTTGGACAAGCTAGTGTGGAGGGTTTAAATAAAGAACAAGCGGTGAGGATTGTGCATGTGTTTTGTGGAATTCATTTAACCACGTACACTATTTTTCATATCCATGTATCTAGCTCGAAAATGACACTTTTTCATAAGAAAATTCTAAAAAGAATCTCAAAGTATGTACTTTAAAATTTTGGTCAATTAAAATAGAGTTAAGGAGTCTTAATGGGGATGAAGATCCTTTGCTTTCTCTCTCCATATAGATCATATAGACCATTTAATAGAAAAAGAAACATATTATATGTGTGGCCCCATCACTATCTTCTCATTAAAACTCATTAACAGAAAAAAGAAACACCCCATAAACTACACCGTTCGTCCTTGTGGTATACGTTGACCATCAAGTATCGTCCTTTGACAAAAAAAATTGCACCGTTGGTCCTTAACTGCGAAACGTTATTTGCCGTTCGTCCCTCCCTCTAACGACTGTTTGTAACGCTCGTTATGTGTCCAAATACGAGGGTATATTCGTCTTTTTCCCTTCACTTTAACTTCTTCTTCCTTTATACATCTTCTTCCTCACCTGCCACCACCCACCACAACTTCTTTCATTGCAAAATTTATAAAACTATAAAAGACTTTAACTTAAATCCAACACTAAGATTAAATTTTGATACCACCACCACCAGTTACTACCCTTCTTTATTCTTTATATCTCCATCTTCAACTTCATTTTCATCCATAACTCGCAACACCTCCGGCCACCTTCACAAGCCCCCAAATCAACACCCTAAAATACTACTAGCTCAAAACCCACAAAAACCGATACCCCATTTTAGTAAACCTACAGCCGTCGTACCACAACCCATCACTTACAGTCTTTGGTATACACTATATTGTTGGGTACCACAAGCCAACCCCACCACTACCACCGTCCACCACCAGTCCCGCCAACCTCAAACCAAACACCCATTTCATTCTCCCATTATATATACTCAAAACATAAAATCCAACCCACAAATGCTAACCCATGATCTTGCATCTTCATTAAAAATCATCACCAATCTATATAAACAAAACACATCAATCCTTAGATTTATAAAATTCACCGATCAACAACCACCACTGCAAATCCGATCAAACCACCAAGTCCCTACTTCATATTTCCCAAATAAACACAAACCCCTTAATCAATTTCATATTCCAATAACAAACACACACTTACCTGCTTTATCTGTGATTGTGAATTATATTGTGGACTAGTTGAGATTAGCATAAAACGACCACCGGTCAAACAACAAAAAAATATTACTGTCATATTCAAAAATCTAATTTTAACAGCTAAGTTACCGTTGGAATTGAAAGAAAAAGAAAGATGAATCGAAAGTTTTGTGGTAGGGAGGATGATATTAAGAAATTAATTAAAAGGATTCGTGTTGATGTTAATTGGGATGATGATGAGTACATGGAGGAGATTGTGACTAATGGTTTTGACTTCTTACAGTCAACGGTTGATAGTATTAATCAAGAAACAGAGATTGGTGTCGTAGAAAATGGTTGTGGGGATCGGTTGATTGTTGGTGGTGGCGATGAGGTTAGTAATGATGTAGATCTTGATGATGGTGGTATGAAGATTAGTGATTTTGAATATTTACAGTCAACGGTTGGTAGTATTAATCAAGAAACAGAGATTCTTGATGTTGATTGTGGCTGTGATGATGTGAATCTTGATGATGTTGGTATGGAGATTTTAGACTCAAAGATTTCAAGAACCATAACTTGTGCTGTTAAGAAGAATGATGATGCTATGGTGAATTCTATGAATAATAATACTCGTGTTACAACTAATCCAAGAGATGCAGCTTTTGATCCAATGGGTTTGGGGAATGGTTTCTTTAATAATATTAGTGGTAGTGATCATGAGCAACTCAACACCAGCAGTAATAATCTTGACTTTTCTGAGGCTTTCATTATTGGAAGTGTGAAAGGACAAAAATACCCTCACGTGTATATCACGTGAGCATGCTTAACGAGAGTTAAATGGGTCCGTTAGTTGGAGAGACGAACGGCAAATAACGTTTCGCAGTTAAGGACCAACGGTGCAATTTTTTTGGTCAAAGGACGATACTTGATGGTCAACGTATACCACAAGGACTAACGGTGTAGTTTACTCATTAAAATATTAAGTTAACTACATTTTGGTCCTTGTGGTTGGTCAGGTATTCAATTTTTAGTCTAACTTTTTTAAAAAGTTTTGGGTTTGGTCTAAACGTGAAACACATGTTTCGAGTTGGGTTATTAACATGAAAATGTATCATACTTGTCAGTTTTTGTCATTGTGTGTATCGTCTTTTATTTTATTTTTTTTTTAATTTTGACACTAACCTTTTGAAGCTATTGTGTGTACTGAACTTTCAATTTTTGATTATTGTGAGTATTTTTATGACTATTCAGCCATGTAAAATGACCATTTAACCATTCGAAATTTGAAAAAAGTAAGGGTAAAATGGTTACAAATACACACAATAGCGCGAATTTAAAAGGTTGGTGTCAAAATTGAAAAAAATAAAGGACGATACACACAATGACAAAAAGTGGCAAATATGATACATTTTCATGCTAATAACCCGTTTCGAGTTTGGTCCAGTTTCACTAACTCCGTTAATTTGGCTTAATAGGACCATTAAATATATGGGTTTCGTCCACACTTAACTAAGGCACTGTTTCGGGCTGACCCGACCCGAACCCGACTCGAGTCAATTCGAGTCGGGTCAATCGGGTTCAAAAATGTATTCGGGTCAATCGGGTCAACCCGAATTGACCCGAGTTCTAAACAAGGTCGGGTTCGGGTATATTTTTTTAGCCCTGACCCGACCCGAACCCGACTAACCCGGCTAAACAACACATTTACAATGTAAAATACTCGGGTTGACCCTGAACCCGAATTGACCCGACCCGATTGACCCGACCCGAATTGACCCGACCCGAGTTGACCCGAGTTCCAAACAAGGTCGGGTTCGGGTATGTTTTTTTAAGCCTTGACCCGAGTTGACCCGACCCGAGTTGACCCGAACCCGACCGGGTCAACCCGAATAACACCCCTATTTATAAGTATGTGGGTCATACATGTGGGTCCCATTCTCTTAGAGGGTCTAGTTGGAGGAGGAAAGCTTTTATCTCCCTTTGTGATATAGACATTCTAAAGACCCGTTTGTTTTGAAGGGTTGGCTGTCAAGGATTGGACTCAAAGTTAAATTTATATGTTTGGTTGCATTTATTACTGTTAAGATTGGGAACCAACCTCAAATATTCGGGCATTTAGAAAAGGAGTCATGCTTACCCACTTTACTGACAATTCCCTTGGTTTAATGATAATTTTATTGTCTTTTTTCCAAATAAGATGGGCCCCTTCCCACTTTTACCTAACATCTCTCCTTTTATATGTATATATTTATTATTATAATATTTAAATAATATTTACAAATAATTAAATATTAAATCATATATATATTTTTTCTCTCTTATTTTATACCAAATCCAAATCCAAATCTAAATCCTAAACCCACCTACAAACCAAACGGGCCCTAACATAAATAGTGGACCTCAACAAAAAAACAAACATTAAAATATATCAATGGTCCACACACTTTACCCACATAGACACTCTAAAATAAAATGAAACAATCCCTAAGAGCACTCCCAATGGGTAACGCCCACCCCCCAAGTTATTTGAATGTTATTCGGTGTTAACCATTGCACGTTTGGTGTTATTCCGGCGTTAAAGTGCCGGTGTTAACACTGTAACGCACGTTATTTGGGTTTTTTTTTTTTGTTTTTTGTTTTGTTTTGTTTGTTTTTTTTTTTTTTTTCATTTCTGCCTCTAAATGAGGGGTTGTTTTTGTAAATTATTGGTTAGTTAAAGTTTAACTTGGGAATGTTATGATTGTGGGTGTTTTTTTGGTGAGTTAAGGTGAAATGTTAAAGCTGATGTGGCGCAAACGTGACACAGTGTTAAACCATAACTCAAGTTATGGTTGGGAGTGCTCTAAGTGTCATATCTATAAATACATACCACCACCTAACCACTTTCTTTCTTTCTTATGTCTCTTTGTTTTATTTTTTCTTTTCAGTTTATCATTTCATAAGATAAAACAATCCCATGTCTTAATTTCTCAACCCACCACCAGTAAATCCGACAAAACAACAAATCATACAACAACTAGCCACCACTGAACACCCTACCCGCGTCCACAATCCCCCACCACCACCACCAGCAGCTCACCACCGCCTTCTAACTCCTACCTCTCTCGCCTAATCTTCAGCCAAAGACCCTCCAAACACTAACCATCAACAAATTTCTTCAACTTAAACAAAAACCTCAAAACCCCCAAATTTTACGAATATCAAAAACCTTAACCCTAGTATTTCAACTCAAATCACAAAGTTAACTTAACAATTAGGGTACATTAATTACAAATTATGTCCTTGTGGTTTGTCATTTTTTCACTCTCCGCCATTCTCAAACTTTAATTACAAAGAATGCCATTGTTATTCACGTTTTGTTACAAACAATGTCCTTTTCATTAACACTCGTTAGTTTTTTTCACTACTGATGGTCAAAGGCATGCAAAATGACCAATATGCTCTCATCTTCTTCTCCACTTTGATTTTTTTGAATTTTCAATTAATTTTAATCCACACTCAAGAACACCAAGAACACAAACCCCATATTTTTTTAAAAAAATGTGATCTTCAAGCTCTGATGATAAAGGGTAATCCTCATCATGCTAGATTGGTAAAGACCTTACTTCATGTTTTTGGTTTTTATTTTATTTTATTTTATTTTATTTTATTTTATTTAAATATACTTTTTATAAATCTCTAACTATCATAAGGACAATGACCCATCATATATCTTTCATCCCTCTTCTACAAAATCCCAGTTTTCCTTTCGTGATTTCTGCTTCTTTCTTTTTTTTCCCCTATTTTCATAATTGTCTTTTCTCATGAGCATTAGAATCATAAATCATGTGATGGAGAAGAAAATACAACACCGAAGATGCTTTCTTCTGCATTTGATACAAGGTTATATTTGTGATATTTTGAGTTTTACGTGTTTATATGCATTTAGAATTATTTTCTAAAGACTATTTTTACGTGATTGGATCTTTTTCAGTCCACAAAAAACTGAGCATTCGGGTTTAAAGAAGAATTTGCAAGGAGTTGTGGAGTGGATGCAACGTTGGCCAAAGTTAGATAACTTCTTGAACCGTAATGTCATTCGTCCGGAACCTAAGACTGGTCAAATGGTTGTGTCAAAGAGGTACCTATTTCCCGTTCCTCTAAACTGACTTGATATCATTTTTTGCATGTATGAGTAAAATACATAACCCTTTTCAGGTTGATCCAAACGGGCCTTAAATTTTGTTGCAGCAGGCAATCACAAACACTAGTTAAACTGTTGCATGAGCCATAGCCAAAAATGCCTTAAAGTTGCAAATTAATAACTAACAGACTCGAAGACCGATTAAAATGTTGTTGTTGTAACCATAACCAAAAAATTGCTATACAAAGACCCAAACACTATGTATAAGGCTGCATCAATATAAACTTAAAGTCCCTTTATTTTTATTAAATAGGTCAAGTTATCTTAAAACAGATCATATGGGTCATTTAATTCAAATGGATCAGACGGGTAGTTACATTCAAACGGCTCATAAGGGTCATTTTACTGAAATGGGTCAGATGGGTTTTTGTATTCAGATGGGCTAGGCTGCATACATTGATATGTGCAATTCCAACACATTGACAAATACATTCGAACGTAAATTCATTTGTATGCTCATAATTGTGTAATAGTTGTGCAAGTTCATCCTCGTGAATATGGTTTCACCAATTTATAGTGTTTACTTGGAAGTACTAATTGTTTATGCTATGTGATTGTTAGGTCATACGTATGTTTTCAAATATTGTAAATTATTAAAATTTGATGCAATGAGCACATATCTACTAACTTTTATTAATCAGTGTCACAATACCAACAAGCTTGCAGTCAATTTGGTGCAGTTGGATCCGATCTATCATTGAATAAAGTTGCAGATTTAAAAGATGCGTTTTGGAGACTTTTAGACCCCACACGATTCATGGAACACTAATTATCTACTGACTGTAAGATGTATGCCATTTTAATCGGTATATAAATTTTACCTATTTTGTGAACAAACCTTATTTACCTATTGTTGCGGGAGATCTTTCTGTACAGTCAACATGGTTAAGTTTTTGTCTTGATTGAATAAACGTGTCCCATTTTCTTGGTAAGTTGCTGAACTTGGGACCTGAAACTCTCGATTACTGATGTAATATGGACTAACTAATATGTAATTCTACATTATGATTATAGTATTAATCATGTCCTCAAATGGTGGTGTGCTTGATTTCTTCTTAGAGTAACATTAGGATATTTTATTAATGTTTATAAATAACATGAAGATGTTGCATTTGGTTGTAGAACTCAGTGGAAAGGAACCGTGCTTAAAGGTTTCCACAATGTAACTCAAATACAATCATGAGTCAATGTCATTAGTATGTAATCTAATTAGTGCCATAAATTTTAAGGTTCAAATGTCATTAGTACCTAAATTGTCACTTTGTTTATGTGGAAAAAATCATCTGAAAAAAGTCACAGTGGCTAATTTAAGGCTAAAATGTCAATGAGAGAAACAATATCCGATTGAAAGGCGAGATGTGTGTCAGGACTGCTTTATAAGTATTGTTTGTTGTAAGTTTTTATAATCCAAGGTTAAAGAGAAAATCATCAAACTTGATTTTGCATGGAAAACACAATTAGTCTATTTAGGGTATTATATGTTTTAAAAATCAAATAAGAATATTGGCCTTTTATCCTTGCACTTTTCATGCATCATGAGAATGGAAATATTACAAAATAGACATAAATGAACTCTAAAAAACGAATAGATTTTTGGCAACAATTTGGGAAGTTATCAGAGGGACGACCCCCTACAGAAAGACACCCCCTTAGAGGGAGTCGTGGAGTTGTCGTGTTCTGTCGCAACTTCATGTTTGGCTATTAAGCAAACCTTCTGCAATGCATTTTCTTCACCCGTTGCAATCACCTTTCTAGCATTCTCTCATACATTCATACACACTCTTTGTTATCTTGCTTAATATCCATTCAAGTGAACCACATTACTAATCCACCATTCAAGCAAGGGAAGAACACAAGTAGATTTTCAAGTCTTATGTGTTAGAGTTATAAGTTATTGTTTGCAACCTTGTTGTGTTATTATATCTTACTATCATAATTCTTTGTTCATAAACACCACCATACACCAAAATCGAGAGTTAGGTTAGTATTTTAGGCCTCAAAATACTTGGTGAGAAAGGTTGGTTCTACCTCGATTAGGACTCGATATTTAGCTTAGTATCGGTAAAAGTGTAAGCTACGTTGTACGGTTTTCTCCGTCAAGTAAGGGAGCTTGTTGACACAGTGAGGTGAACTCTCGAGTTAGAAACTCGGGGAGTAAAGTAGGGCGAGGAAGGTGCTTCATTACCAAACCACTATAAGTCCTTGTATTGTGGTTTGATCTTTTCATTATGCACCTTCCGTCCCAAGTTTAACGTTTTTTTGGGCTCAAAGTTGAAAATATTTGGCTAAATCGGATTTGGGTATCGTGTTGAAGCTATTTGGCTAACTCTGGTTCGGGTAGACCTATTTGAGCTGAATAAGTTTTTTCTTCTATTTTTTTTAAATAGATATATTTTATAAATTATCTATCTGAAAAAAAAATGTTATGACCATTTTACACATATTCCGGTTGACCCGAACCAAACTAACCCCAATTTTAATAGGGGCCGGTTTAGGTATGTTATTTTTAGTCTTGACCCAACTTTGACCTGACCGAATTGATCCAAACCCGATCAACTTGACCCGATTAACACCCCCTACCATCTGGGGAAGGATTTGGCTAGTGATTTAATTAATGCAACATGTATTTAGCAATAGATTTCACAAACCAATAGACGAGTATGGAATTTGTTTATGTATTTAAATGTGTTTGTACTTGTGCTTAACTGCTTATGCATGTGTTTTTTTTGTGAGACTGTTTACTAGTGGTGGTGATGGGTTGCTGGTCCGTTACATTGATGTAAAATTGGTTCTTTAAGCGAACATACATTAGATTATTATATGGATGACATTGGATATAAAAATACAATTATAATTATTATAAGAATTTAGAAAAAAGAAGGGTTGGAATTTTAGCTGGAAGTTGACGCGGTGGTGGTGGTGGGTGGTGGTAGCGGTGGTGGTAGGTGATGGGTGGTGGTAGTTGGTTTTGATTATTTAAGTTAAATGCTAACGACCGTTGGCTAAAAGGACGTGGAGGAGTAATGACGTTAAGGGAGTTAACGGGTCAAGGTAATGATCGTTGGCAACAAGGATTAAATGTGCAAGATTTTATTAGAAATGGGAGGCATAGCGAATAAACGTTAAAATTGAGTATGTAAACTACATGAACAATATTGAAAAAAACTCAATAAATAATAACTTGGGGACCAAATAACCATAGACAAAACCAGAAGAGTTTAAAGCCAAACCCCACAAATTGATGTTAGACGACATTATAGCACGCATATAATAGTAGACCTTGAGCATGTTCGTTATCAATTTCTCAAGTCATTAATAAATCAAAACTACACGACTTTGTACTTGCATTCAAACATGGTGGCTAACTTTTGCTCCTACCCACCAACTTATTATTCGATTCATTAAACTTTATGCCCCTTCCTTTTTTACACGAAAACCACAAAAATCTACCTAGTAAGAATGTCAACTAGCAATGAAAAAGTGGTGATTTGCATAGGAGACATCCATGGTTATGCAACTAAGATAAAAAATCTTTGGTCCAATTTGCAAACTCAAATTAAGCCAAACGAGTTCGAGTCCGCCCACATCATTTTTCTTGGTGATTATTGTGACCATGGACCTCACACTCGGGACGTGCTCGATTTTTTGATATCCTTGCCTTCAAAACATCCAAAACAATCTCATGTTTTCCTTGCTGGAAATCACGACTTTGCATTTGCGGCCTTTGTTGGGGCTTTGCCTCCGCCACCTAATGGTGCGGAGTTTTGTTCCACGTGGGATCAATTTAAGAGTCTTGAGGAGCCCGAAGGGTGGTATAAGGGCGACGGCTATGAGAATATGCATGTGCAAGGGAGGAGGTGGGGTGGACTATACAAAGAGTTGTGGCATCCCAATAATAGCTCAATTTATACTTCACGATCTACATTCTCATCTTATGGATTCTCTCACGGCTCTCCGGGTTACTAATTACTCCCTTCGTCCCATATTTATTGTAAACTACGTGCTTTTTGTTTGGAGATAATTTTGGAACGGAGGAGTAAGATTCTTAATGTAAAAATAATTCAACATTAACCCTCCTAATCTAGTATTTTATTTTCAGATTTTATCAAAGCATTTCCCATTGAGCATAAGAAGTTCTTGGCGAATATGGCATGGATCCATGAAGAGGTGTGGCTCTATATATTCTTGTGATTTATTTCTTATAGTGACAGTGAGAACTAACTCATGACGCACTTGTTATTTTCAGGATGATGTATGCATAAACACCGCTCAAGGGACCAAACATTGTAAACTGATTGCAGTTCATGCCGGTTTGGAGAAAGATAAAGATGTCGAAGAACAAATGATAACTCTGAGAGCGAGGAACACCGAATTTCCAAGCTTAAAAGCAATCAGTGGGAGAACTAGTGTGTTAGAAATGCCCGAGGTACGTATCCATGCATCTTGCGTGCTAATTAGAATATTAGAAGCTAGCTTCATATACTTATACCAACTGATTATATGAATACTTTAGGAACTAGAAAAGCATGAAACAATCTTAGTGAGTGGTCACCATGGGAAGCTGCATATTGAGGGCTTTCGTCTCATTATTGATGAAGGTGACGGGCTTGAAAGAAATCCGTTGGCAGCAATCGTACTCCCTTCAAAGAAGATTATACGTGACACTGATACGGTGGAATCATAAGATCAACAACACAATTTACTAAGACACACCATTTCGATTTTTCCCTAAGTAATAGAGTTTTTGTGGTTATACGACATATTGCTCTCAAGATAACCCCATTTTGAGAATGTATCTTCATTTATTTTTGGCAAAATTGAGATTTTATAAGTATAACAAAAGAAACTAGCTAAAAAAATAAAAGGCTTTTTATTGGGCCAAAAATAAAAAGTGGGCCAAAAGCTGGACCAGAACTCCTCCATCAAATTCAAATGGCTAGAAACTTTGCCATTTAAGGCTTTAAGCTGCTAAGCAAATATTAATTGCTTACAATGTTTTCATGAGCTTATTACAGGATTAGCTCTATATTAACAACTTAATAAACTTTGATGCAACCAACCAGAGAAGAATGAAGAAGATATACTCCCATAGGGGTGTCGTGTTCCTCGCCTTATGTATATATAAAATAAATGTGAATTTTAATCTAGTTGAAAACGGCTTATAGTTTTGAGTACAAAAAGTTGCGAGAGTACTTTACATCAAATACTGATATCGAGTAGGGATATCAACGTATCACAGCGGGATTGAAATATACCCAATTTTGCCGGCAAACATTAGCCCAAAGAAACTAACAAAACATCTATGTATTAATTAATTTTCTTAATTTATGACAAGCTAAAATGTAAGAACAATTTTTTTTAAAAGATTCCGAACATTTTCATGGCACATAAACATCAAGTAAAAGTCCACTATCGTTAAAACGATTTTTTTTCAAGTTTGTTAAACCTATTTCCAAACATATCATAGTAGACGCCCTAACATTAAAAACTAGACCTACTAAAACACACTCAGAACACATGCATATACACACATAAATCATAATGTTACTCCATCAACGCCGACGCTATAACACCAGGCCAGATAGTATAATAGGATTACTGCCGATGTGACTATAACGTTGTGGCAATAACTTTCCCCGTGTTATAAGGTAAACTCATTTACACATCTTGTATCATTTTTAAGAAAATATCTATGGATCGGACACAGACAAATACAGTCAAGTTAGGTAACACAAAACTCTTAGGATGGAAATTTGGTCCTTAAAAAGTTGAACATGGTACAACAACATCATTTATCTACATTTCATTGCTTATCAAATGTGGAAAGCATTAAGGGAGCAAATTGGAAGTGGGTTTTGCTGTGGGGATCATAAACTTGACTTTTTGCATAGTTCAAATTTTCAAAAAGATAGTTCAAATGACTGTAACGAATCTGAATAATAAAAGATAGTTTTCGTTTCTTGAATTTAGTAAAAGAAAAATGTGTACTGATCATGCAATTACAAAATTCTAAGAAACTTTTAACACATTTGACATGTTTTAGTGGTTGATTTTTTAGTTGTGCATACTAGACAGTAACGGTTGTTGGCCTAAGTCCGGTTCTAGGTTTTGGTTTATTAGGATTTATCATGTTTGTACTTTATAAATACTTGATCAATAGTACTTTAATTTGTAACCTACAAGAATACTTAACCCATACAATGAGTTGGAATAATTGTCACATGTACATGTTTCACCTTGATATCATTTCATTGTTCACAAATTCTAGGGTCTCATTTTGTGTATTGCTAGTTCAATGTAAAAATTAAAATAAAACCTAACTCACCTACATTTTTTAAATGAGAAATGATTGGGGTGACTAAATGTATGCTTAATTTTGGGCCTAAAACTAGGTGGCAACATCCTGTTGGTTGCAGATGAGGGACCCACAGTTTAACAAACCAATAAGTAAATGACACACAATTTTAGGCATAAAATTAGTCATCACAATCATTTCTCTTTTTAAATTTTAGCCATTCGTGTAAAGCTTTTCTCTTTGTCTCCATCTCAAGATATTTTCAAACAGGCTTTTTGAATATATATATTAAACAATAAAAAGTAGAAACCATGACACACATGCAATTAAAGGGTTAATGGGTAGTAATTATTAACTATACTAAAAGGCAGGAACATTTCTTTCACCCACACGCATTTAATGCAAAGTTTGCCGACTTGGCAAAAACAGCCCCTGAGGTTCAAGTGTCGTCGCAAAGTAAGTCCTTTAGCATTAATAATCTTTCGCAACTTAGCAAAAACAACCTCTGAGGTTTAAATGTCGTTGCAAAGTAAATCCTTTAAGCAACCCCGCTGCATCGCGCGGGTTTTCCAACACTCGTCATCAAACATTATAAAAATGCAAATTTAATTGGATATAACATTACTGGTGATTATGGACCGGATAAAGATCCTCTCATGTTTAACATAATATGATAGGTAATGTTGTTTAAGTTTGTGAGAGGAAGCATACATGTGGGTCCTATCTTTTCACTTAAAGTAAAATAAATAAATTATTTATCTATTTTGTGATTGGTGAACATGATGGATCATGTTTATTTCAACTTTAGAGGATCCCAATCCTTATGGACCACATAACCTAGTTCAAACATCGAACACATGTTACATCCTTTATCTCACAACCATTAGATTTTTTCAGTCTGGTCACAATGGCAAGTGTATATGATCACATGTTCAAAAAAAAAAACAAAAACAAAAAAAACACTGTATGATCACGTAACCATGGTCCACAATACACATAGTGCTTTAAGGTTGGCCATTTAGGTTTCTTATACAAATCTCATTGGCATTTTTAAATGTTACTATTAATTAGGTATAGGTTACATTTGTTTATTTGTATTATACTAAGCAGCATAAACAAACAATTTTATACAAGAAGACAAAGAAAAGGATAAAACTGTTAGGAGAATGTTAATTAGTTTATTTATAATATTATAGAAGATTTACTTTAACTAATTCAGTTAAATGTCACAAAGATTATTTATTAGAGATTGATAGTTTTTATTCACATGCACACATTCATAAATAGAAAGTATAGAGTGCAGCGGGGATTCTCATGCAAAACGGGTAAACGAAAAACAATCCATGTTGATGTTATCCGAGAAAATCAAGCCTTTTCGCTATGATATACACAATTTAACTTGTATTTCTTGGAACGTTTCCAGACTACAATGGGATCCGTATGTATTGTTTAAATCGATTTCGGGGGGAATGAGACCTATGAAACAATCTTAGAAAATAAAAAGTAACCTTAGCCCGATTAAACGATTAACCCACCATATCTCGTTTCTTTTTATCGTATGGTTTCATGCAAAAATCTTAAGTTATTTATGTTTAACCAAATCACAATGGTTGACCATCTTATATACATACCAAATCTATGTTTCTTCCTCATTATACGAGAAAGATTTTGCTTACCAAGCATAAGATTGAAGAGCCAATCTTGCAATATACCATTTCTTTATAATATTGTGAGTTCTTTTTTTTTGGTAAAGGATTTCCTCGGCAATTGTATTACTTCAAAAAATGTTTAAGTTCAACAGATGCGGGTGAAATCTCACATCTTAACCCGTTACATAGGCGGTAAGGCTAACATATCAAGCAAACCTACTTCTATGAATGAAGTAAACTATAACTAGATTATATTTGACTCAACCAACTTAAAACATAACCTACGACGTCTTTCGACCGCGAACCTTAATATCTCAAGCATCACAGAAAGCCAATTGATATTCGGTTAGATCATGAGCATTGCACTCATCATCATCATCATCATATGGATCATATGAATCATCATCCTTAGATTCCTTCTAGCGTTCGTACAAGATCTCGGTCCCCTTATTCACTCCTACTTGACTCAGAAGCCTTAAAAGTACTAGTTTTGTCATAAAGATGTTCCACATCACCCTCGCTATCCTCTTCGACATTAAAACTCGAAGGACTAGGATATGTGCTTGTTCCCACACGTTTCACTGCCATTGGATTTCCATCATCACCTACTAGAACAAGCTTCTCCTCGAGCATTTTCTTTTCAATATTTTGAAGTTTTCTAGCTAAGGAAGTTGGACTTTGATTACCATTTTGGTCGGCAGTCTTATCAGTCCTGTAAAACCTTTTCCCAAACTCTCCACGACTTTATCAATAGCATCATTCGTACTAGGTTCATCCACCTTCTCATTAGTCTCATGTAAAACCTGAAAATTTAAAATCCGAATAAAGACTAAAATACCCTTGGAACAAAAGAATTATAAAATACGTAAAAATATATTTCTAACACTTAAAGAAATAAAAAGATTAACTTGCGAATATTTAAAAACCTAATTAAAGTATATTGCGTAATTGATTTGGTACGACGAAGAGTTAAAGTTTCGTAAATGATTTGAGTCGCGTTTGGTTTGTGTTCGAATGAGCCTAGGGCCGAAGCCCATATGGTGTGTCGTGCGAGGGGATGGTGACCGGTTGGACTAAACCCAACCCAAACCCAATTACTTTCCTAGTTTAACTCAAATACTACAACTATAAATACAACACATATTCATTAAATTGGAACCCTAGTTATTTTGCTCTCTCTTTTCTTTTTTCTTCCTTGCTCGGCCGAGACTCAAACAAATACCCTTGGTGTCGATTTTGCTCAACCAAGTGAAGGTATATCGTTTATTTGTTTTCCTTTAACGTACCTTATACGTATATGTTAAGTTATAATTGTTTCGTCGCGTTTTCCTTGTTTTTCTTTTTGGCCGAGAGTGGTGAAACAAAACAATAAGAAACCCTAATTCATTTAACTTCTAATTAATAAGAAACATGTAACGTAAGATGTGTTATTGAATCGAGTCATGTTTGTATTGTTTTAATGAGGGCCGAATCTTATGATTTAGATCCGAAACATGTGTAGCTTTTGACTAATGATTATAACTTAATGACTTGAATAAGTAAAGTATTTAGATGAGCTAATACTAGTGTAAACCCTAATATTCGAAAACCCTAGATGAACCGAAACATACATATGAGATTTGAAGGCACATTAATTAAGTAAAGGTTATGTTAAACATAAACCCTAGTTTTAATATGCTAATTTATTAAGTTATGCTAAACCCTAATAGAGTAAATGCGTAATTAATGAGAGTAATGAGTAACTTATATGTCACATAAAATCATAAACGTGAACGTTGAAACATAAAAAGGAAAGAGTATTATGTGACGAGTTAGGTTAAGTAATTAGTCATTAAAAGACGTAACAAGTAAGCTAATGAATATTAATGAGACATTAAAGAATGAAAACCCTAAACGTTAATAAAAGATATATAAATCCTAATTTACTATATTAGTATTAAAATCTTTAAGTCTTATTTAAATATGGAAACCCTAAAATAATAAAAGGATCATTGTGAAGATTATGGAATCATTAATAATATATACGACGTTAATGTATATAGGTTCTGTGAAGAAGGAGTAATTCTTTGCTTCCCTGTTTCGACTTTTGATCTTTTGCTTTCGAATAAGGTACGGATATTCTGACCTTTTCAGTAAAGGTTTCGTATGAAGTTTCTTTTCGTTTTCATATTAGGATTTCCTAAACCTTTGCTATGAACCCTAAAGTGTTTATTTGAGCTGTTGCTTATCTGAACTTTGATTTTTGAATCATAAAACATCTGATTTTGAACTATATGATATGAAGGCTTTGATTTTGAAAATATGATTAAACGTTTGATAAAATATGATCTATGTCAGTTATGACATTCTTATTTGATTTCTGATAGTTGACACCCAAGCCAAATATAACTAGTCATGGGGGTTCCATGTCCGTGTCAGCGAATGCACTTTCTGACATGACTCTAGGGCAGTAGAGTGATGTTCTGCCACGTCCCTTTCTGTTATCTGTATGAGCTCAATTTGAATTATGATATGAATATTTGTCTGTGGGGCGTATGGATGCATCCTAGATCTGTTATATGCCATATATTATCTGTTATATGTTATTTGTTATCTGATGATTGATGCTGCGTGCATGCACGTCCTTCATAACTCTGGTAGGTCTCCCCTACAAATATGTTGCCTTATGTGATTATGATATGTTTCTGATATGGCATATGTTCTGGGCTTTGAGGTAGTTAAGCTATAAAACTTATTCTGATATTTCTGAAATTATCTTTTGAAAAGACTATGACTTCATTGTTTTTCTTTTACTTTGCTTCGTATTCGATTTTCGTTTCGTATTCGTTTTGCTTGTATATCTGTTCACTGGGCTTTGTAAGCTCAGCCGCACTTTTCTTTTCTTCCGTGGCAGGTATCTAAGCATTGGAGCTGGGTATTGCTTTGGGATGAGTGCTGAGTGGACTTACCTTAGAGATTTAGCTTTGATATTATGATACCATTTAGACTTATGTTTTAGACATTTCTTTTGGAGTTATTTTCCGCTGGGACCTATGTATTGAAGTCTTTTGATTTGGATTATTTCCATATTTATGTTGAAGATTTCTTTTGGTTTATATGTTTGCTTTGATATGACACCATTACTTGTGATTCCTTTACCCTTGTGGGGTCGGGGCGTTACAATTTATGGCATCAGAGCCCAGGTTTACGACTTGTAGTCAGGACCTGTGACATATGGAGCCTAGGTTTCGAGACTTTAGAGCTTAGGATTTGACCTGTGAGGATTTGGGTAGACTTTAGGATTCCTTCGTACTTCCATTTCGTATCTTACCTTTGTTCTTTTGCTAATCGTTTAGATGGTTCGAACTCGTACTACTGGTGGCGCGGATGGAGACGATGATGCTGTTAACATGGATGCTGCGATTGCGAATGCTCTCAACTCTCTTTTCCCTGGTTTGACTACACCTGAGATGATGGAACAGGTGATCAACAATATTCGGAATCGGACTGGTGAACCTTCGGGAAGCGGTGGAGGTACTCAACCCGTCGGTATTCATACTTGGCTCGAGCGTTTCGGTAAGCTTAAGCCTCTTTCGTTTAGCACTGCTGCTACTCCTACTGAGGCCGAGGACTGGATCACTCATATTGAGAAGCTGTTTGAAGTACTGGGTTGTGGAGATGGATTTAAGACTCGTTTGGCTTCATTCAAATTGGAAGGTGATGCTTTGAGTTGGTGGAAAGCATTGAAACAAGCAAGAGGAGGTGACGCTTTTGCTGTGACTTGTACTTGGACGGAGTTTCGGACTATCTTCTATAACCGTTACTTCCCTG
Source organism: Chrysanthemum seticuspe (assembly GCA_019973895.1). Classification (NCBI taxonomy): domain Eukaryota; kingdom Viridiplantae; phylum Streptophyta; class Magnoliopsida; order Asterales; family Asteraceae; genus Chrysanthemum; species Chrysanthemum seticuspe. The sequence goes on from BPTQ01000004.1 coordinate 38,852,618, forward strand.
ATGCTGAGCAGCAAAGGTATGAGAGGGATTATCAGGCGATCTACCAGTTTGATAATGAGACCTCTAATGAGTACATGAGTAGGTTTATGAGGTTGGTGAGTTTTGTTGGAGTGATTGCTGGAGATGGTAGGCGTCAAGCTAAGCACTTCAAGTGGGGACTGAAGAAGTGGGTGTTGGACCGATTGCTTAATATTGAGTATGAGAATGTGTCGGCCTGCAATGACGCAGCTCGTAACATTGAGATATTTCATGAGGTTTCGGGTTCTAACAAGCGTAATCGCGATGGTGATCGGATTCAAGGTAGGACTCAAGGTAATGACTATAAGGGAAACTCTGGTAGGAGTTATGATTCGAGAGGTCATGTGGATAGGAGCTATGATCAGCGGGGTCAGTCGGGAAGGAATTTTGACACTGGACGTTCTGAGACGAGGGGTCAAGATAATAGAAATGCTGGTAGGAATGGGAGTGATCGTCAGAACCAAGGCAACAATAACCAACGTTATAACAGGGATCAGCCAGCTAGAGGAACGAATCAGGGTCGTGCGTCAGGATCTTCTAATCAGCAGAGGACAGCTGAAGTTTTGCCACCCCCACCTATTTGTACTACTTGTGGAAAGGCTCATCCAGGGCAGTGTTTCAAGGCCACTGGTGGATGTTTTGGTTGTGGTTCCACTACTCACAAGATTAAAGATTGCCCTAAGAAGAATCCGGCAGTTCCTGGAAACTACATCAAGCCGCCGACTACCTCTGGACGTGTCTATGCTACTACTCGTAACCAGGCGGAGCGAACTTCAGGTACCATTACGGGCACTCTTTTCATTGATGATTTTGCTGTCTTCGTTTTATTTGATACTGGCGCCACACACTCTATTATATCTGTCACATCTGCTAAGAAACTTAATATGAAGCCCAAACCGTTAACGAATCACTTATCGATTTCAACGCCTATGAAAAATCATGTGATCATTGATCGTAAATATGTCGAGTGTCCTCTTCGTTTTGATGATCGTATTCGCTTTGCAAATCTGTATCCTCTCAATATGGTCGACTTTGATATCATTCTAGGCATGGATTGGTTGGCTTACCATAGAGCTTCAATCGACTGCCATGCTAGAACGGTAATCTTTGGAGACGTAAAACATCCTGAATTCGTTTATCATGGTTCTCAACCACTTAAATCTGTTAAGCTCATTTCCGCTATGAAGGCACGGATCATGATAGCTCATGGGTGCCAAGGTTTTCTAGCATCTGTTAAGGACACATCTTTGGAGAGTCCTAACATTGATAATCTTTCGGTTGTTTGCGAATTTGCTGACGTTTTTCCGGATGAACTCCCTGGACTTCCCCCAGCTCGAGAAGTTGAGTTTAGCATTGAGTTAATTCCTGGTGCTGAACCGATTTCGAAGGCTCCGTATCGTATGGCACCTGTAGAACTGAAGGAGTTGAAGGAACAACTGCAAGAGATGATAGAAAGTGGATTTATTCGCCCTAGTGTTTCTCCATGGGGTGCACCTGTTTTGTTTGTGAAGAAGAAGGATGGAAGCATGCGTCTATGTATCGACTATCGTGAACTCAATCGTATTACTATTCGTAACCGTTATCCTTTGCCGCGTATAGACGATTTGTTTGATCAACTGCAAGGAGCTAAGTTCTTTTCGAAGATTGACCTGAGGTCTGGCTACCATCAGTTACGTGTGAAGGAGCAAGATGTTCCTAAGACCGCGTTTCGTACCAGATATGGTCATTACGAATTTCTCGTTATGCCTTTTGGTTTGACCAATGCGCCTGCTGTGTTTATGGACTTGATGAATCGTGTTTTCCATGAGTTTCTCGACAAGTTCGTTATTGTTTTCATCGACGATATTTTGGTTTACTCTAAGTCTGAAGAAGAGCATGAAGAACATCTTCGTATAGTTTTGGAGATTTTGAGGAAGAAGAAGTTGTACGCCAAATTTTCGAAGTGCGAATTTTGGTTGAGACAAGTTGCTTTCCTTGGTCATATCGTATCAGCTGATGGTATAACCATGGATCCGTCTAAAGTTGAGGCTATCACTAAATGGCCAAGACCTACGACAGTAACTGAGGTCAGGAGTTTTCTTGGACTTGCTGGTTACTATAGACGTTTTGTTGAAGGTTTCTCTCGTCTAGCTTTGCCCTTAACCCAACTGATGAGGAAAGGTGAAAAGTTTGTATGGACGGATGAACGAGAGAAGAGTTTTGAAGAATTGAAACGGAGATTGGTGACGGCTCCTATTTTGACTCTTCCAACTGGTTCAGGAGGATTTCAAATCTACAGCGATGCATCTAAGAAAGGATTAGGCTGTGTTTTGATGCAACATGGGAAGGTAATAGCTTATGCTTCGAGGCAGCTAAAACCTTATGAGGAGAATTACCCAACTCATGATCTTGAGTTAGCTGCGGTGGTGTTTGCGTTGAAGATCTGGAGACATTATTTGTATGGAGAGGCGTGTGATATATTCACTGATCATAAGAGTCTCAAGTATATTTTCACTCAGAAGGAACTTAACATGAGACAAAGAAGATGGTTAGAACTTCTTAAGGATTATGACACCAACATTCAGTACCATCCAGGTAAGGCTAACGTAGTTGCGGACGCACTTAGCCGGAAATCAGGCATTCTTGCGAGTATCAAGATTGAGCCTAGGATTTTGCGTGATTTAGAGAGTTTGGATGTTGAGATGTGTGTACGAGGTTTCGATGGATACTGGGCTAGTATGAAGGTGGAGTCGAACCTTATACTGCAAATTAAGGAAGCTCAGAAAGATGACGGCGAGCTGTGGGCCGTGGTGCAAAATGTTGAAGAAGGTAAGCAGACGGAGTTTAAGGTTGATAATGACGGTATTGTATGGTATGGAGATAGACTTTGTGTTCCCAATGATCAGGTACTTCGTGAGAAAGTTATGACAGAAGCTCATAGTTCTCCTTTCACTATTCATCCTGGTTCTACCAAGATGTATAGGGATTTGAAGCAGTACTTTTGGTGGAACGGTATGAAGCAAGATGTGGCGACGTTTGTGTCGAAGTGTATGATTTGTCAGCAAGTTAAGATTGAACATCAGAGGGCTAGTGGATTGTTACAGCCATTGGAGATTCCAACATGGAAGTGGGATAAGATATCTATGGATTTTGTGACTGGGTTACCTCTTACTAGGAAGAAGCATGATGCGATTTGGGTGGTTGTTGATCGACTAACCAAATCTGCTCATTTCTTGCCAATCAGGAAGGATTATGGTATTGGTAAATTGGCGGAGATTTTTCAGCAAGAGATCGTTAGACTTCATGGTACTCCGACATCTATTGTGTCCGATAGAGATCCGCGTTTTACTTCTCGTTTCTGGAAGGGTTTGCAGAAAGCTTGGGGTACACGACTTAATTTTAGTACGGCATTTCATCCTCAAACAGATGGTCAGTCAGAGAGGACTATACAGACCTTGGAAGATATGCTAAGGGCCTGTGCTTTAGAATGGACTGGCAGTTGGGATGAATATTTGTGTTTGGTAGAGTTTGCTTATAACAACAGTTGGCATGCTAGCGTTAAGGCGGCACCGTTTGAACTTCTTTATGGAAGGAAGTGTAGAGCACCTATTTGTTGGGATGAAGTAGGTGAGCGTTTGATTGAAGGACCGGAAATGATCGAGATCACTAATGAGAAAGTAGCTGTGGCTAGAGAGAAATTGAAGGAAGCTAGGTCTCGTCAGAAAAGTTATGCTGATAAGCATCGTCGTGATTTAGAATTTCGGGTTGGAGATCGTGTGTTTTTGAAAGTTTCGCCGTTTAGAGGTGTGAAATGTTTTGGAATCAAGGGTAAGCTTAGTCCTCGATTTATTGGACCGTTTGAGATTTTGGAACGTATAGGAGAAGTTTCGTATCGTTTAGCACTTCCGCCTCAGTTATCGCATGTTCATGACGTTTTTCATGTATCACTCCTAAGGGGATACAACTATCATCCGTTACACGTTGCTTCTTATCCGTTTGATCAGATTCAATCCGATATGTCTTTATCTGAAGAACCAGAAGCTATTCTGGAAAGACAAGAAAGAGTTATGAGGAATAAAGTGATTCCATTCGTTAAGATTCTTTGGAAGAATCATCCGGAACGTGAGGCTACTTGGGAAACCGAGGAGTCGATGCGTGCAAGTTATCCGCATTTCTTTGAATAATTTGGTATGATCTCATTTCGTTTCGTTTTCGTTTTCGTTTCCTTTTCATTTCGTTTCATTCAATTTTCGAGGACGAAAATTTTTCTTTAGAGGGGAAGAATTGTAAAACCTGAAAATTTAAAATCCGAATAAAGACTAAAATACCCTTGGAACAAAAGAATTATAAAATACGTAAAAATATATTTCTAACACTTAAAGAAATAAAAAGATTAACTTGCGAATATTTAAAAACCTAATTAAAGTATATTGCGTAATTGATTTGGTACGACGAAGAGTTAAAGTTTCGTAAATGATTTGAGTCGCGTTTGGTTTGTGTTCGAATGAGCCTAGGGCCGAAGCCCATATGGTGTGTCGTGCGAGGGGATGGTGACCGGTTGGACTAAACCCAACCCAAACCCAATTACTTTCCTAGTTTAACTCAAATACTACAACTATAAATACAACACATATTCATTAAATTGGAACCCTAGTTATTTTGCTCTCTCTTTTCTTTTTTCTTCCTTGCTCGGCCGAGACTCAAACAAATACCCTTGGTGTCGATTTTGCTCAACCAAGTGAAGGTATATCGTTTATTTGTTTTCCTTTAACGTACCTTATACGTATATGTTAAGTTATAATTGTTTCGTCGCGTTTTCCTTGTTTTTCTTTTTGGCCGAGAGTGGTGAAACAAAACAATAAGAAACCCTAATTCATTTAACTTCTAATTAATAAGAAACATGTAACGTAAGATGTGTTATTGAATCGAGTCATGTTTGTATTGTTTTAATGAGGGCCGAATCTTATGATTTAGATCCGAAACATGTGTAGCTTTTGACTAATGATTATAACTTAATGACTTGAATAAGTAAAGTATTTAGATGAGCTAATACTAGTGTAAACCCTAATATTCGAAAACCCTAGATGAACCGAAACATACATATGAGATTTGAAGGCACATTAATTAAGTAAAGGTTATGTTAAACATAAACCCTAGTTTTAATATGCTAATTTATTAAGTTATGCTAAACCCTAATAGAGTAAATGCGTAATTAATGAGAGTAATGAGTAACTTATATGTCACATAAAATCATAAACGTGAACGTTGAAACATAAAAAGGAAAGAGTATTATGTGACGAGTTAGGTTAAGTAATTAGTCATTAAAAGACGTAACAAGTAAGCTAATGAATATTAATGAGACATTAAAGAATGAAAACCCTAAACGTTAATAAAAGATATATAAACCCTAATTTACTATATTAGTATTAAAATCTTTAAGTCTTATTTAAATATGGAAACCCTAAAATAATAAAAGGATCATTGTGAAGATTATGGAATCATTAATAATATATACGACGTTAATGTATATAGGTTCTGTGAAGAAGGAGTAATTCTTTGCTTCCCTGTTTCGACTTTTGATCTTTTGCTTTCGAATAAGGTACGGATATTCTGACCTTTTCAGTAAAGGTTTCGTATGAAGTTTCTTTTCGTTTTCATATTAGGATTTCCTAAACCTTTGCTATGAACCCTAAAGTGTTTATTTGAGCTGTTGCTTATCTGAACTTTGATTTTTGAATCATAAAACATCTGATTTTGAACTATATGATATGAAGGCTTTGATTTTGAAAATATGATTAAACGTTTGATAAAATATGATCTATGTCAGTTATGACATTCTTATTTGATTTCTGATAGTTGACACCCAAGCCAAATATAACTAGTCATGGGGGTTCCATGTCCGTGTCAGCGAATGCACTTTCTGACATGACTCTAGGGCAGTAGAGTGATGTTCTGCCACGTCCCTTTCTGTTATCTGTATGAGCTCAATTTGAATTATGATATGAATATTTGTCTGTGGGGCGTATGGATGCATCCTAGATCTGTTATATGCCATATATTATCTGTTATATGTTATTTGTTATCTGATGATTGATGCTGCGTGCATGCACGTCCTTCATAACTCTGGTAGGTCTCCCCTACAAATATGTTGCCTTATGTGATTATGATATGTTTCTGATATGGCATATGTTCTGGGCTTTGAGGTAGTTAAGCTATAAAACTTATTCTGATATTTCTGAAATTATCTTTTGAAAAGACTATGACTTCATTGTTTTTCTTTTACTTTGCTTCGTATTCGATTTTCGTTTCGTATTCGTTTTGCTTGTATATCTGTTCACTGGGCTTTGTAAGCTCAGCCGCACTTTTCTTTTCTTCCGCGGCAGGTATCTAAGCATTGGAGCTGGGTATTGCTTTGGGATGAGTGCTGAGTGGACTTACCTTAGAGATTTAGCTTTGATATTATGATACCATTTAGACTTATGTTTTAGACATTTCTTTTGGAGTTATTTTCCGCTGGGACCTATGTATTGAAGTCTTTTGATTTGGATTATTTCCATATTTATGTTGAAGATTTCTTTTGGTTTATATGTTTGCTTTGATATGACACCATTACTTGTGATTCCTTTACCCTTGTGGGGTCGGGGCGTTACATCTCATGTACATTGTCCACCTTTTTGCCCAAGTCCACAGATCCCAAATCCACTAATATAGCCTCTTTAGGTGGACTACATGACTGAGTAACAGTCTCATCTTTACCATTATTACTAACGTCGATAGTGCCAATAACGTCAAAGGGGTTTGATGTATCAACCACTGTGAGATACTTGTTTGGTTGTTTAGTTGTTGACACGCCCTTAGGGTTAGTCTTTGATGTAGGAGTCTCGTTTTTACTTGTTGGTTTAGCAACAGGCCGATAAGCCATCTTCTTGGACACTTGAACACGATCATACTGTTAGCCTCTAATTGTGTTAAGATCATATTAGACTATAGTTTTAATTATTTAGTACTTATGTTAAAGACATGGTTTATGTATGGGTCGAATTTGCAGTCTGCACATGGGTCAATTTGGTTAACCCAAACAACCCATTATAGGCAGTTATGCAAAGTTAGTTATTCTTGGCAGTTATCATCAAAAGTCACAATGGTTGGAAGATGAAATAACTGTCAAGTTGTGTCGTTTAGAAAACTATATATATGTTTTCTTCTTCAGAAAACATATAACAACAATTCTAGTATCTTAATGTAATTACTGTTTTAGTATATCCTATTTCTACCCATTGTTGTTCTATTGAATTCACACAGAATCACACAACCTATTCATGAAACAACTTTTGAAACCCAAACTTGTTGGCCACAAACCTGTGTACAATTGGTATCAGAGCTACTGTTCTCATCCATGGGAAAGGCCAACTTCTGGATTTCAATCAGGAAGATATCTTTTAAGAGAAACTCCCAAGAGAATGAATCTGTGGAACAAAAGAAGAAAGAAAAGCATATCACCCAAAGGAAAAGAGATTTTAGCACAAACTGTTTTGGAGAATGAAGCATTCAATACCACAAAGAAATTAGAAGGCTTGAAGAAATTAAAGAAGAAGGTTATGGGCACAAAAAGGGACAAGAAATCTAAGTGTTACATTTGTAAGGAAAAAGGACATGCATTCTGGGCATGTGAAGATAGAAAGAAACTTGCTGTAATGGAATTGGAACAAGAAAAGGACATCACAAGAAAAGTCATAGCAGATGAAGCCAAGTATCCTGAGAAAGTCTTTTTGACTGCAGATTACATGGTAAAAGGTACAAACACAAATACTTGGAATGAAATCTGGTATGCAAGCAATGTTTATAAGTTCCATATGTGTCCCAGTAGAGCCTTGTTTAATGAAGTTAATTATAAGTTTAAGATGATAGGAAAGGAGGAAAATGAAAAGAAATTCATTTTCTCCTATGGGATTGGAGATATTACTGTTAGTACAAATGAAGGTGATGTTGTGATTAAGAATGTGCAGTACACCCCTGAAATTTCATTCAATATGCTCAGTTTAGAGTTGCTTAAATCACAAGGATATAGGGTAGATATTAATGATGATCTGTGTAGCATCTACTACATGAATCATGATCAAGATGGTGGAGAACAGGCACCAAGCAAAGAAATAAGAGAAGAACAGGTTGGGCTAAAGGAGATTGTGGATGAACGCAATCAGTATTTGGAAGACCACTTTGGAAAATTAGACCCAACAGATGAGTGCTCTTTGATAAAGGGCTTGGAAGACTTGGATTGGAACATGGAAGATATCCAAGATTATGTTGATGAGGAGTACCTTAGTTACAATGGAACTCTCTATGCACTAAAGGTTAATTCTTTCTCAAGGTATATTTCCTTTATGAATTTGTTGAAAAAGGATGATCTGTTATACAAGAACTGGGAAGTTTTCAGCAAAAGGTTCTTAGAGCTAGTGAAATGGTTTTATCTTGTACATCTGAATTATGATGCACTGGATACTATACCACCAGTTGTTAAGGATGTGGAGTTGAATCTGTTATGTTTACATAAGGTTGTTGAAGGATTAGGAGGTTATTTCTCAGTCACAATAGGTGACAAATGGGGAGTGATAGCACAGTTGCAAGGTCTAGACACCAAAGATAGTGATGCAGTTAAAATCTGTTATAAGAAGTTTATTGATCTCATTGTGATATACCATGAAACTGCACAAGTTCCTTGGGGTGAAAAGCAAATAGAACTGGGTGAAACTAGCAAAGAAGCAGAAGCCAAGGACCCACCAGGCCAGAAGGAAAGCACAGTGAAGGATGGAGCACATGAAGAAGGATCAAACAGGTTTGGTGTTAGATTGGACACTAATGATGAAGAAGGACAAGACAGCAGCCAAGACAGCAATGACTTTGAAGTCATTGCTTCAAGAAATCAGCAAGAATCAACTCAGAAGACGCTTTGATCTTAAACAATTAAGGGGGAGAATGTTAGCCTCTAATTGTGTTAAGATCATATTAGACTATAGTTTTATTTATTTAGTACTTATGTTAAAGACATGGTTTATGTATGGGTCGAATTTGCAGTCTGCACATGGGTCAATTTGGTTAACCCAAACAACCCATTATAGGCAGTTATGCAAAGTTAGTTATTCTTGGCAGTTATCATCAAAAGTCACAATGGTTGGAAGATGAAATAACTGTCAAGTTGTGTCGTTTAGAAAACTATATATATGTTTTCGTCTTTAGAAAACATATAACAACAATTCTAGTATCTTAATGCAATTACTGTTTTAGTATATCCCATTTCTACCCATTACTGTTCTATTGAATTCACACAGAATCACACAACCTATCACAATCATGAAACATCTTTTGAAACCCAAACTTGTTGGCCACAAACCTGTGTACACATACTTCTTAGTTTGAGAACCTTTACGTTTCACTTCCGTAAAGCCATCATTTTGTTCATTATTCTAATGTTGTGAGTTCAAAATATTCCATATCCAATAAGCTTGATATAAGAACTCAAATAGCTCAGCTATGTCTATAAAAACTCGAGTCAATCTTTATCACATGATACGGGATTCTTAATACTAATCTCATCATTCATAAACAAAAACTCTCACATGGGAAAAATGGAAGAACATTTAAGAATACAAAAATATCTGTAGAACAGTTAACAAGTGTTATGTCATACTACAATAGTCGACATATTAGTGTTCTCTTCCAAACACTTGGTATAATGAAATTCAATTTGTAGCCGATGATGAACAAGAGGACTTGATGCTGCTATCAACCCTTTCTTGACATCTGATTGCAGTTCTCTTAACGGTATTGCAGCTAAAAAGCTCTTTATATACTCTTTACACGATTCTTTACCTTTCGTCACCAACAAATGTTTAGCTTTTCCATTTGACTTTTGTGAGTCAACGGGTAGTTTTTGGATTGTAGTGTGTCTGTCAAACTTTAAGATGTATGCTTGGTTGCAGCCCTCGTATAGCCTCTCTCCCAAAGTGTCGATGATATAGTATGCATCACGTTCAACTTTCAAGATGAAAAAATGGTCATTCCAGCTAACAATATAGACATGGTTTGAGTTTGACCCATTTTGACTTATCTCATCCCATATGTTATCAAACGACATAGCACCATCAAGAAAGTCGAAAACGCCATCTTCAACTTGGAAGAATCCAACAAAAGACTTTTCAGGTACAACTTCAAGATTACGAGTCTTGGCCTCAAGAACAGTTTCAAGGTCAAAGTGCTTATCTGGGAAGCGTTTTCTGTAAACTTCATTTTCATAAAGGTCTCTCCATTCTAATGAACCTTCACGAACTAAGGTATCAAGTTCTGATTTTAAGGGCATTTGATTATGGTTGTTTTGGAACCAAGTGGCAATGGTGGCCACTAATGATGTGCATGCACTTTCACCTGATGCACGTTCGCTTCTTTGGTCAATGGAAGCAAAGAAAACTTGGGTTTGGAGACTCATGCGCCCGTCTCTACTTATGACTTTCGTGTTGTCCCATTTACCAACAACAAAACTGTCGTCTCCAAATTCAGATATTGATGATCTACTTGTTGTTGAGCCTTCATCACTTCTGTGCCACTGTCATGTTTATAAAGACGTTAAAACGTGGAAGAATGAAGAAGGATTAATAGGAAACCTTCAAAATGGGTCATTTCGTAAGGGTCAAAATGGATCTTTTTCGTAAGGGTCAAACTGGGTCAGGTGAGACCTAAAAGTTTTGGTTAAGAAAATTGGTCATTTCGTAAGGGTCAAAACAGGTACTCCTTTGTATGAGTAAAAATGGGTTGCATCGGGATTGCTCAAACGTAAATAAATATTTTTTGAATCAAACAACGAGGGTTTAGGCAACTAGAAATACAGTTTGAGAAATTTTCGACCCAACATTGATAAAAAGATAACACGAATTCAAATCAACAGGTTCATAAGTAAATATCTAAAAACATTGATATAACTTACCCCGTATGAGGATTCGTCTGATGATGTCAGCAATCGGCGATCAAAGTCAATATCATCTCCACCTTCTTCTCGAACATCTCTTTTCAAAAGTGGTTCTCCTTTAACTTTAAATGATCTAAGACTTAGCTTTCTTTTCCTCCATGGAAAGATGCTACGCTTTGGTATTTGTCGCTCGGCCAGATCAATTATAGGTACACTTACAACACCAACTTTTGAGTTATAGCTTTGGTGGTATATCCAATCCCCAACGGATGATCCTCCAATATGATTTGCATAAGCCAAATTTTCATAGCTTAAAGACTTTTTAATTGTAAAATCAGTATTATCCATTTCTTCAGAATCAGTTTCATCTGTTCCATCAAATGAGTCCGAATCAAATGAATAGTCTGAACTTCTGACCGAGCTTTTCCCATCACTGCTCCCTTCTTCACAATATGATTTTTTAGCTCGGTTAGGAGAAAATGCTCTAAAGATCTTGACCTTCTTAAAACCTGCTTTAAAACTGAAAGGCTCGTCTCCAACAAAAGGCATAACAGATCTTTGTGGCATTTCTTTAGTGTCATGTTCGGTTCTCAGCTCCTGGAGGCTAAGTGATATCTGCATATTAGAATTTTGACTATCAGGTAAGGACTCAAGGTAGAAACTTTGACTCATGTACTTATGAACGAACGGCTTGATCCGGGCTATGTTCTACGGAGTATCTTTAACGGGTCAAACATGTAAAAATAAAAAGAGCAGCTTTTAAGGAAGGTTGTCGAAAGCGTATATTTTAGTCCAGTCTGATCTGTTTTAACCCGTAACATTTTGATCCGGTCTGCCTATTTGGCTACCTCTTGTGAGCATGATATAATATAGCAAAGAGATGCATTTGATAGGATTGCTTACCAAGAGTATAAGACTACACTCAATGCCACTAGGCGCCAAAAGAGGAATACTTATTGTGGTCTTTTCCTGCTCAGCATAAGCGAATTCAGCAAGGTTCAACGATCCGGTTGCAACAACATTACCCCGTCTTTTTGGTCCTTGCTTTAAGCCCTGAACAACATCAGCATGATCCAGAAATGTTTAAAAAACTATAAGATTAAAATAGTCACACATAAAAAACAGCTCAACATTTGCTATTTCATGAATATTGATCAGTAACTCTTTGAAATCAAGAAGGTACACAGACCATAACATCATCAAAACAAAGGGCATTTCGCTAGTTATGGTTTTCAAATATCCTTTTAGACTATATATGATCAACCATAAATATAAACAACAAACAAAATCATATCATAACTTACATTAAACACCTTGAATCCAACATCCCATTGACAAAATCCTCCATCATTAACACCAACCTTTAACAAATCACAAACATGATCAAACTCTTCATTCCATACAACAACACCATCATCATTAACCAATCCACCTTTTGTCATATCCCTCTTCACACTCCCTCGTTTAAAACCAATCCGGCTACTCGACCCATTCCACTTAACTTCAACACTCAAGCTCGAACCATTTTGACCACCTTTCGACAAGTTTTGTACATGGTGTATGATGATCTTTGCTTGGAACTTAGTTGATGAATGCGGTGGCCATGGTACCCACTTCATCATGTTAACAACCATTATGGTTTAAGGTTGTTAATGTTTTAATAATGTTGTTGTTGTTGTGTGTTTGAAGTTAAGGAGGATGAGTCTTTAATTTGAATGAAGTGTTATGGGGTTTATATAGGAAAGTGTACGTATGTATGATCATGACTTCATGAGGTTGGTTGTACCAAAAATATACTGTCAACTTAACTAACATTAAAAGTAACGTATATATTTTGTTTTCACTAGCCGGGTACCCGCACATTGCAGCGGAGGATACCCGTCTGATTATTTTTGTCGGCGGCGATAAGGTCTTTTCGATGAATGTTTTTATAGAATGAAGAAAAAATGTCAAACAAAGGTTATTAATTGAAAGTCAGCTCGTATTCTTGCTTATGCATTTAGTAACATTATAAAAACTTTTATAGCGGGGTACCCACGCGTTGCGGTGGCGGACACCATGCAATCAAAAATTTTGGTGAGTGATTACATATTTTTCATGATGCTAACTTTACGCATGACGATAACTTTAGGGAAAAACTTTATCGCACACTATTTCATAAAAAATGGCAGTGAACCCATGCATCACGATACAACGACGATACGAAAATGGTGATCACCACTATTGCTAGTTGTTTTGGACGTGCAATATTATATAACGTTTAAACATAAAGGGTGTTTTAAAGTAGCGGTTTCGACGCCAATTGGTGGTGTCTATGTTGCTAAGTTGTAGTCGTAAATTGTGGTCCATTGTATGGTCGAAAAAAATGGTGTCAGAAAGTTTGACTACATAAAAGATTGGTTTGTATGATATGCATAATGATTTGTAAATTTTATTTAGTGGGTTTTTAAAGAAATTAAAAAAAAGATAAAATGATTTATGCATTATTGTTTTATACCATGTGATATATTAATTGTACTTTTGAGTAAAAAAATATATTAATAATATCATTAATGATTTGTAAATTTTATTTAGTGAGTGTTTTGAAAAAAACATATAAGATGATTTATGTTTAATGATTTATGTTTATTGTTTTATAACATGTGTTATATTAATTGTACTTTTGATTGACGGGGTATTTTAATAATATCATTAATGATTCATAAATTTTATTTAGTGAGTGTTTTAATGAAGGGAAAAAAAATGATTTATGCACTATTGTTTTGTATCATGTGATATGTTAATTGTACTTTAGAACTTGTAATGCTTAGAAACCAACAAAATGATTTCATAAGTAGCAAGTGTGTAGGCTTAGTATTTTTAAGACTTCCTTTTATAGGAAGTCTCAAATGCTTTATATAGCATTATAGATTAGTTGTTAAGTTCATAGCAAACAATATATCAATTTCATCACGCTACTTTTTTAGTAAATGTTATACACTCAAGTACTTTTTTTTTTTTTTTTTTTTTTTTTTTTTTTTTTTTTTGTAATGGATAATACTAAACTACATAAATGTTCATATGGTATATTAACTGCATAAATATTATCACTTTTGATATTCGGTCATAGGCCAAAAATGATATTAATTACATTACAAAATCATATAATTTCTTTTCAATTTAACAAAATTCGTGCTTAAGTTTTCCCTCACACGAAATCGCGAACATCTTCAATTTTCTTATAAACGGACAGAATTCATTCATGCAGAATGCTAGCTAATGTTCATACGTGTTTTAAAGAGTCATGACACGTCTAGTTAATGTGATAAGTATTAGCTAATGTTCATTAGTATTGTAATGAGTCATGACACGTCTAGTTAATGTGTTAAGTATTAGCCAAACATGTTAAAGGTTTATTGAATGGCCTATATTTTGTCCGACCAAAAAGGCCACTTTGCACGAACCACACAAGATGTAGCACTAGTCAATGGCTTGACCGCAAAAGACTACTTTTTCATTCTTGTGGGCACTATCATTTTCTTTTGTTTATTTGCTCAAGCAATGATATCAATAGGTATAGAATGCTAAGAAACATAGATTTGGTATGTATAAAAGATGATCAACCATTGTGATTTGATTAAACATAAACAACTTAAGATTTTTGCATGAAATCACGACCACACGACGTAAAGAAATGAGATATGGTAGGTTAATCGCTTAATCGGGCTAAGGTTACTTTTTATTTTCCAAGGTTGTTTCATAGGTCTCATTCCCCGCAAAATCAATTTTAACAACACATACGAATCCCATTGTATTATGTTCCAAGAAATACAAGTTAAATTGTGAATATCATAGCGAAAATGCTCAATCAGTGACAGAGCCAAAGAATTCAAATATGTGGGGGGGGGGGGGGGGGGGACAAAAAGCTTTTACCTTCACAAAGTCGTTTAACAAAGAAACAACAATAAATTATATTAAACCTACTTAATATTGCAAAAAAGCCATCATACAATAAGGAACAAAACACGGCTTACAAATGAACAAAAACAGCACCGAAGTAGCAGCTAATATATGCCAAAATAACACCTTTAAGGTCAAGAAAAACAACTTTTACTAATGTCAAAATAGCGCTTAAACATGGGTAAAATAACAGCAAAAAAGAAGCAATACAACACCCAAACAAAAACCATACAACAGCCAGACAGTAGCAACCATACATCAACAAAAACAACAACAAAATTAAACTTTTAGCAGGCAAAAAACACTCAAAAACATTCACTAAAATGATCACTAGTTCGGTACTTGCCTCACCAAAATGATCACTATTTCGGTGCTTGCCTCACTAAACAGCCACTAAAGTCTACAAACATAATCATAATAAGTTAAAAAAATAAAAATTAAAATATGGAACAAGAATATACAAAGCCACAAAGGAACTAGCCTTGTTTCTAGCCAAAAATGACAAAACCAAAAAAATATTCCAGATCTCAAAATCTATGTGTTTTTATTACCAATAGAGTAATACAGACTAACAATAACACAATTTTTTATATCTCAGGCAAAAACATGATTTAGAAAATTAAAATTGGAGTTAGGGCTATTTCTTAGTTCTTACCATATTCTAAGGAGAGCATTGATTAGATTGTTCGTAGTTGAGAAGTAAGAACTGGATAGTAGAATATTTTTTGTACAATTACAAAGAAGTTACGTTGAGTTTGGATTTTGTTGAGGGCAATACAGATTTGGGCTAAGGGCAACCTAGAAAATGACCAGTAATTTAAAAAAATTACATTGGATATCTAAGATTATTGGGCATCAGTAGAGGGCACTGCCCCCCACTAACATATACATCCCTCCGCTCCTAGGCTCGATTTTCTCAGATAATATCTCAAAGGATTTGTGTGCAAACAATATAACGGCTTTCACACTTGCCTTCACATAAATGTCGAAGGGTCACACCAGTGCACACTAAATGGGAAACTATAAGCGAAAATAAGAAAGGAGTTACCAAATGAAATGAGAGTAACGAGGAAATGAAAATATGGTGTTATTTTCATTAAGGGAATAAATAATTATTAACCAAGGAATCATATTTATCCGGGAAAATATAAAGGGGTTAACAATGACACAAAGAAAAAACTGAATCCATTGGTTGAGGGAAGTCGGCCAAACACCCGGAGGGGGGGGGGGGGGGGGGGGGGGGGGGGTTGTTTGTGCTTTTTGTTAAACTTAAGGAGGTTCTTAATCCCTCTAGAACTCTCCTTGGTATCCTATAAATACCAAGGCATTTTAAGGGATTCGTATTCACTCCTAACTAAACCCTAAACATCTCCCCCTCTCTTCTCTTCTCTCGTGTGATCGACCGGCCAAGAACAAATGGTCGAAAATCTTTGTTCGACATCCCACAACTCGACATCAAGTCGACTGAAACTTAAAGGGTTTTAAAACCTTGGGTCGATCACTATACACGAGTGATTAGGGTTTCCTAAACCCTATCAAGCCCTAGATTGATCCGTATATCAATTTAGGGTTTTACCCAAATTCGTACTCGCCTAACTTATGATAGGTTCGTAGCCCTAGTCATACATGTGCAATATCGGTGGATACCTGACACAACCTTAATGGTGATATCCTCAAGAAACCCTAATCTAGGGCGTGGAGGTTCAAGAAGGTGTTCCATGTTGCTGAAGAAGGTTAAGAAGCTTACAAACGAGCAGGATTAACAAATAAGCTTTCTAACACTCTTCTTATGTGTTAAACGTAGGTTATATCACTGTGTAGAAGATCTGTGTACAAGGCTTTTGGTCTGCACGACTTCTATGTTTTATAGCCGCACAGATGACCACCAAAATCCTACAATATCAACAGATTGTTTTTCATTTACCCGTTTTACATGAGAATCCCCGCTACACTCTATACTTTCTATTTATAAATGTGTGCATGTGAATAAAAACTATCAATCTTGAGTCTTGCTTTAATAAATCATCTTTGTGGCAAGTTAAAAGAAATCATCTATAAAAAAAAACAACTAATTAACATTCTCTTCAGAGTTTATCCTTTTGTCCTCTTATCTAAAGTTATTTGTTTATGCTCATTAGTATTGTACAAATAAACAAATGTAACCTATACCTAATTAATAACATTTAAAAATGCCAATGAGATTTTTTAAGAAACCTAAATGGCCAACCTTAATGCACTATGTGGATTGTGGACCATAGTTACGTGATCATACAGTGTTTAATCACTTGAAAGAAATCTAATGGTTGTGAGATAAAGGATGTAACATGTGTTAGATGATGGAACTAGCTAGGTTATGTGGTCCATAATCACCAGTAATGTTATATCCAATCAAATTTGCATTTTACTACCCATTAACCTTTTAATTGCATGTGTCATGGTTTCTACTTTTTATTGTTTAATATATATTCAAAAGACGTACTGTTTGAAAAAATCTTGGGATCGAGACAAAGAGAAAAGCTTTACACGAATGGCTAAAATTTAAAAAATGTAGGTGAGTTGGTTTTATTTTTATTTTACATTGGACTAGCAATACCCATAATGAGAACCTAGAGTCCTAGAATAAGTCATATGACCACAACCAGCTTTGTTTTTGTTTACCCAAAATCCATTTACACATTGCACCGAATGACCAAATATTGGTTTGAACTCTTACGTAATACTGAGTATGAAACACGTACATGCGACAATTTCAACTCATGTTATGAAACACTTACATAAACATGTCAAATGGGTTGAAAGTTTTTCGGAATAGATTTGTAATACGTAAAAAGTTATATATTGTTTAAAATATTCTATAATGTAGTATTGTTTTTGGATTATAACTCTCAAGTTGAGTCAAACATGATAGATCATGTTCACCAATCACAAATAAAATAAATACATTAAATATTTTCTTTTAGCAAAAGTTATGAGCCAACTTATTAATTCGGCCTCACAATAAAATCAGCATGATCAATCATGTTTGACTCTAACTTGAGAATCGTGATTCATCGTTTTTGTAATTATACGAGTTTTTTTTTTTTTTTCCTAATTCAAAAAAGTAAAATATCTCTTAAAATTTGAACTATGCTAAAAGTCAAGCTTATGATCACCACAGCAAAACCCACTTCCAATTTGCTCCCTTAATGCTTTCCACATTTGATAAGCAATGAAATATAGATAAGTGATGTTGTTTTTGCATGTTCAACTTTTTAAGGACCGAATTTCCAACCTAAGAGTTTAGTGTTACCTAATTTGACTGTATTTGTCGGTATCTATAGATTTTTTCAAAAATGTTACAAAAAAGAAATGTCTTACTGCAAATATATACATATATCTCATTTGAGTGTTGATACTCACACCACAACTTTTATAATTTCACTACAATCTGTGCATTAAAGTATTGTACACTATGCTATACAGCTTGTACAAAGTGGTGTAACTATCAAATAAAATGGTGTGAGTATCAACACCCATCTCATTTAGGTTTTTATGATTATAAGAATATATAATGAGACATTTAAAATAGTTAGCGATAGCTCGTAACACAAAACAACACGAACAACACTTCCAATGCGCTAGTTTCGCGCGATAGCACGCCGAGCCAACGCGATGGGCCACTGTCCCACTTCAGCAAGTTTTTTTCAAATCCAACGTTTTGCATATCCAAACAACGTTGGATCTTTCAATATAGATTCGTACATGATATTTAAGGTGTTTAATAATATCATAATTGATTTTGAACTTAGAGAGCTTGCATCAAGATATCGAGTCTCGTTTGTAAAACCCAACTCAAAACAATTTATAAAACAAGTTCAAAACTTACAAGTTTATAGTTTTATAAAATGGTCAAATGCAATCAAACAAAGAATGTAATCTTCATTATATCTTAATTAATTGCTAAACATGTTTATTTTATTTTAATAAAGAAATACAATCTTACTTTAAGCTTTAGTTTAAACACTTCTCATTTATGGCTAATGGATAGTTAAAAATGAAAAGTAATTAATCAAGAGCTCCATGTCTTTTCTTTATCCTAAGCACTTTTACTTCAGATAACCTTTTGGCTGATAATTTGGTCTATCTAACACTTCTTGAGGTTTTGAAATACCACTTGGAAGCTTAAAAGTGGAGTTTACATGTAGGTTTTGCAAGAGGCAATGGCTAGATATTAGCAAGACACAAAAAAGCTCCAACACGTTGGACCCGCACATTAGCGTGCCGTGCCAGCGCGCCGAAAGTTGTCTTTGGATCTCTTGCCTGTTGGATTGTATATTTATATTGAAGCTGCTTGGTTTTAACTTTATTAATCACCAAACAACGAACCCTAATGTACCCTAAGCCTACAGATCGGCCTTGGGCCGACTCATCATTATATCGGTTAATACAACCCCGCAGTTTGAGCGGCGAAATCGCAAAAGATCAGACTGAAGATATCTAAATAGTAAAGCTATAAATATTTTTGTTGACGAAAACATCCACAGCAAGCGAAAGCAAAGCAAAAAAAGAAAGCGGTACTTGTCGAAGAACTTGTATATTCACCAATGATGTGCATTATGACATCAAAAGGTTTCACATTTATTCTTAAAGAAGTAACCTCTTGCGGCTTATTGAATGAAGTAACACCATTGATCGAGCTTTAGTCGACTCTAGGTGGAGACAAGTCGAGCTTTAGTCGACTCTAAGTGAATAGAAAAACATAAAACAGTAACAATGAAGGTTAAACATTTTTTTTCAAGAACTAAAGATCTTGTTATGATAAGATGAAAACATAACCAAAGAAAAAACCTTTAGGTTTTGTTTCAACGAGAGTGAGGGTAGGAGGTGGTAGAAGGAGATCACCATTTGTCATTATGATGGTGGTAGAGTAGATGATATGGGACAGTAGATTGTTTAGGGAGAAGCGTAATGTAATTTTTGTGATTAATAAGCGACAATAGGTATGGTGGAGGTAAGGTACGATCTATTGGAGATTAGGGTTTAGGATCGATTAGTTAAGCATGGTTTCATGTTGAACCGTATATTTACATTGTAACTGCTTGGCTTTAACTTTATTAATCACCAATATTTATAAAATACAAAGAACCTAGATGTACCCTAAGCCCACAGATCGGGCTTGGGTCGACTCACCATTATATCAGTTAATATTGCCTATAAATACCTTGTAACACTCCAATTTTCACGATAATACTTCCAATTATATAATATAGTATATAACTTGTCTGAAGGACCTTTGTGAAAAGAACTTAACGAAAAAAGAAACTTGCACGTAATAAAATGGCTATCAAGGACTAACTTTACCAAGTGATGAAAGTTAGCTAAAAAGACTATCATACCCTTATGTATGAATAAGAAAACCTCTAGAGAATTTTAATTACTTAATTTATTGGGCAAATAACCTATTAAAGCATCATACTTGTCACAAAAAGCAGTTCGACGTAGCGAATAAAAAAAATAGCCCTTTTGGCTACTAAACCCGACTAGTTTGTCCTTTATTGGTCATTTTACCTTCACCTCAACCGGTTAGTGCCACTTTGGCAGTTACTTGGACACACCATTTGTCCACCTATTAAATATATTAAATTTTTTTTTTCTCTTTCCACCTATTAAATATATAAAAAAAAAATTCTCTGGCCACGTCATTTATATCCCAAATCCTTCCACTTACTAGTTTGTATTATATTTATTCAACTGGCATGCCAATTGGATCAGCTTGAACCATTAAAAAAGCTTCATCACAGGTTAGAGATGCATTCCTTTCGATTCTGTTGGCACCTTTTCATCTTATAATAACTTTGAGTACAATTTAATTGATCCTTGCTTATTGAAGTTCTTTAATTGTCAAACTAATTAGTGGCATTTGAAGATCATTCTTTAAAAGCTGGAGGAAGCTCTCCTTGAAGAAATGATGAGATCATCAACAAAGCTCTTCCTGGCTGGTAGCTTCGGACTTCATGCCCTGCACCTCTTACTGTGGTTAGTACCACTCCTCTGTAGCCTACAACATATCCTCCAACCAATTCAAGGCCAAGAAAGTGAAGTCCAAGCTCTACATCTGTTTCTCTATATGAGAGGATGATTCTCTCACAGTTTCGACACACATCTCTCACATAATCAAAAATTAGGGTTCCACAAATCAAAGGGCTTTCCAAAATTGATTGAGGGGTTTTGTTAAGGGAAGTATAAGGAAGGTTTGCAAGGGTTTATTTGTTCTCATTTGAATCAAGCCTCTTCTAATTGGAGTTTTTGCGTTCAACACCTATCCCGCTTGACTTCTGATATTAGTTGATGTTGTTGTTCTTGTCGAACTGCTAAAACCCACGAAAAAAATAAACATACTTGGCTTTTGATAATCACGAATAGAAGGGAAATAAAAATTATTGTTGGTTGATGTTGTTATTGTTGTCGTGCTGCTAAAGAGGTGGAAAGAGAAACTGAGAGAAACTGTGGAAATAGCCCTTTTGATTCAATATATATCACGAATAGAAGGGAAATAAAAATTACTGTACTTGCTTCTCTCTTGTGAGGTGGAAAGAGAAAAAAAAAATTAATATATTTTATAGGTGGACAAATGACGTGGCCAAGTAACTGCCAAAGTGGCACTAACCGGTTGAGGTGGAGGTAAAATGACCAATAAAGGACAAACTAGTCGGGTTTAGTAGCCAAAAGGGCTATTTTTTTTATTCGCTACGTCGAACTGCTTTTTGTGACAAGTATGATGCTTTAATAGGTTATTTGCCCTAATTTATTTTAACTAACTTGGTTAAATGCCACAAAGATGATTTATTTGAGCAAGACTTAAGATTGATAGTTTTTTATTCACATACATACATTCATAAATAGAAAGTATAGAATGCAGCGGGATTCTCATGCAAAACGGGTAAGCGAAAAACAATCCATGCTGATGTTATCCGATAAAATAAAACCTTTACGCTATGATAATACACAATTTAACAAAAAATGATTTTAGTGGGTAATGGGTTAATCGATTAGTTAAGCGATTAACCCATTACCCACCATATCTCATTTCTTTACTGTGGTCGTGGTTTCATGCAAAAATATTTATTTATTTATGTTTAACCAAATTAAAATGGTTGACCATGTTTTATACATACCAAAACTATGATTCTTAGCTCTTGAAATAGGGGACATTTCGTTTCGTGTCAGGTTCCCGAGGTTATTCGCTCTTGAAATATATCATAATATAAATGTTGCTGATAAAATATCGGGTTCTGTGGAAACGTCTTTTCGGAGAGCTGTTAGAGGAGGTGTAGAACATCAACAACTCGTCGAATTACAGTCGGTTTTGGATTCTGTGATCCTTTCTTCAGCAACAGATCGATAGTATTTTTCTCTTTCTAGTACCGGGGATTTCAGCGTGAAAGAGGTTCGATTAGCCATTGATAATATGGTTCTTCCGTCTCATGATGTGCCTACCGGGTGGGTTAAGTTTATTCCTATTAAAATCAACGTTTTCATGTGGCGTGCTCTTCGAGATTGTTTGCCTACTAGACATAATTTGGCTCATAAAGGCGTTTCTTTGGAGTCTTTATCCTGCCCGATTTGCTCTTCGGAAACAGAGGACATACATCATCTTTTGTTCAGTTGTTCGTTAGCTCAGGAGGTGTTGAATCGAGTGTGTCGTTGGTGGGATCTGGACTACCAACTTTGGTCTTCGTTTTCGGAATGGGAGACTTGGTTATCTTCTATTAAACTTACGGTTCATATTAAAAGCATTTTGGAAGGAGTTTTCTATGTCTCTTGGTGGTTCATTTGGGGATTTCGGAATCGCTTTATTTTTGAAGATATCAAGCCGGTTAGATCGAGACTTTTTGATGATATTGTCTCCTCTTCTTTCCTTTGGTGCAATAGTAGAAGTAGTAGGAAATTTCCTATAGATGTTTGGCTTAAAAACCCGCACTTGATTTCTTTGTAATGTTTTTTCTAGCGCCTTGCTAGTTTTATTAATTTGCCATTCAAAAAAAAAAAAAAAAAACTATGATTCTTAGCATTCTATACTTATTATATATAAATCGTACAGAGATTAACTTGATATCATTGCTTGAGCAACTAAACAAAGGAAAATGATACTGACCACAAAAATGAAAAAGTAGTCTCTTGCAAAAATATGGTCAAGCCATAAACTAGCGCCACATCTTTTGTGGTTCGTGCATAGTGGCCTTTTTGGTCGGACAAAATATAGGCCAGTCAATAACCTTTTAATATCTTTGGCTAACACATTAGTTAATATATGAGTCATGATTCAAAGCATTATGGTATTAGCATAGTTCCATATATATTTTGACTGTATTTGTGACTGAATCATGTTTGGTTTTTTAGGAAAAGGAAAAAAATGGTTTCATGTGAAGGAGGCATTGACATATTCATACAAAAGTTTGAACTTAACTAACTATCAAAAGGCTTTAGTAGAGTGTACGTGGTGCCTAAAACACCTTTAAACCGAAAATTGTACGTTTAAGTGTAAACTGAGACATCTGTGAGATTTTTAATGGCAACCATTGATAATCTTGCAAACTTGAAGTTTGATCGAAATGGATGCATATTTTTTAAAAATTTTTCTTTCTCATTTAACATGTATAGTTAGAATTACTTTACACATTTTCATTTTAATTATTCTTCTCATTAGATCCCCTCTCTGCGTCATATGCTAATAAGTCATGTTTTTCTTAATTCATTTGACGTCAACGTAAGTTATTAAGTGAAAAATGTTATCGAAGCTCTAGGTCTGATCCTCAGACTTTGTCGGCCACTTTGAGCCGCCACCTAAATGTCATCCCGTCAAATCCTAGCCACTGTCGTTTACCCGTGCTAAAAAAACTGTAGCCCACTGTTTCGACCATAAGTCCCAAACTATAAGGAGTTAACTGACGAGGTCAACGATCGTGACTTCGTAATTAAATTTTGAGGAAAAAACTACCAGAATCGCAATTGTAGCCACAACGACTCGCTCACGCGCCGGAACAAACAACTGTATTCAGAAAACAACAATCGCTCAATGTTTTGCTGATAACTCAAACCACTTAGAGTTAGTTGACGTCGTTAGCGGCTGTCAACTCGTAAATTAATCCGAAGAAAAGGTTACCGGAATCGCTGCCTCCACTAGTCGGACGATCCTTTACGCGCCGCTATAAGTCCAAACAGTTGTCGAAAAGAAAACAAAATCACTATTTTCAGATTACGCGGTCGAGTACCTATCAAACTATTGATTCTTTATCCCGACAAACTATCTTTAGATTTGTTTTTTTATCTTTAGTTTTACTTTTTAATAATTTTATTTATTCTTCAGTTCGAGCTTTCACGATTTTATCGCTCTAATTACGAAAGAGTATCAGTTCATAGATTAGAGGTTGGAGCCCATTCGTCGGCTTAGGTCAATTAGGGTTTATGATTAAGGTTTCAATGTATCTAGCTTTATAAATATCGTATCAATAATACGTATAACCTACGCAGAATTCTATCATTCAACAAAAACATCTAAAAGAGTGTTATTCATCATGGTAAAATTGAAAGGCTAAAAATGACATGCTATTTTAGGGCTAATAACCTATTAAAGCACTATAGTTGTCAAGAATGGCAGTTCTGCGTAACGAACTAAAAAAATAACTCTTTTAGACATTAATGTTGACATTTTTGTCTTCTTTAAGTATTATGACCATTTTACCTTTCGAAAAAAATTTCAAAAAAAAATTCATAAAATTTTTTTAATCTAAAAGATAAAATAAAAAAATCGCATGTCACAAAAAAAAAATTCAAAAAAAATTATTTCAAAAAAAAAAAAAAGAATTTCGAAAAAAAAAATTCATAAATTTTTTTTATACGTTTTACTCCGTTTTTATACGTTTTCACTTGTTTTTTATTCATGATTTTTTTTTTGTCACAAGAGAATTTTTTTTATCGAAAATTTTTTTTATTACAAAATATTACAAAAAAGAAATTCAGGTTTTTTTCGCGTGTCACAAAAAAAATTCAAAAAATACACATTTCAGAAAGAAAAAAAAATTGAAAAAAAGTATTTTGAAAAAAAAAATCAGAAAAAATAAATTTTGGAACAAAAATTTCGAAAAAAAAAATTTTGGAAAAAAAATTTTGAAAAAAAAAAGTATTTCGAAAAAAATTCAGAAATAGTAAAATGGTCATAATACTTAAAGAAATACAAAAATGTCAACATTAATGTCTAATAGAGTTATTTTTTTAGTTCGCTACGCAGAACTGTCATTCTTGACAACTATAGTGCTTTAAAAGGTTATTAACCCGCTATTTTATAGTTTTAACATCACCTCTCACAACTCATAAAATTGGTTGTTTGACCTTTTTATTAGAATACAAGATACCTAAAACAAAGAATGTTATTCATTATGGTAAATTTAAAAGGCTAAAAATGACATGCTATTTTATAGTTTTAATATCAGCTGTCACAACTCATAAAACTGGTTGTTTGACCTTTTAATTTGAATAAATACAAGATACGTAAAAACAAATAAAATGGTTAGTTGGTTACTACCAACTCAAGCCATGATATTTTATATAACTTTCTTTTTATTTTTATCTTTTTAGTGTATTTGAGTTATTGAACCCATATATAACCATCATTTCCAAATTTCTCATTTTTCAGTGATATAACAATAATTTGTACATTTACTAAATATATGCATTACATTTTGGGGACTCAAAGTTTTAGCCGTCTAAAAATGTATATTATGGTATAATTAAATTTGAAGCATCAAAATTCACTTCTAGCAATGATATATGATTTTATGTTCTAAGTGTTAAAACTAAAGGTAGAAGGTTAGAATAGTATATATATTTTTTTGATAAAGTTGATATGATATATTTTTGATCGTCATATTTACTTATCACAAAAAGTTTTGCGCATGGCATCCATTAGCTCAGCTTCAACCCTGATGATATCACATCGACATTTTATTTATACACTTGGAAACCAATAAAAAGAACTCGTCACTTCCAACCATGAAAAAAACAACCATTACATACAATAACAATTCGATAAAAGTTGGTTCCATATTAATAAAACAAAAGCATACCTCTAATAAAACAACTGGCCTAGTGGCAAAATGACTTATAACTATCACTTTAATATGTGTGAGGTTTCAAGTTTAATTCATGTTAGCTGCAACTAAAATAGCCACGCCAATCTTCTAAAAAGAGAAGATTCTACCCGGTTTGAGTATGTGGGGCGATCGGTTCAAACCCCATAAAACAGTCAAACAAAAAGTCGGAAACCATGATTACACAAAACGCAAGAAAAAAAGAAAGAAACGAACTATTAAAAAAAGAAAATAGTGACGTTATTTTAAAAGTTAGTTAAAGTTGACACCATTTTTCGGTATTACCAACTAAATGATCATACATTGATAGAAACATCTTCCTATATAAACACCATAACACACGTTCAAACAATCCATCCTCCTTAACTTCAAAAACACAAAAACAACATTAAAAAAAAAAAAAAAAAAAAAAAAAAAAAAAAAACATTAACAACCTTAAGCCTTAATGGTTGTTAACATGATGAAATGGGTACCATGGCCACCACTCTCATCAACTAAGTTCCAAACAAAGATCACCGTACACCATGTCCAAGACTTGTCAAAAAGTGGTCAAGAGTGTTTGAGCTTGAGTGTTGAAATTGAGTGGAAAGGGTCGAGTAACCGGATTAGTTTTAAACGTGGGAGCGTGAAGAAGGATATGACAAAAGGTGGAGTGGTTAATGATGATGGTGTTGTTGTATGGAATGAAGAGTTTGATCATGTTTGTGATTTGCTTCGAGTTGGTGTTAATGATGGAGGATTTTGTCAATGGGATGTTGGATTCAAGGTGTTTAATGTAAGTTATGACATGACTTTTTTATGTTTTGTTTTTACATTTTTTTGGGTTAATCATATATACTAAATAGATTTTTGAAAACCATAATTAGCAAAATGCCCTTAGTTTTGATGATATGATGGAACCTCTTGATTTCTAAGAGTTACGGATTAGATTTATATGAAATAGTAAATGTTGAGTTTCTATGTGTGACCTTTTTCATAGTATAGTTGTTTAAAGATTTCTGGATCATGCTGATTTTTGTTCAGGGCTTAAAGCAAGGACCAAAAGGACGTGGTAATGTTGTTGCAACTGGATCGTTGAACCTTGCTGAATTCGCTTATGCTGAGCAGGAAAAGACGACAATTAGTATTCCTCTTTTGGTGCCTAGTGGCATTGAGTGTAGTCCTATACTCTCGGTAAGCAACCCTATCAATTGCATCTCTTTGCTATATTAAATCATGCTCACAAGAGGTAGCAAAATAGGCAGATCAGATTGGACTATAAATAAACTTTGGACAACTTTCGACAACCTTCCTTCTAAGCTGCTCTTTTTATTTTTACATGTTTGACCCGTTAAAGATAAAACATAATTTATTCTTAAGGAATGAGTCAAAGTTTCTACCTTGAGTCCGCACCTGATAGTCAAGATTCTAATATGCAGATATCACTTAGCCTCCAGGAGCTGAGAACCGAACATGACAGTAAAGAAATGACACAAAGATCTGTTATGCCTCTTGTTGGAGACGAGCCTTTCAGTCTTAAAGCTGGTTTTAAGAAGGTCAAGATCTTTAGAGCATTCTCTCCTAACCGGGCTAAAAAATCATATTGTGAAGAAGGGAGCAGTGATGGGAAAAGCTCGGTCAGAAGTTCAGACTATCCATTTGACTCGGACTCATTTGATGGAACAGATGAAACTGATTCTGAAGAAATGGATAATACTGATTTTACTATTAAAAAGTCTTTAAGCTATGAAAATTTGGCTTATGCAAATCATGTGGGAGGATCATCCATAGGGGACCGGATATACTACCAAAGCTATAACTCAAAAGCTGGTGTTGTAAGTGTACCTACAATTGATCAGGCCGAGAGACAAATACCAAAGCGTAGCATCTTTCCATGGAGGAAAAGAAAGTTGAGTTTTAGATCGTTCAAAGCTAAAGGAGAGCCACTTTTGAAAAGAGATGTTCGAGCAGAAGGCGGAGATGATATCGACTTTGATCGTCGAACGTTCACATCATCAGACGACTCCTCATACGGGGTAAGTTTCATCAAATTTTTTAGCACTTTTACTTCTGAGTCCGGGTTATCTTTTTTATCACTATTGCGTCGAAAGTTTCTCAAACTTTATTTCTAGTTGCCTAGAACCTCATTATTTAATACAAAATATATTTATTTTGGATTAAATGTGTTTCTGAGCAATCCAGATGCATCCCCTTTTTACTCATACAAAGAAGTACCTGTTTTGACCCTTACGAAATGACCCATTTTGATGATTTTCCTTTTAATCCTTCTTCGTTCTTCCAATTTTTAACGTACTTATAAACATGACAGTGGCACAGAAATGATGAAGGGTCAACAACAAGTAGATCATCAATCTCTGAATTTGGAGACGACAATTTTGTTGTTGGTAAATGGGACAACACAGAAGTAATAAGTAGAGACGGGCTCATGAGTCTCCAAACCCAAGTTTTCTTTGCTTCCTTTGACCAAAGAAGCGAACGTGCATCAGGTGAAAGTGCATGCACGTCTTTAGTCGCCACCATTGCCACTTGGTTCCAAAACAACCATAATCAAATGCCCATAAAATCAGAACTTGATACCTTAGTTCGTGAAGGTTCATCAGAATGGAGAGACCTTTGTGATAATGAAGTTTACAGAAAACGCTTCCCGGATAAGCACTTTGACCTTGAAACCGTCCTTGAAGCCAAGACTCGTAATCTTGAAGTTGTACCTGAGAAGTCTTTTGTTGGATTCTTCCAACTTGAGGATGGCGTTTTCGACTTTCTTGATGGAGCTATGTCGTTTGATAACATATGGGATGAGATTAGTCAAACGGAGTCAAACCATGTTTATATTGTTAGCTGGAATGACCATTTTTTCATCTTGAAAGTTGAACGTGATGCATACTATATCATCGACACATTGGGAGAGAGGCTATACGAGGGCTGCAACCAAGCATACGTCTTAAAGTTTGACAAAGACACTACAATCCAAAAACTACCCGTTGACTCACAAAAGTCAAACAAAAAAGTTGAACATTCGTTGGTGTCGAAAGGTAAAGAATCGTGTAAAGAGTATATTAAGAGCTTTTTAGCAGCAATTCCGTTGAGAGAACTGCAAACAGATGTTAAGAAAGGGTTGATGGCAGCATCAAGTCCTCTTGTGCATCATCGGCTACAAATTGAGTTTCATCATACCAAGTGTTTGGAAGTGAACACTAATATGTCGACTATCGTAGTATGACATAACATTTGTTAACTGTTAGATGTTTTTGTATTGTTATAATGTTCTTCCTTTTTTTTTCCCATGTTAGAGTTCCTATTTTTGAATGGTGAGATTAGCAGTAAGAATGCAAAGGGCTAATGGCGTGTAAATGTATCATAGTTGTCACTCGTTACTTGTATGTGTATCAAACAAAATATGTTGTAATTATCTACCTTATACTTGCTTTTTGGATGTGTAGAGTTTGACCTCTTTAGCAGGTTCAGGGTCACTTTTTTTTTTTTTTTTTTTTTTCAATTGCCTTGCATGAACTACATAGCATAATTTTGTATTGACAAGATAGGAAATTGCAAAGAAATGCAGAAAAAAGCACTTTTCATTTCTCGAAAAGCAATGAGGAGATTGACGATACACCGTTCTTAACAGTCAATGATTTCTTCTCATAATAAATGTTTTCAATTGAACTACCAGGACCAGTATAAATGCTCACCCGCCCCAGTTAGTTCTAACATCCCACCATGTTGTGTTGGAGTTGGGAGGCCTTGGAGCATACTTAAATCTGCTTCTTGTTGTATATCTTCATCACAAATTAGTCTTACACCAAACTCCTTCACCTCAACATCTTCGAAACAAAATGTTACAAAATTCTTTGCTTCAGCCCAACCCCATTTATACCTCCTATAATGCAACCATATCATATATGAAGCTTGGATTCCTGTCACCTCATTTTTCAAAAACTCCTCCGAGACATATGGAAAGTAGTTTACTCTACTCAGAGAAGCTCCATCAAAGTTCTTTACAGAGTATCCTTTAAATTTGAGAGGCTTTTTGCACTTGAAAACAACACAAGCTCCAAATCCCCTAAACTTATCATAACACCAATCTGATGGTAATTCAACCTTTACATGATTTTCCGTACTTCTATTTGTAAACCACTCTGGAATGATATTCCCATGATATCCTATATCTAAATGATGAAAGCCAGTGTCTTGCAAGAAAAATTCACATCTTTTAGTCTGGATACCTAAATACCCGAGGAAAGCAGAAAGCTGGCGAATAGAGCTTTGGGAAGTTATAGATGAGTCAAGACACTGAGTCTTCGATATAGACCCCTCGCTATCAATAATAACATTCTTAAACAGCTTTGGACAATTTCGGAGACCATTGACATTATTCCTGAATGAGTCTTTACATGATTCTGACACTTCTCTTAACGAGGTGCAATCAGATGCACTAATATTCCATATGCTAGGTGGAAGTTCGGGCAGCACTTCCAGCTTCTTGCAACCATCAAGTCTAAGCTCTTCAAGATGAGAAAGTTGACTGAAACTTTGAGGCAAACTAGTAAAATTGTTCCCTTCTAAGTGTAGTTCCTTTAGACATGATAAGCGTCCAATGGTCTCAGGTACTTCTAATAAATTGCAATAGCTGAAATTCAGAGACTTTAACATATGTAAAGCTGCCAATGAACGTGAAAGTGATCTTTGGGGATGTTGTTTACTTAGCAAACCAAAAGGACTGGTGATTGAAGTCCACCATCTAGGTTGAATCCTACTTTGGCCACCGAATGACAATGATTCAAGGTTTATTAGAGAGGATACAAAAGAAGGAAGTTCTGTAATGGCAGTTCTGTCAACATGAAGCTCCGTTATGCTTTTGATCTGACCCAACGCTTCAGGGAGTTGGTCGACTTTTAGGCACCCCGTTAGATTCAAAACTTGAAGAGCATCCATTTCCACTCTACTTGGAAAATTCTGAAGTCGTTTGCAATCTCTCAGATTTAACACACAAGCCTCTTGAGCATTCCAATTGAGGGATGAACGCTAACCAAATTCACACATCCTTCAAGACTTAGCTCTTCGAGATTTGAAATCTCTGAGAAGTCAGGGGTGGTTGTTAGGTTACGACAGTACCTTAGCTTCATTACTTTCAACCTTCTAAAGCACTGACATCGATAAAAAAAGAAAGAAGAAGAAGATAAATTCTCGGATCATTAGGTATCAAATAGGAAAACATGTGTATACAAGGAAATACCTTAGGTGTTGTCCAAAAATGTTTTATGTTGCTATAAGACAGTTCAATGGCCACAATGTTTTCTGGATAGAAATCTGAAGGTAAGTACTTGAAAGGGCATCCATGCCAATAACACAAGCTTAGCTCATTGGACAAATAATCCAAATTTCCTGAGAAGATCACATTGTGGCCCTTCAATTCAAGTTTCTGCTCAAATACTATTTCCTTTTGATAGATTTTCAGGATCCGCAACTTTTTCATATGTGCAAAATCATTAGCATCTATGTGAACCTTTTGACTAAATTTATCTAACGAAAGGACTAGAACTTCAACCTCTTCAGTTCTTGCCACCTCGAACAACAAAAACATGCAACTCAAATTAAAAACAGTGACATATGCAATTGCTTATACTTTTATATTAATATTAAGGAAAAGAATCATATGCCACTTTTTACCTTATTTTGACCTGATATATCATAAACGCTAGATGAAATCAACAATCTTCTCTTCTTCCCAGGCATGATAGATTCTTCACGAACGATTGCCATTGCCATTGCGTGAATCAAGTCATGCATTTGAAGTGACATATTGCTAGAGATCGTGATTAATGACTTATCAACTAGAACTCTCATGTTTGAATCTGCAAAAAAGTTACAGCCATCTAATATGCTTGTCACAAAATCACTGTTTTCTCCAATGAATACACATGCGATATCAAGTAAGATATTTTGTTGCTGGAGGTTTAGCGCATCATAACTTAAACGAAGCACACTTTGTATCTTTTCATTCGGATGTAATTTAAGCCTATCTAGTTCACTAACCCACTGACCTACAGTTTTGCCATATAAAAAACGACCCAAAACTTTGAGGGCCAGAGGGTGACCTTGCACGTATTTCACAACTTTCTCAGAAACTTCTTTGAATCCTGTAGAAGGATATTTTTCCTCAAAGGCGAAGGAATAGAAAAGCTCAAGAGATTTATCCCTATTTAGAAATTCCATGTCATGGATTTCATTGACTCTATGAGATCTTAGCAACTGTTTATCTTTACCCGTGAAAATAATCAAACTTCCTGGGCAAAACCATGTAGGTGAACCCGCTAGTGCTTCTAACTGCTCATGATCATCCACATCATCCAAAACAAGTAGGATCGGCTTACATGATATCCTTTGCTTTATAACCATAGCTCCTTCAGCAACACTTGATATTTTGAAATTTTCTGTTTTCATGATCTTTCCAATCATTTGCATTTGGACTTGAGTTAGGTCTTGTTGTTTTCTGACGTCCTCACAAAAGCAACGTCCCTCAAAGTGGACGTACATCAAGTTATAAATAGCTTTGGCAAGGGTCGTCTTTCCTATTCCACTTATACCACATATTCCAATCATGTTAACCTTATCAGACCCAACGAAGCGTGACAAGTCTAATTTGTCGAAGTGGATATCTATGCCAACAAGATATTCACCAACATGCAACGGTCCGTCACATAATTTATTGAGGATTTCTTTGGAGATGCAATCAATGAACTTGGACTCATACCTGTTTAACCGTAAAGACCCAAAAAGAAAATGAAAATGTCGAGAGTTAAATTTTAGTTGAGCTACGAGACTAATCGGTTTGTGAGAAAACAACCAACATAAAGATAATTGCAGACACAAAGAAATTTACCCATTTGTCATGTCCTGGAGATCCCATCCAGATAAGTTAGCCGCCATGGATAAAGCTTCTTTCCATTTATCCACCTCTTTTCTATTTAAGACATCATGTTTGGCAAATGCTTGTGCATAACTCCTTTTTTGTCTCCTCACCACATCAGGCTTGGCATCATAAAAGATAATCCGAACCTCATGTTTGGGATCTTCAATCTGCTTGCACTCAAGTATCTTCACAAGTTCCCTCAAACACCATGTTGAAGAAGCGTAATTTTTGGAGAAGATAACTATCAAAAACCTCGATTCTTCAATGGCTTTGTAGAGATGAGGAGATATCTCTTCTCCTTTTGGCAATTCATTATCATCTCTAAAAGCAAAAATTCCTTTTTGCTTGAAATCACTAAATAGATGATCCATGAAGTTTCTACGGATATCTTCACCTCTAAAACTTACAAACACATCATATTTCCATCGATGGGCAATGGAAGAAGCAGCCATGATCAATGGTATGAAAGCAGCTGGATTTCCATGTGAAAGATTAGCCCAAAATAATAGTGTACTAAAAATGTAATGTAATAAGTAGACGCAAAACCAATTATATAAAAATGGACTATTGTTAAGTAATAAAGATGGACTATTTATAGTAATAAAGATAGACTATTGTTGTTTAGAACCTTAAATAGATGATTGCCAAAGCTATTATTGATATTTTTAATCCCCAAACATAGAAAGAGTCATGAGTTACTTCATATATATATCAATGTTTATGAAATCAGTTTTTTAATCTGCCCGGACGAGCTTCCGGTTCCCGGTTTAACGGTGAGTTCAACCTGTTTTTACCCCATAACCAGCTTCTGGTTACACATATGAATGTTGACTTTCCAAAAGTATCTATAAGACCATAACTATAAGTTTATGATGATTTTGATTTACACCACTACTGAACACTTAAGATTTTTGGGATTACTAGCTAGGGAGTTTAGGATGACTAGTTGACTACTAAATCATTTTGAAACTATGATCATGATCTTAGTACATAATATATTTACTCTTTCTAAAGATAAACATACAGCAAGATGCAAAAAGGATTACCAAAATAACTAGGAAATAAACAAAAGAAACGTGTACAAGGAATGGTCGAATGGATGACTTACTAGTTTTCCAATGGGCTAAGAAGCAGAGGATATGAATGCAATCAACAATGGAAGAACAGGTCTCCATGTGTTTTCATATTCAAAAGTCAACTTTAATATCCACAAGTTACACTTCTAATCCCCCACTATTAGATAAAGTAACGTTGTCAAGATCGGGATCCTACCCAGGATCGTTTTCGTCTTTGCAAGATCGTGATCGTAAGATCGGATCGGGATCTTAAGATCCTACTCTAATGTTATTTCTTAATAGTTTATGTAATTTTATACAAATCTACAAATTCTAATATATTATAACCATAAAATACTATGAATGTTTCGTATAAATGTTGTTCTAAATTATGATTATAAAATGTTTAAAAAGATTAACATGTTGTTTTTTGAATTCTACAAACAAACAACCCATAAATTTGTAGTTTTTTAGTTTGTAATTCGAGAAAAGTAAGATCGGATCGGATTAGATCGTAAGATCGTATGGTAAAGATCGGGATCCTATAAGATCTTAAGCTTGCAAAGATCCTATGTAGGATCCTGATCGTTTTTGCTTTGCAGTATCGTAAAATCGTAAGATCCTAAGATCAGGGTCGGGATCCTGACAACTATGAGATAAACTGTAAGGGTGCGTTTGGTAGAGAGAAATTCAGAGAAAAGAAATGAAGTAGAGAATAAAATCTCAGAGAATAGAAATCAATAGAGAATTTTGTTCAATTCTAATGTTTGGTAACAACAGAGACTTGACCCGAGAAATGAAAAAAAATTTATTTAAATAATATTTTGTCTAAATAAAAATTCTTAAAAAATATTTAAAAAAAATTATTTTAAAAAAAATATATTTTTTTAAATTTTTTTTTTTAAAATTTATGTACTTTCTTTAAAAAAAAATATTAAAAAAAACTTATTTTTTTAAAATGGATTTACTTTAAAAAAAAAACTTGTTTTTTTATAAAAAATATTTTTTAAAATGTATTTATTTAAAAAAAAAAAACTTATTTTTTTTTAAAATAATTTTAAACTTTTTTTTTTTTAATAATTTTTTTTAAAAATATTTTTTTAAATGTAAAAAAAAAAAAAAAAAAAAAAAAAAAAAAACATTTTTTCAAAAAAATTAATCCATTTCTCCAATTTCTCTACAAAATTAAGGGAAATGAGGCTACTTAAATTACACTACTCAACTCTCTCCATTTCCCCACCAATTTCTCCAATTTCTCCGCTTTTCTATTTCTTTGGCTTACCAAACACGAGAATTAAAGCCGTTTCCTTTTCTCTGGCTTTATTTCTCTGTACCAAACACACCCTTACTTCAGTTCTTATATATTACATGATGGATGTTTGGACATTTAACAATGTGTTTTTAAGTTTTTTTTTTAACAAACTCAAGCATATAAAAACATCGACATGATTTATGTTTTGAAACTGTTTAGATCTTAACCACAATTTAGTTTCATAAAGCTTAATGATAATCCATCCCTATGCAAAGGTTAACGTCAGAGTTCAAGATCTACACAAGAATTAAATATGGAACAAATAGGGAGAAATACCCCAAGAACACTTTCAATCGGTTTCTTATGTTTACTTCCCCAATCACGTGCGAAAATACACTAAATCCGGTTGAAGTATTGAATTTTATTAATGATAATAAACAGTGTAGTGCAAACGTGTGGCGAAATGTATTTTTTTTTCTTTTTCTTTTTTGGAACTTGTCTTATAATTGTATTTAAACAAGTTGCGTGTTACAATTATATTTGCCTTGAATATTAAATGTTGAAAAAAGTTTTTTTGATAACTGTTGGGATGATCAACTACTATTAAATATTAAATTTAGGTGGTCCATAAGTTAATTTATAAATTTTTTTACTGCAGACAACTAATTTGGAACAAAGGAGTAAGCAAATTAACCATCACCCAACGGCTTAGTGATAAAGTCTTTGATTTCTTTACAAAAGGTCAATGGTTCAAAGTTTGCTACATGTGTACATTTAGGATGCGAAGGAAGGGTCGGAAACAATCTCGAAGCTAACCCTGTAAGGTCGTTAATCTGAGTAAAATATGTTTACCCTTCCCTGGCAAAACTCAGCAAGAAAACCTACTATGTTTAAAGGTAGGGCTGAGCATTATAGATCGAGAACCGGACCGAACGGACTGGCCAGTACATATTTCAGTTTGATCTTCGGTCCACCATTTTCATTGTTTACATTTCTCGGTCCGGTTTGGTCTTACACATAACCGACTATTATGTTTTGTTGGACCGAACCGAACCTGCACCGAATATTTCGGCCCGGTCCTCAGTCCAGACCTTTGGACCAAATTGATTTTTGGTCCGGTTCCGTTTTCGGAAGATGCTCGATCCTATTTAAAGGAGTAAGCAAATTATACAGTAACTTATAACTTAGTGGGCCAAAGTTATAAAATTGGGAGCCTTTTATCTAAAACCTTTTTGGGCCAACTAGTTGAAGTCTTTGAAACTGGTTATCAACCGGAAACGACAAAAAGAGTGTGAAGTGGAAAACATTTCCGGCGGCTGTTCAAGGTATCAATCGTCATACCTTAGTTCTTTGTTCTTTCATATAAATTTCTTAAAATTTGTTATACCAATGCTTGATATTATAGTTTAGGCAATGAAATTAGTATATGACAAGTGAAAGTCAAAACCCATTAATTCAATATTGGAATTTGTTGCTCAAATGTTGTATGTTGTGTTTATTCTATGTTATGGAATATTATTGATGCAAGTTGTTTGTTTTTGGGACATGGTATAGTTTTGGTAAGGATGAGATTAAAGATTTTTCTTAAAATATTTGGTTATATTTTTGTTTCTCGTGACTTGTTGTTTAGCGCGTTTAAAGGATAGAAATGTAGTTCTTGTATACGGTCTATTAGTACTTCGTGGATTTGTTTATGCTTAAGCTTAGGCTGTGTTTGGCAAAACTAGTGGTAGCTTTTTTGTTTTGTCAAAGTTTTTAGTAACTAGGTGGAGCTGTAACTATTAAGTGTGAAACAAGCATACAACTCAGAAGGCTAAAAGCCAAACGCTGAAACAAGTAGCGTTTCGTTAGAGTTCCAAACACTGAAAGCTAAATGCTTGTTGTCAAACAAGCATACAATTCTAAAAGTTAAAAGCCCCTAAAAGCTAAAAGCTTGGTACCAATGAAGACAACATAAAACATTTGAGCTTAAAGATTTGTCTTCACTGAATAAAAAGATTGCAAACGGGTAAATTCGACGTATTAGTATTTGTCACATAACCAATTTGACGTGTTCTTAAAAGAACGATAATTTAGATGTTAGACCATTTGCTTGGTCAAAGTCCAACCCACCTTGGCTATTTTGTCATCTCTACATGATATCCCCAATGTGCTCAAATGTTGTATTTTGCCGAAAACGAGACTCCTCTTGCTGAAAGACCTTTTTTTAAATCTTTCCGTTATTGGATTATATAAAGCTCTTGCACTTCATTATCTTGCAATTTTTCGCTTATAGTATCTTTTGTTCACCTTTTATCAGGTGTAGCTTTGTTCAATATGGCGTTTGTAAATTTTCATGGACTTCGATCTTTGCAAATCTCTTCACAAGAATGCGTCTTCAACCCTAGTGTGCCAGTACAAATTAATACATCCAACAATACAAGTTATGCTATAAAGGCTTGCGCTAAGAAACCTGATCAAAGTATTCATATTGAATCCAAGGTAATTTATTCTAAACCCAGTGCTTCATTTAGCATTTCCTTATTAAGAGAAAACATTGCACATACCTCTAGCTAAAGGTGACTCGTTTGATCCATTTAGCTTTAATGATTCAACGAGTTACTTAACACATTAGGTAAAACGGGACAGTGTGGTCGTCTGGAATGAATCTCAGTTTGAACTTATGAAACTTTTAACTTGTGCTAAAGTAAAACCATTCGTAAAACGAATTTCAGTTAAGTTCGGTATTGGACAGTGTGAAATGGGACGACAAAGGTCTGGCTGTGGCAATCGCTCAAAATGTGGACACAGGAGCAATCTTAATGCAAGGATTTGCAAATAGGGAAGCACTTGCCGCTGCGATTTCCTCCAAGAAGGC
The DNA here is from genome assembly GCA_019973895.1 of Chrysanthemum seticuspe. NCBI lineage: Eukaryota > Viridiplantae > Streptophyta > Magnoliopsida > Asterales > Asteraceae > Chrysanthemum > Chrysanthemum seticuspe. Next base: position 38,890,711 of record BPTQ01000004.1, read on the forward strand.
AACTTTTTATAGTAGATCAAGATCGTCATTGTGGACAAAAGGAGAAACATCTAACAATTTCATCAATATTCATGATATCTTCCTTGACTGTGATCGTGATTCTGTAAGTTCCTTTCATGCTTAAAATGCTCCCTCTACTTAAATTTGAAATGGATCAGATGGGTCAAATGTTACCCAAATTGTACTTTGATCATATGATGCATGTTAATTTCGAAAGGTGACAAATTTTGAGCTATTTACTTATGAATGGGTCCGTTTGGGGCATGTCAGATTTTGAAGTGTCAAATAAAATTATAGCTAATAGGGAAACAGATTGAACAAGTTAAATCTGATCCGTCCAGTTTACCATCTCTAATATAGTAATATATGAAAATTAGGCGAGTTAAATGTTTGAAATTTTTATGAGACACAGGAATGTAGTTATTTAGCAGCTATCATTTGTTAATTTATTCAGAAAAAATTACTGAATTGGATAACATTTTGACAGATTATATACCTTGGAAAGCCTGATGGTCCCACGTGTCACACTGGAGCCGAAACTTGCTACTACACATCCGTATTTGATTCACTAAATAAAGCAGAGGTGCCCCTTTACTTACATGCAAGCGCCTATGTAATCATGATCTTTCTTTTTTTATTTTTATGTTAATTTCAGTTTGTTTTGTCAAGGTTGAAGAAAATAATCTGGCATTGACGACATTGTACTCACTGGAATCTACACTTGCCCAAAGAAAAGAAGAATTGTCTACACCTCAAGAAGGCAAACCATCATGGACGAAACGTTTATTACTTGATGATAAGTTACTGTGCTCAAAGATCCGGTATGTTGATCTTTTCTTTGTGTACCATTTTATCCGTTTCTTTTCATATTTAATTAGTAAAACCTGCAACCATGTCTTCATATTTCTCGCACCATGCAATCAAAGTTTTGAGCTTAACCTTAACAACACTTCTTTTGTTGCTTTTTTGCAGTGAAGAAGCGGATGAGTTTTGCAGAACACTTGAAGAGAATGAGGACGAATCACGAACTGTATCGGAGATGGCGGATGTACTATACCACGAAATGGTCCTTTTAACCCGTAGAGGCTTAAAGTTTGAAGAAGTTCTTGACGTTCTTAGACGCAGATTTTCTCAATCAGGTGTCGAGGAAAAGAATAGCCGCAAAGCTAAAAGTGTCCAGTGATTGAGTGATGATATCCAAGTCGTCAGACACATGGTGTTATTGTTGTTTTATCGGATGGGTCTTTGGAAGATAACTTATCCAGCTTGTGTTTTTTCGGAAGATTTAGTTTAATCAATCTTTTTCATAGGTGTATAAACCATGAAAATTGATGAATTTTCTATGAAATGACATTTGTTTATAAGAGATACATTTTGACTTTTGAGGTCAAACATATTACTTTCACCATGTAGACTTGTAGTTGTAATCTTGCTTGAGTAGGGCTGTTTGTTTCAATAATAAATGTTACCTTTGAGTTATAGCATTGGAAAGGAGACACAAATCTTCTTCATGTCAAACTATTGTTGATGACTTGTGAAATTTGATTGTTTGATTTTTGCGGAGTCCGTATACATTAGCAAGAACGCCACTTGCAGCCTGAACTGACGTACCAGCTAATGCAACATTTTTGCAGGTGCAAAAATATGACTCGGGATTAAGAAGATTGTCTCGCTTGTCATCCGTGGATGTGTTCAAGTTGCTACACCCAACTATGTGTTTCAATATTCATGTTTGGATAGTAATTTGGGTCAACTAATTAATTATGGAAAGAAACAGATAAAATGGACTGGATTTATGATAAGGATTTCCAGGCTATAAAATTGTTCACACATTTAATACAAAGAAAACAGTTAATAAAATATGAATGGGGCAATGGGCAATGAATCAAACGCACACATGATAGCCAGAAGTGGTCTTCGGATGGTAAATTGCATAAATGAAGAATGTTAATGTGAATACAAAAACATGTCCAAAAATAATGTTTTTAGAGCATTAACCACACTGAGCCAGATGACAATTATGAGCTTGGAATTCTCCTAACCACGTAGAGATGCACGGGGGACTGAGGGTAAACCAAGTTCGTCAACCTGTAAAGCAGTAAACACAAAGGGTCGGAAGACAACAAATGAATAGAGAAAGAAACCTACTTAATAGTATAGGTGGCAATTTGGATGGTTTGATAATAGTCAAAATGGGTCGCCAGCAAACATGGTCCTTTTCTGTTCTAAGATTTTAACTATACACTAATATTATGAATACGATAGAAGATATCTACATGTTTAGAATGATGATCTAATTTCTGTAACAAAACGATTTAAGCACTGAAAATAAAATACACTTTGGGCGACTTCTGAACCATTTAACCCTTTTTAGCTATTGTATTTAAGTTTACCCATTTGATCCACCGGAGGCCAAGTATAACCTAGTTGACCCACTATCCATAAACAGGTCTAAGATACTTAAAAAGGAGGATACCTGATTGTTAACTCTGCGGGCCGGTACTGCATGTCCACTAGGAGCTGAAGGCAAGTTGAGCTCCTGATAATCGGGTTCATTATCAGGTTGAAGATACGAAGGTACCCCTTCACCTTCCATTTCGAATCCCATATCTGCCTCCAGTGCATCAAGTTCTGTATAAAAGCTCACAAATAAAGTTTGTTATTCCCTCAATGTAAAAACAATGCAAAGTTTTAAGGAAATAATCGAATGCCTAAAATAGCCTCCTAATAACCAAAAACACGACTACAGAAACCTGTAGACCACAATCAATATCATAAACATTAGCAAACATCATAGCTCCTTCGAAATAACGTAAAACAAAAAGAGTGGCATTTTCAGCTCAGTGTTGTGGTTAGTTTCCGAATTTACATTTTTGTGCATTTTAGTAATCCTTGCTTGACCTAAGTTTTGGTTAACAAGTTTCCTTTCGTTCTTCCCTAGTCAGCTTTTTATTAGACTATCTACCAAATCAAAGTGTTGCCTCTACATTTGGGAAGGATAGCTCATGATAAATAGTTACATATATTTTCAACCAAAGTAGTCGACAGTTGTATGGTAAATAAAAGCGATAAATTACACTTACCGCCCATGAGATCTTCTTCATCAATGTCATCAGGCACATTGTAGGATCTACCAAGTGACTCTTGTATTTCATTACTTTCATCCATCAAGTCCAGCATGTCATCTTGCAAATTCTACAGATTAATTCCAAATTATAGATTATTAAGTGAATAGTTATACTAAAAGAGATTCCAATATACGAAAAACTTAATACTAACATCAATTTCTTGGATCTTTACTGTCTTCATCATTCCTTTCAACTCTTTGTTTGCCGACTTCAAAGCTGACATCTGGAAGATGCGAAATTGATCAGTGACAAGAACTGTTAGTTTGTATAACTAAAATAAGGACAATATCCGGTTCACAGATATATTCACGAAAAAACCCGTCCCTAGAGTTAGATGTGGGGTCCACTACCTCATGGAGGTAGGCAGCAACTTCCAGTTAGAGGACAGAAAAAGCTCCACCCCGCATGCTTTGAACTACTTCCCACATGTCGCTACCAACAAAACCAATTTTAAGGTGAACAAATGGAAGCCCAAAAGAACCAATTTTGATCGAGCAAAGTCCAAGTTATATCGTATCATGAAGATATGACGCTTCGATACTATTACAAAAACTAGACCACTTGACGTGGGACATTTCACACACACAATTTTAGGAAAAGCAGGACTAGAAAGTAACAATCCAACACTACATGGATAATAACAGCAATAAAATTAGTGATCGTGAAACATACTGTTTGCTGAGCATCTTTGAGGCCCTCTGAAGCAAATGCAACTTGATCTAGATTGAAAGTTTGGTTGTATAGCATGTCACGTTGTCCTTCGTACCTGACAAGAATCAGCAAAGTTTAGCCCTCAGCAAACAGCGTAAGATATTCACATTTCATATTTGCTCTATGTACGTCTTAGTTATTGATAATGGAAATGATAATTCTATAATTCTTTCAGTAAACTTGAAAGCGAACGTTACAATGTCACTAAGATACAAATGCAGTATTTGACTTCAGGTGCTTGAAAATTGAGAAATTCCGTACAAATAGAACATGTTATTCCCAAGCTGTACTAAGTTACTAACTATCATTTTCTTAGTACATGATTATAGGCAAAACGTATCCTCAAACTACCATGTCATATATGACGAACTGCAATATGTGTGCCATATTAAGATGTATGTAACTTACATTCTTTTTTGCTTGAGAACTCTCATCGCCCGAGCTTTGACAGCTTCTTGAGCAGGGCCAGGACGGGTTCTTTTGATCTGCTCTTTATACTTAGAAAGTTCCCCGTCAAGCCGCTTGATTTTCTCATCCACCGACTCCCCTCTTTTATTGATCTAAATATGCAAAAAAAAGTAACAAGGCTTCTATTAGTAAGGTAAAAAAAAAAAGTACTTGTAGTACTTAATAAAGCAATATAGACTAGAGAATATTCACATAGCTATAGCCACTCAATCAGCAGAAAAAGGACCCAAAAAACAATTCTAGCATACGTAATATAGCAAAGCGAACTAAGAGCACCATATTAACATCAACGAACGGCTCATGCACCAACAAAACTTAGGGGGTGTTTGTTTCGGCTTATATAGCAACACCCAATTAGTATACTTGGGTCCGTTCTCCTAGGACAATTATAATCTATGTAGGTCTTAAGGATGCTTGTAACTTCATAATATAGCAATACTATATTTACATTCTATTCAAATACATTTCGAGTTATAAACTTAATGTAAGTAAATTATATACGGTTTAATTTAACACATATAAATGAAACACAAAAAGCGTTGCGTAACATATTTAAATTATAACAACAAAACAATTTAAAAAACAGAATATATTTAACACATTAATAATACATGAAATGAAATGAAAAAAAAGGGTTATGTTACTCGATCAGAAGCTTCGTTGAGAGAAGGAGGGGGTTGTTTATCTTTCTTAGCACCAAACACTCTCTTCATTTTTAGGGTTTTATTTGGGCTTATCTAAAATCCTTATTTAGTTTTATAGATAATGATTGAAGAAGATTGTTAAAAAGAAAGTGAGTGAGAGTGGATCTGACTGTTTGATTTCAAAATGGGTTTTAAACCGCTTTATTACTCTTTTTCAAATTATTTGTTTCTTCTTTTTCATTTTCCTAATTATTTTTTCTCTTTTTATTTACTTCATAAAAGAGTAAATTGCAAAAAACTGTTTAGTCAAATTGCATACATAATCTCTACCTTTTTGAAAGTGCTGTCACAATTCTTGTGAGAAACTTTGGGTTGCAATTTTCATCCTTAGCTAAACTGAAATGACTAAAATCCCCTTGTCTTCTTCCCCTCTAGCCGAAGGGTATTTTAGTCATATACACTCATTCAGGGACTAAATCTGCAAACCAAAATGACTAAAATCCCCTTGGTTGCAAGGACGGTTGTTGCACTTTCAAAAGGCATAGAGATTGCAAATTGGTTAAACAACAAAAACGATATAGGAAAGAGAATATTTCAAATGCACGTTACATTAGATACACATATGTAGTTATCCATTTATAAGTTTCTAAGCCATTATACACTAGTAGGATACACGCATGTTGCGGTAGTGGGTACCTTAAAATAAATAATAATGGCATCAAATATGTAGTATTGTGTCTGTATGTACGTCACAGACAAATAATCAGTATATCAATTGCTGGATTTCAGATTTATGTTTTGGAAGTTTAATTAGATTGTATATTTTGATTAAATAGTTGTATAATTTGGTTAATAGTTGTATATTTTGATGAATGATGTTTTTAATAGTGTATTAATTGTATGTGTTGACGAGTGATTTTTTTAGTTTTATTTATGCTTTAAATACGAGTGTTTTTTAGCCAAATACGAGTGTTTTTTAGCCGTAGTAAATGACGGCGTATTACTATTTCGTCTAAGGATGAGTTATTGGTAGCCCTAAAACACCACTAATACCTCCTCTTGTTTTTTTAATTTAATTTTCTTTTTAATAATGTTTTCGTTATAAAATTGTGAAACTGAAAGTATGAAATAGAAAATATTAAGTTTAACAAGTTAAAAGTATTAAATTGTAAAAAGAATACGAAATATAAACTGATAAAAAACTATGTTATACTGTCAAATACAGTTGACTGGACGGTGAGAATGGTAGAAAAAATAACGTAGAGGGTCCTAATAACACAATCATGTAGGCTATTGTTTCTTTTTTGGGATGCATTTGGCCTGCTATCGTAGATCGATATTACCTATCACCATTACCATATTATACACTTATGGCTTTAAACGACGACGTTTTCATACGCCTAAAAACGCATTGTTGTGTCTTTTAAAAAAAAAATTCACTTTACAAACAGCTTTGTTGATAAATGTTAGCGTTTTAAACGTTAGGCATAGAAAAATAAAAATTTACAAAATTGCCTCCCAAACTATGCAACGAATTACAAAAAATACCCTGAACGTTTTACTATTTACGCCTTTTTTATATAACAAAATTTATTTATCAAATATCTAACAAATATCTAGCGATTATTTAATAAAAAATATACCTATGAAGAGGCATTACAAACAAAGTGAGTCCAATATTGATATACTTTTGACATACGTACGATTTTAAAAAAAAATGTTAAAGTTTAATATACATTTTTGAAAGAAAAAAAAAAAAAAAAAAAAAAAAAAAAAACTTTTAAAACATACCCTTAACTTACCTAATGACTTTGAAAACTAATCTAAAGGTTGTTTTAAAATAAATTTAACAAAAAAAAAGTTACAATGGCTACCCTGTACTTTTAACTATTTATAATTTTTTTTAAATAATAAACTTTATTGGGGGAATGGCATCTATGTCCCTCCAAAGCTCAATAATTACATATGTATCTAAGCTAAACTCATATTTACATATATATCCTTTATTAATTTTAAATATTGCATATATATCAAATTAACTAATTTTAATAATTTTAAAACTTAAAAATATATTATAATTATTATTTAATGTTAAAATGTCTATTATACCCTTACACATTCTTATGACCTTTCATTATCACTATACTCTTGTGTAAACTTACGCTCCAAACCTGCTATATACATGGAACCAAAATTCTTTGTTAAATCGAGGTTTATGCTCTAAACATAATATGACTGGAAATTAAATAATCATTTGTCGTTTGTTTTTTCTGTTTGAGATGAAATGGGATCAAGACAAAATAAATTAAATCTCGTCCACTTTGACATATCCTTTCTTGAATGATTTGTGGGTACACGGTTTTTGCAAACTGTGAGGATTCATAATAGATGGTATTATGAAATGGGTATAAAATGTGATAACACATTCAATTAACGATCTCAAATTTTTTGAAAGGACGAAGAAGAAGGGTATAATAGTCCATTTAAACCTAAATGATAAGTTTCACATATTTTAAGATTCTAATTTTACAAAAATTAGTTAATTGGATATATATGTAATGGGAATATATTAACAACAATTTATTGTAGCTAATTGGCTACAATTTTAAGCTAAAAAATGTGGGTCTTGATTCTTTTTGTGGGTCCTTGATTTTTTCCTGTGGGTCCCTGATTCATTGTATGTGTATTTATTGTGAAGAGTTGTAGCTAATTGGCTACAAAAATTGTAGCCAAAATATCCCTATATGTAATACCTAAAGTTAATAAAGGATATATATGTAAATATGAGTTTAGCTTGGATATATATGTAATTATTAAGCTTTGAAGGGATATATATGCAATTCCCTCAACTTTAGTTATCACATATCTAACGATATTTATCGAATTCCTTATAAAAAATAATATCGTTGACAAAACATTCAAATTGCAAACACAACGAGCCCAACGTTGCAATATTTTTGACTTACGCACAATTTTATATAAAACGTTGAACTTTGATACATGGTTTTTGGAAATAAAAAAAAATAACTTGGTTATAACAGTTAAAAACAAAAATAGTTACTATTATATAAATACAACAACAAAACTCCAATTATCATGACGAAAAATCTTGCCATAAACAAAAGAGGCGCGAAAATGCAAAAAAAACAATAAAGCTACATACATTTCCCAATTATATCTAAACAAAAATGCTAAATCGTCCTACTAAATTATCCTACAAAACTGTTTACTCACAAGATTTTGACAAATATCATAACTGACGGTTTAGATACAGAGAAAGAATGGGTGAAAAAAAATATTTAATATTATTATGTGTGTAAAAATATTTGTAAAAATGATTTAATAGGAGATTGTAGCAAAGCTCATATTTAAAACGAAAAAATTACAGACACCGACACCAAATCAGCTTCGCCGCACTAGTGGGACCTGTCTACTTAGGAGCGTTGATCGGTTCGGTTATCGGTTCGTTCGGTTTCTTCGGTTCGGCTAATTCGGTTAAAAAAAAAATAGGTCAACCCGAGAACCGAACCGAACCAAATTCAAATTCGGTTTTTGGTTCGGTTCGGTTCGGTTCTTGGGTTGACCCGAATAACCCGAATTTCACTATTTTTTAAGAAAAAAATTAATAATTACATAAATATTTAGCAAAAAAAATATATTTCAAGAATAAAAAATGTATTATGATAACATTTTCATAGTATTTATTTATATATAAATAGACATAAAAATATATAAATATATAAAAAATATATATATATTTATATGAATTCGGTTTTCGGTTCAAACTGTCAAACTCATAACCAACTCGAGAACCAAATTAGTAGTTCGGTTCGGTTCAGTTTTAGCAAATTCGGTTTGGTTATTAGTTCGGTTCAGTTATTTTTGGTTCGGTTCGGTTTTAATTTTCGGTTTATTCGGTCTTTTCGGGTTTTTTCTCACCCATATGTCTACTTGTTAAAATCAATTATGTATAGGTGATTTTCCATTGGGCCTATACAAGTAGCTTATTGGGCACTTAGGGTGTGTTTGTTTCATTAAGATGTTTTTGGTCTGAATCTGACTACCGCATCTTACTGGTAAGAGGTGGCAAGAAAGTCTAAATCTGAACGAAATAATGTTGTTTGTTTTTGTATAAGTGTCCAAATGATTTTAAGTGCTCGTTTTTGCAATTTATTTATTAAACCAACGCAATGCGATAATAAATAACTTATGTAAATATAAAACAAGACTTTTTATCATAAATATAACATAGTTAATAAACAATCAAATATATTATATAAAGTTTACAAAACGAGTAAGAGGCAGTAAGACAAGTCTCCCACCTCTTACTGAGTAAGATGTTATATGTCTAACTGGGTCTTACTCAAAAGAAAAAAACAAACAACCAAAACGTCTGCCCACCTCTTACTGATAAGAGTAAGAGGGCTAGTAAGACTTTTTTTTAAAAAACAAACACGCCATTAGTTGTTCAGTACAAACTACAAAAGATTAAAACCCATGTGTTTGGAGCTCTAGAAGGTTTGAGAAATATCTGTCAACCATTCTGTTTCGTATCACTTCAAGAAAAACCTAGAAATTACGACATGCCACTCCAAACACCTTTTCCCTCCTATAAATACAACTTAACATCCACATCACAGACAAAACACAAACAATCTCTGAGTAAAAAAAACAATTTATACTACATTCGGGTTCTACTATTCAAAATCTGAACAAGAAACATAATGTCGATCATCCCAAGCTTTCTCACAGGCAGGAGGAGCAACGTATTCGACCCATTCTCCCTCGACATATGGGACCCATTCCAAGGCTTCTCTAGTGCACTTACCAACCTCCCTGACTCCTCAAGAGAAACCGCAGCAATTGCGAACACAAGGGTCGACTGGAAGGAGACACCCGAGGCTCACGTCTTCAAGGCGGACTTACCCGGGCTTAAAAAGGAAGAAGTTAAGGTTGAAGTTGAGGAAGGAAGGGTCTTGCAGATAAGTGGTGAGAGAAGCAAAGAGAATGAAGAGAAGAATGATAAGTGGCATAGAGTTGAGAGAAGCTCAGGTAAGTTTTTGAGGAGGTTTAGGTTGCCCGAGAACGCGAAAATGGAGGAGGTGAAGGCGAGTATGGAGAACGGTGTGTTAACTGTGACCGTGCCGAAAGTGGAAGAGAAGAAGAAGGAGGTGAAGGCCATTGATATCTCTGGCTAGCTAGGCTTATATGGTCACCTCTTTTTTGGTTTGATGTTGGTTTTGTAAAAGAAAGGTTTACATAGTTTCATGTATTTTGTGCTTTTGCTTGAATAAAAGCTTGGTTAATCTCACAGAGATGCAATGTTTTCAAAATAGTTTTTAATCGACTTGGCTGAGTTTTGGGTACAAACTTAACCGGCCTTTGATGAGCATTCTGTTCCTGATTTAATTTGTCAATTGACTCAAGCATAAGTGCTCCAATCATTGGACTAACGCTCCATTGGTATCTGATACTAATGTTCTATTAATAATGGTGATTAAGGTTTCTTTAATGGGTCAAAAATATGACCGTAAAGTTATGAACCTCATATATTCAGTATTGCACTCAGGGGCTGGCCGGCCGGTGCTTGGCCGCCGCTCAACTCCTTTATTTATAACATATCCCCACTTCTGTAACTGATGTAGCTCATACAATTATTTTGATTAATTCCCTCTAGTTTTATATATTTGGGGAGCTTTCTAAAGCCGAAAAGAATAGTTTTTATCATTTAGCCATATCACTTCGTTAATTGTTTTGTTCACAATTCCTTGGATATCATTTCAATCTGTTTCGACTTGAACCTCTAACACTCTGTTCTCAAGATTTGTTTTGAAGTGAAAATGAAAGGAGTGGAGAGTGAAGGAGAGGATAGAAAGTGGTTGGGAGAGGAAGTGAAAGATTATTGCAATTTTGTTTGTGTTCTTAAGTTCTTACTAAGGAAGGGAAGTGATGACAGAAAAGGCTTCTATTTACAAACCATCATAAACACTATTCTCAAACCACAAACTAGACCAATTATCATCAAAACACAAACCCAGACCAATTATCATACCAATATCAAACCACAAACTGTAGCCTAACAATTTTCACTCACACACACAAACACACACTCGTTTCAACCAATATTAACAACAATTTCAACCAATTAAATCCCCCACGAATAACTAACCAACCACCAAAAGTCCACCGTAACCCTAAACCCAGCTTCCACCACCACCACCGCCGTCGCACCACCACCACCACCACCAAACACCGTACCAGATTCAGACCTAAACCTATATTTGCCGCCTTAGTTGAAGATACCAAACCGAGGGTTTCATCTTGAATTACAGAAAAAGAGAAGGAAACTTACAGATCTACAAGTTTACAACTATTTTCTTCAAAAAATGATGCCAAACATATAAACATAATTCATTCTCAGTTGTTACATAAAAATTATATCTTTTGAATTGCTCAATGTTTGTTCAAAAAGAAATGTTCAATGAAAACATCGATCTGTTAAATCATTGATGAGAATAAAAAAAGAAGAAGATAAGATAAGAAAATGTTTGAGCAAATTTGATTGTTGAAATAGAAGATAAGATTTTGAGACATTGTATAAAAAAAGAAGAAGATAAGATAATAAAAGATGTTATTTTCTCTTTCCATTAACAATCACTCCAAAAATGGGCAGGTGATTTTGTGTCCAAAATACACTAGTGTCCCCCTCACTTTCATCCCTCTCCACCTCATTTCTTTTTTCAAAAAAAACTTGAGAACACAAAAAAAAGTTGGTTTCTCTCCCTTCCACCCCCTTTCTTTCCTAAATTTAAGTGGAGAACACACTTAAGACAATTTATAAGAGTTTGCTAATGTCTATATCTTAATGACAATTTCTTTTGATCATCTCTGACACTACATAACAATGCAATACTAGGCATCTCAAACTTGTTTTTTAACCAAACACTCAAAGTTTCACGAAACAGAAACCGAAAGAATACAAGGAAAAAATAAAATACAGCAATCATTACCAAACAACACAAAAGCTTTTCATATTCACCCTTTACCCTTTGAAACAATGAGGGAAGTTTATATAACAACAATAACTTTCGGTATAAAAAGGCTTTATAGAGCCAACACACATTTGATCAATTGTCAACAAGGCTAGCCTCTGAGCCCGAGTTGCTTCCTTGTTTTACCCACAAATAAGTCTTTAGATTTAACCATACCGGGAATCCGCCCAATGATTGTTACACACCCTACATGTAGCAGGGCATCTCGTCTCCCTAATGACACAACCGCCATTGGTGAGGCGGGTTTGTATTTGACCATTTTGCCCTCATTGCCTCCATCAATTAGAAGCTTTAAATTTCTAGCAACCACTAAAGCATGCTTTTGTGCTAGAAATCCTTGTTTTTAGTTCCTATTAAGTCGGCAATGTGGAATGTCATAAAACATTCAAATACGATAAAATCAAAGAAATATAACTTTTAAGCTGTAGAAAATTGGACGGATTGGGTGAAGGGTCAAAACGGGTAATGCTTTATTACAGGTTAAAATTTGCTGGGTGAGGCGCGTGCGGTTGGGTTGAGAGGTGACCCCAAAAACTTTTGGTCTAAAGAGTCAAATTTTTTCTTCCCAGATAACCAAGCAATAATCTGATTTTTTGAAATCAAATAATCTAGGAGGTTTCGTGTAGCGCTTTTAGACCTGTTCGACCCTTTTATGTTGAATTATTTATTTTAATTGTTTGACATGTTATAATACGATAATACTAATCGACCCATCTATAAGTAAATAGGTGAAAACAAGCCTAAAATATCATATAAACATAGAAAATGTATTGGCGAGCTCCAACTTACCGGGACATCAGTGATATCACCAATCGCAAAGATATTTTTAAAACCCTTAACCCTTAAATTCACATCAACCATTAACCGTCCACGATCATCCAAACTACCCTTTAGAATAGTCTCTTTAAGCCACGACGAGCCAATTGGTTCCAAAACAACCATAATCAAATGCCCATAAAATCAGAACTTGATACCTTAGTTCGTGAAGGTTCATCAGAATGGAGAGACCTTTGTGATAATGAAGTTTACAGAAAACGCTTCCCGGATAAGCACTTTGACCTTGAAACCGTCCTTGAAGCCAAGACTCGTAATCTTGAAGTTGTACCTGAGAAGTCTTTTGTTGGATTCTTCCAACTTGAGGATGGCGTTTTCGACTTTCTTGATGGAGCTATGTCGTTTGATAACATATGGGATGAGATTAGTCAAACGGAGTCAAACCATGTTTATATTGTTAGCTGGAATGACCATTTTTTCATCTTGAAAGTTGAACGTGATGCATACTATATCATCGACACATTGGGAGAGAGGCTATACGAGGGCTGCAACCAAGCATACGTCTTAAAGTTTGACAAAGACACTACAATCCAAAAACTACCCGTTGACTCACAAAAGTCAAACAAAAAAGTTGAACATTCGTTGGTGTCGAAAGGTAAAGAATCGTGTAAAGAGTATATTAAGAGCTTTTTAGCAGCAATTCCGTTGAGAGAACTGCAAACAGATGTTAAGAAAGGGTTGATGGCAGCATCAAGTCCTCTTGTGCATCATCGGCTACAAATTGAGTTTCATCATACCAAGTGTTTGGAAGTGAACACTAATATGTCGACTATCGTAGTATGACATAACATTTGTTAACTGTTAGATGTTTTTGTATTGTTATAATGTTCTTCCTTTTTTTTTCCCATGTTAGAGTTCCTATTTTTGAATGGTGAGATTAGCAGTAAGAATGCAAAGGGCTAATGGCGTGTAAATGTATCATAGTTGTCACTCGTTACTTGTATGTGTATCAAACAAAATATGTTGTAATTATCTACCTTATACTTGCTTTTTGGATGTGTAGAGTTTGACCTCTTTAGCAGGTTCAGGGTCACTTTTTTTTTTTTTTTTTTTTTTCAATTGCCTTGCATGAACTACATAGCATAATTTTGTATTGACAAGATAGGAAATTGCAAAGAAATGCAGAAAAAAGCACTTTTCATTTCTCGAAAAGCAATGAGGAGATTGACGATACACCGTTCTTAACAGTCAATGATTTCTTCTCATAATAAATGTTTTCAATTGAACTACCAGGACCAGTATAAATGCTCACCCGCCCCAGTTAGTTCTAACATCCCACCATGTTGTGTTGGAGTTGGGAGGCCTTGGAGCATACTTAAATCTGCTTCTTGTTGTATATCTTCATCACAAATTAGTCTTACACCAAACTCCTTCACCTCAACATCTTCGAAACAAAATGTTACAAAATTCTTTGCTTCAGCCCAACCCCATTTATACCTCCTATAATGCAACCATATCATATATGAAGCTTGGATTCCTGTCACCTCATTTTTCAAAAACTCCTCCGAGACATATGGAAAGTAGTTTACTCTACTCAGAGAAGCTCCATCAAAGTTCTTTACAGAGTATCCTTTAAATTTGAGAGGCTTTTTGCACTTGAAAACAACACAAGCTCCAAATCCCCTAAACTTATCATAACACCAATCTGATGGTAATTCAACCTTTACATGATTTTCCGTACTTCTATTTGTAAACCACTCTGGAATGATATTCCCATGATATCCTATATCTAAATGATGAAAGCCAGTGTCTTGCAAGAAAAATTCACATCTTTTAGTCTGGATACCTAAATACCCGAGGAAAGCAGAAAGCTGGCGAATAGAGCTTTGGGAAGTTATAGATGAGTCAAGACACTGAGTCTTCGATATAGACCCCTCGCTATCAATAATAACATTCTTAAACAGCTTTGGACAATTTCGGAGACCATTGACATTATTCCTGAATGAGTCTTTACATGATTCTGACACTTCTCTTAACGAGGTGCAATCAGATGCACTAATATTCCATATGCTAGGTGGAAGTTCGGGCAGCACTTCCAGCTTCTTGCAACCATCAAGTCTAAGCTCTTCAAGATGAGAAAGTTGACTGAAACTTTGAGGCAAACTAGTAAAATTGTTCCCTTCTAAGTGTAGTTCCTTTAGACATGATAAGCGTCCAATGGTCTCAGGTACTTCTAATAAATTGCAATAGCTGAAATTCAGAGACTTTAACATATGTAAAGCTGCCAATGAACGTGAAAGTGATCTTTGGGGATGTTGTTTACTTAGCAAACCAAAAGGACTGGTGATTGAAGTCCACCATCTAGGTTGAATCCTACTTTGGCCACCGAATGACAATGATTCAAGGTTTATTAGAGAGGATACAAAAGAAGGAAGTTCTGTAATGGCAGTTCTGTCAACATGAAGCTCCGTTATGCTTTTGATCTGACCCAACGCTTCAGGGAGTTGGTCGACTTTTAGGCACCCCGTTAGATTCAAAACTTGAAGAGCATCCATTTCCACTCTACTTGGAAAATTCTGAAGTCGTTTGCAATCTCTCAGATTTAACACACAAGCCTCTTGAGCATTCCAATTGAGGGATGAACGCTAACCAAATTCACACATCCTTCAAGACTTAGCTCTTCGAGATTTGAAATCTCTGAGAAGTCAGGGGTGGTTGTTAGGTTACGACAGTACCTTAGCTTCATTACTTTCAACCTTCTAAAGCACTGACATCGATAAAAAAAGAAAGAAGAAGAAGATAAATTCTCGGATCATTAGGTATCAAATAGGAAAACATGTGTATACAAGGAAATACCTTAGGTGTTGTCCAAAAATGTTTTATGTTGCTATAAGACAGTTCAATGGCCACAATGTTTTCTGGATAGAAATCTGAAGGTAAGTACTTGAAAGGGCATCCATGCCAATAACACAAGCTTAGCTCATTGGACAAATAATCCAAATTTCCTGAGAAGATCACATTGTGGCCCTTCAATTCAAGTTTCTGCTCAAATACTATTTCCTTTTGATAGATTTTCAGGATCCGCAACTTTTTCATATGTGCAAAATCATTAGCATCTATGTGAACCTTTTGACTAAATTTATCTAACGAAAGGACTAGAACTTCAACCTCTTCAGTTCTTGCCACCTCGAACAACAAAAACATGCAACTCAAATTAAAAACAGTGACATATGCAATTGCTTATACTTTTATATTAATATTAAGGAAAAGAATCATATGCCACTTTTTACCTTATTTTGACCTGATATATCATAAACGCTAGATGAAATCAACAATCTTCTCTTCTTCCCAGGCATGATAGATTCTTCACGAACGATTGCCATTGCCATTGCGTGAATCAAGTCATGCATTTGAAGTGACATATTGCTAGAGATCGTGATTAATGACTTATCAACTAGAACTCTCATGTTTGAATCTGCAAAAAAGTTACAGCCATCTAATATGCTTGTCACAAAATCACTGTTTTCTCCAATGAATACACATGCGATATCAAGTAAGATATTTTGTTGCTGGAGGTTTAGCGCATCATAACTTAAACGAAGCACACTTTGTATCTTTTCATTCGGATGTAATTTAAGCCTATCTAGTTCACTAACCCACTGACCTACAGTTTTGCCATATAAAAAACGACCCAAAACTTTGAGGGCCAGAGGGTGACCTTGCACGTATTTCACAACTTTCTCAGAAACTTCTTTGAATCCTGTAGAAGGATATTTTTCCTCAAAGGCGAAGGAATAGAAAAGCTCAAGAGATTTATCCCTATTTAGAAATTCCATGTCATGGATTTCATTGACTCTATGAGATCTTAGCAACTGTTTATCTTTACCCGTGAAAATAATCAAACTTCCTGGGCAAAACCATGTAGGTGAACCCGCTAGTGCTTCTAACTGCTCATGATCATCCACATCATCCAAAACAAGTAGGATCGGCTTACATGATATCCTTTGCTTTATAACCATAGCTCCTTCAGCAACACTTGATATTTTGAAATTTTCTGTTTTCATGATCTTTCCAATCATTTGCATTTGGACTTGAGTTAGGTCTTGTTGTTTTCTGACGTCCTCACAAAAGCAACGTCCCTCAAAGTGGACGTACATCAAGTTATAAATAGCTTTGGCAAGGGTCGTCTTTCCTATTCCACTTATACCACATATTCCAATCATGTTAACCTTATCAGACCCAACGAAGCGTGACAAGTCTAATTTGTCGAAGTGGATATCTATGCCAACAAGATATTCACCAACATGCAACGGTCCGTCACATAATTTATTGAGGATTTCTTTGGAGATGCAATCAATGAACTTGGACTCATACCTGTTTAACCGTAAAGACCCAAAAAGAAAATGAAAATGTCGAGAGTTAAATTTTAGTTGAGCTACGAGACTAATCGGTTTGTGAGAAAACAACCAACATAAAGATAATTGCAGACACAAAGAAATTTACCCATTTGTCATGTCCTGGAGATCCCATCCAGATAAGTTAGCCGCCATGGATAAAGCTTCTTTCCATTTATCCACCTCTTTTCTATTTAAGACATCATGTTTGGCAAATGCTTGTGCATAACTCCTTTTTTGTCTCCTCACCACATCAGGCTTGGCATCATAAAAGATAATCCGAACCTCATGTTTGGGATCTTCAATCTGCTTGCACTCAAGTATCTTCACAAGTTCCCTCAAACACCATGTTGAAGAAGCGTAATTTTTGGAGAAGATAACTATCAAAAACCTCGATTCTTCAATGGCTTTGTAGAGATGAGGAGATATCTCTTCTCCTTTTGGCAATTCATTATCATCTCTAAAAGCAAAAATTCCTTTTTGCTTGAAATCACTAAATAGATGATCCATGAAGTTTCTACGGATATCTTCACCTCTAAAACTTACAAACACATCATATTTCCATCGATGGGCAATGGAAGAAGCAGCCATGATCAATGGTATGAAAGCAGCTGGATTTCCATGTGAAAGATTAGCCCAAAATAATAGTGTACTAAAAATGTAATGTAATAAGTAGACGCAAAACCAATTATATAAAAATGGACTATTGTTAAGTAATAAAGATGGACTATTTATAGTAATAAAGATAGACTATTGTTGTTTAGAACCTTAAATAGATGATTGCCAAAGCTATTATTGATATTTTTAATCCCCAAACATAGAAAGAGTCATGAGTTACTTCATATATATATCAATGTTTATGAAATCAGTTTTTTAATCTGCCCGGACGAGCTTCCGGTTCCCGGTTTAACGGTGAGTTCAACCTGTTTTTACCCCATAACCAGCTTCTGGTTACACATATGAATGTTGACTTTCCAAAAGTATCTATAAGACCATAACTATAAGTTTATGATGATTTTGATTTACACCACTACTGAACACTTAAGATTTTTGGGATTACTAGCTAGGGAGTTTAGGATGACTAGTTGACTACTAAATCATTTTGAAACTATGATCATGATCTTAGTACATAATATATTTACTCTTTCTAAAGATAAACATACAGCAAGATGCAAAAAGGATTACCAAAATAACTAGGAAATAAACAAAAGAAACGTGTACAAGGAATGGTCGAATGGATGACTTACTAGTTTTCCAATGGGCTAAGAAGCAGAGGATATGAATGCAATCAACAATGGAAGAACAGGTCTCCATGTGTTTTCATATTCAAAAGTCAACTTTAATATCCACAAGTTACACTTCTAATCCCCCACTATTAGATAAAGTAAGGTTGTCAAGATCGGGATCCTACCCAGGATCGTTTTCGTCTTTGCAAGATCGTGATCGTAAGATCGGATCGGGATCTTAAGATCCTACTCTAATGTTATTTCTTAATAGTTTATGTAATTTTATACAAATCTACAAATTCTAATATATTATAACCATAAAATACTATGAATGTTTCGTATAAATGTTGTTCTAAATTATGATTATAAAATGTTTAAAAAGATTAACATGTTGTTTTTTGAATTCTACAAACAAACAACCCATAAATTTGTAGTTTTTTAGTTTGTAATTCGAGAAAAGTAAGATCGGATCGGATTAGATCGTAAGATCGTATGGTAAAGATCGGGATCCTATAAGATCTTAAGCTTGCAAAGATCCTATGTAGGATCCTGATCGTTTTTGCTTTGCAGTATCGTAAAATCGTAAGATCCTAAGATCAGGGTCGGGATCCTGACAACTATGAGATAAACTGTAAGGGTGCGTTTGGTAGAGAGAAATTCAGAGAAAAGAAATGAAGTAGAGAATAAAATCTCAGAGAATAGAAATCAATAGAGAATTTTGTTCAATTCTAATGTTTGGTAACAACAGAGACTTGACCCGAGAAATGAAAAAAAATTTATTTAAATAATATTTTGTCTAAATAAAAATTCTTAAAAAATATTTAAAAAAAATTATTTTAAAAAAAATATATTTTTTTAAATTTTTTTTTTTAAAATTTATGTACTTTCTTTAAAAAAAAATATTAAAAAAAACTTATTTTTTTAAAATGGATTTACTTTAAAAAAAAAACTTGTTTTTTTATAAAAAATATTTTTTAAAATGTATTTATTTAAAAAAAAAAACTTATTTTTTTTTAAAATAATTTTAAACTTTTTTTTTTTTAATAATTTTTTTTAAAAATATTTTTTTAAATGTAAAAAAAAAAAAAAAAAAAAAAAAAAAAAACATTTTTTCAAAAAAATTAATCCATTTCTCCAATTTCTCTACAAAATTAAGGGAAATGAGGCTACTTAAATTACACTACTCAACTCTCTCCATTTCCCCACCAATTTCTCCAATTTCTCCGCTTTTCTATTTCTTTGGCTTACCAAACACGAGAATTAAAGCCGTTTCCTTTTCTCTGGCTTTATTTCTCTGTACCAAACACACCCTTACTTCAGTTCTTATATATTACATGATGGATGTTTGGACATTTAACAATGTGTTTTTAAGTTTTTTTTTTAACAAACTCAAGCATATAAAAACATCGACATGATTTATGTTTTGAAACTGTTTAGATCTTAACCACAATTTAGTTTCATAAAGCTTAATGATAATCCATCCCTATGCAAAGGTTAACGTCAGAGTTCAAGATCTACACAAGAATTAAATATGGAACAAATAGGGAGAAATACCCCAAGAACACTTTCAATCGGTTTCTTATGTTTACTTCCCCAATCACGTGCGAAAATACACTAAATCCGGTTGAAGTATTGAATTTTATTAATGATAATAAACAGTGTAGTGCAAACGTGTGGCGAAATGTATTTTTTTTTCTTTTTCTTTTTTGGAACTTGTCTTATAATTGTATTTAAACAAGTTGCGTGTTACAATTATATTTGCCTTGAATATTAAATGTTGAAAAAAGTTTTTTTGATAACTGTTGGGATGATCAACTACTATTAAATATTAAATTTAGGTGGTCCATAAGTTAATTTATAAATTTTTTTACTGCAGACAACTAATTTGGAACAAAGGAGTAAGCAAATTAACCATCACCCAACGGCTTAGTGATAAAGTCTTTGATTTCTTTACAAAAGGTCAATGGTTCAAAGTTTGCTACATGTGTACATTTAGGATGCGAAGGAAGGGTCGGAAACAATCTCGAAGCTAACCCTGTAAGGTCGTTAATCTGAGTAAAATATGTTTACCCTTCCCTGGCAAAACTCAGCAAGAAAACCTACTATGTTTAAAGGTAGGGCTGAGCATTATAGATCGAGAACCGGACCGAACGGACTGGCCAGTACATATTTCAGTTTGATCTTCGGTCCACCATTTTCATTGTTTACATTTCTCGGTCCGGTTTGGTCTTACACATAACCGACTATTATGTTTTGTTGGACCGAACCGAACCTGCACCGAATATTTCGGCCCGGTCCTCAGTCCAGACCTTTGGACCAAATTGATTTTTGGTCCGGTTCCGTTTTCGGAAGATGCTCGATCCTATTTAAAGGAGTAAGCAAATTATACAGTAACTTATAACTTAGTGGGCCAAAGTTATAAAATTGGGAGCCTTTTATCTAAAACCTTTTTGGGCCAACTAGTTGAAGTCTTTGAAACTGGTTATCAACCGGAAACGACAAAAAGAGTGTGAAGTGGAAAACATTTCCGGCGGCTGTTCAAGGTATCAATCGTCATACCTTAGTTCTTTGTTCTTTCATATAAATTTCTTAAAATTTGTTATACCAATGCTTGATATTATAGTTTAGGCAATGAAATTAGTATATGACAAGTGAAAGTCAAAACCCATTAATTCAATATTGGAATTTGTTGCTCAAATGTTGTATGTTGTGTTTATTCTATGTTATGGAATATTATTGATGCAAGTTGTTTGTTTTTGGGACATGGTATAGTTTTGGTAAGGATGAGATTAAAGATTTTTCTTAAAATATTTGGTTATATTTTTGTTTCTCGTGACTTGTTGTTTAGCGCGTTTAAAGGATAGAAATGTAGTTCTTGTATACGGTCTATTAGTACTTCGTGGATTTGTTTATGCTTAAGCTTAGGCTGTGTTTGGCAAAACTAGTGGTAGCTTTTTTGTTTTGTCAAAGTTTTTAGTAACTAGGTGGAGCTGTAACTATTAAGTGTGAAACAAGCATACAACTCAGAAGGCTAAAAGCCAAACGCTGAAACAAGTAGCGTTTCGTTAGAGTTCCAAACACTGAAAGCTAAATGCTTGTTGTCAAACAAGCATACAATTCTAAAAGTTAAAAGCCCCTAAAAGCTAAAAGCTTGGTACCAATGAAGACAACATAAAACATTTGAGCTTAAAGATTTGTCTTCACTGAATAAAAAGATTGCAAACGGGTAAATTCGACGTATTAGTATTTGTCACATAACCAATTTGACGTGTTCTTAAAAGAACGATAATTTAGATGTTAGACCATTTGCTTGGTCAAAGTCCAACCCACCTTGGCTATTTTGTCATCTCTACATGATATCCCCAATGTGCTCAAATGTTGTATTTTGCCGAAAACGAGACTCCTCTTGCTGAAAGACCTTTTTTTAAATCTTTCCGTTATTGGATTATATAAAGCTCTTGCACTTCATTATCTTGCAATTTTTCGCTTATAGTATCTTTTGTTCACCTTTTATCAGGTGTAGCTTTGTTCAATATGGCGTTTGTAAATTTTCATGGACTTCGATCTTTGCAAATCTCTTCACAAGAATGCGTCTTCAACCCTAGTGTGCCAGTACAAATTAATACATCCAACAATACAAGTTATGCTATAAAGGCTTGCGCTAAGAAACCTGATCAAAGTATTCATATTGAATCCAAGGTAATTTATTCTAAACCCAGTGCTTCATTTAGCATTTCCTTATTAAGAGAAAACATTGCACATACCTCTAGCTAAAGGTGACTCGTTTGATCCATTTAGCTTTAATGATTCAACGAGTTACTTAACACATTAGGTAAAACGGGACAGTGTGGTCGTCTGGAATGAATCTCAGTTTGAACTTATGAAACTTTTAACTTGTGCTAAAGTAAAACCATTCGTAAAACGAATTTCAGTTAAGTTCGGTATTGGACAGTGTGAAATGGGACGACAAAGGTCTGGCTGTGGCAATCGCTCAAAATGTGGACACAGGAGCAATCTTAATGCAAGGATTTGCAAATAGGGAAGCACTTGCCGCTGCGATTTCCTCCAAGAAGGCAACTTTTTATAGTAGATCAAGATCGTCATTGTGGACAAAAGGAGAAACATCTAACAATTTCATCAATATTCATGATATCTTCCTTGACTGTGATCGTGATTCTGTAAGTTCCTTTCATGCTTAAAATGCTCCCTCTACTTAAATTTGAAATGGATCAGATGGGTCAAATGTTACCCAAATTGTACTTTGATCATATGATGCATGTTAATTTCGAAAGGTGACAAATTTTGAGCTATTTACTTATGAATGGGTCCGTTTGGGGCATGTCAGATTTTGAAGTGTCAAATAAAATTATAGCTAATAGGGAAACAGATTGAACAAGTTAAATCTGATCCGTCCAGTTTACCATCTCTAATATAGTAATATATGAAAATTAGGCGAGTTAAATGTTTGAAATTTTTATGAGACACAGGAATGTAGTTATTTAGCAGCTATCATTTGTTAATTTATTCAGAAAAAATTACTGAATTGGATAACATTTTGACAGATTATATACCTTGGAAAGCCTGATGGTCCCACGTGTCACACTGGAGCCGAAACTTGCTACTACACATCCGTATTTGATTCACTAAATAAAGCAGAGGTGCCCCTTTACTTACATGCAAGCGCCTATGTAATCATGATCTTTCTTTTTTTATTTTTATGTTAATTTCAGTTTGTTTTGTCAAGGTTGAAGAAAATAATCTGGCATTGACGACATTGTACTCACTGGAATCTACACTTGCCCAAAGAAAAGAAGAATTGTCTACACCTCAAGAAGGCAAACCATCATGGACGAAACGTTTATTACTTGATGATAAGTTACTGTGCTCAAAGATCCGGTATGTTGATCTTTTCTTTGTGTACCATTTTATCCGTTTCTTTTCATATTTAATTAGTAAAACCTGCAACCATGTCTTCATATTTCTCGCACCATGCAATCAAAGTTTTGAGCTTAACCTTAACAACACTTCTTTTGTTGCTTTTTTGCAGTGAAGAAGCGGATGAGTTTTGCAGAACACTTGAAGAGAATGAGGACGAATCACGAACTGTATCGGAGATGGCGGATGTACTATACCACGAAATGGTCCTTTTAACCCGTAGAGGCTTAAAGTTTGAAGAAGTTCTTGACGTTCTTAGACGCAGATTTTCTCAATCAGGTGTCGAGGAAAAGAATAGCCGCAAAGCTAAAAGTGTCCAGTGATTGAGTGATGATATCCAAGTCGTCAGACACATGGTGTTATTGTTGTTTTATCGGATGGGTCTTTGGAAGATAACTTATCCAGCTTGTGTTTTTTCGGAAGATTTAGTTTAATCAATCTTTTTCATAGGTGTATAAACCATGAAAATTGATGAATTTTCTATGAAATGACATTTGTTTATAAGAGATACATTTTGACTTTTGAGGTCAAACATATTACTTTCACCATGTAGACTTGTAGTTGTAATCTTGCTTGAGTAGGGCTGTTTGTTTCAATAATAAATGTTACCTTTGAGTTATAGCATTGGAAAGGAGACACAAATCTTCTTCATGTCAAACTATTGTTGATGACTTGTGAAATTTGATTGTTTGATTTTTGCGGAGTCCGTATACATTAGCAAGAACGCCACTTGCAGCCTGAACTGACGTACCAGCTAATGCAACATTTTTGCAGGTGCAAAAATATGACTCGGGATTAAGAAGATTGTCTCGCTTGTCATCCGTGGATGTGTTCAAGTTGCTACACCCAACTATGTGTTTCAATATTCATGTTTGGATAGTAATTTGGGTCAACTAATTAATTATGGAAAGAAACAGATAAAATGGACTGGATTTATGATAAGGATTTCCAGGCTATAAAATTGTTCACACATTTAATACAAAGAAAACAGTTAATAAAATATGAATGGGGCAATGGGCAATGAATCAAACGCACACATGATAGCCAGAAGTGGTCTTCGGATGGTAAATTGCATAAATGAAGAATGTTAATGTGAATACAAAAACATGTCCAAAAATAATGTTTTTAGAGCATTAACCACACTGAGCCAGATGACAATTATGAGCTTGGAATTCTCCTAACCACGTAGAGATGCACGGGGGACTGAGGGTAAACCAAGTTCGTCAACCTGTAAAGCAGTAAACACAAAGGGTCGGAAGACAACAAATGAATAGAGAAAGAAACCTACTTAATAGTATAGGTGGCAATTTGGATGGTTTGATAATAGTCAAAATGGGTCGCCAGCAAACATGGTCCTTTTCTGTTCTAAGATTTTAACTATACACTAATATTATGAATACGATAGAAGATATCTACATGTTTAGAATGATGATCTAATTTCTGTAACAAAACGATTTAAGCACTGAAAATAAAATACACTTTGGGCGACTTCTGAACCATTTAACCCTTTTTAGCTATTGTATTTAAGTTTACCCATTTGATCCACCGGAGGCCAAGTATAACCTAGTTGACCCACTATCCATAAACAGGTCTAAGATACTTAAAAAGGAGGATACCTGATTGTTAACTCTGCGGGCCGGTACTGCATGTCCACTAGGAGCTGAAGGCAAGTTGAGCTCCTGATAATCGGGTTCATTATCAGGTTGAAGATACGAAGGTACCCCTTCACCTTCCATTTCGAATCCCATATCTGCCTCCAGTGCATCAAGTTCTGTATAAAAGCTCACAAATAAAGTTTGTTATTCCCTCAATGTAAAAACAATGCAAAGTTTTAAGGAAATAATCGAATGCCTAAAATAGCCTCCTAATAACCAAAAACACGACTACAGAAACCTGTAGACCACAATCAATATCATAAACATTAGCAAACATCATAGCTCCTTCGAAATAACGTAAAACAAAAAGAGTGGCATTTTCAGCTCAGTGTTGTGGTTAGTTTCCGAATTTACATTTTTGTGCATTTTAGTAATCCTTGCTTGACCTAAGTTTTGGTTAACAAGTTTCCTTTCGTTCTTCCCTAGTCAGCTTTTTATTAGACTATCTACCAAATCAAAGTGTTGCCTCTACATTTGGGAAGGATAGCTCATGATAAATAGTTACATATATTTTCAACCAAAGTAGTCGACAGTTGTATGGTAAATAAAAGCGATAAATTACACTTACCGCCCATGAGATCTTCTTCATCAATGTCATCAGGCACATTGTAGGATCTACCAAGTGACTCTTGTATTTCATTACTTTCATCCATCAAGTCCAGCATGTCATCTTGCAAATTCTACAGATTAATTCCAAATTATAGATTATTAAGTGAATAGTTATACTAAAAGAGATTCCAATATACGAAAAACTTAATACTAACATCAATTTCTTGGATCTTTACTGTCTTCATCATTCCTTTCAACTCTTTGTTTGCCGACTTCAAAGCTGACATCTGGAAGATGCGAAATTGATCAGTGACAAGAACTGTTAGTTTGTATAACTAAAATAAGGACAATATCCGGTTCACAGATATATTCACGAAAAAACCCGTCCCTAGAGTTAGATGTGGGGTCCACTACCTCATGGAGGTAGGCAGCAACTTCCAGTTAGAGGACAGAAAAAGCTCCACCCCGCATGCTTTGAACTACTTCCCACATGTCGCTACCAACAAAACCAATTTTAAGGTGAACAAATGGAAGCCCAAAAGAACCAATTTTGATCGAGCAAAGTCCAAGTTATATCGTATCATGAAGATATGACGCTTCGATACTATTACAAAAACTAGACCACTTGACGTGGGACATTTCACACACACAATTTTAGGAAAAGCAGGACTAGAAAGTAACAATCCAACACTACATGGATAATAACAGCAATAAAATTAGTGATCGTGAAACATACTGTTTGCTGAGCATCTTTGAGGCCCTCTGAAGCAAATGCAACTTGATCTAGATTGAAAGTTTGGTTGTATAGCATGTCACGTTGTCCTTCGTACCTGACAAGAATCAGCAAAGTTTAGCCCTCAGCAAACAGCGTAAGATATTCACATTTCATATTTGCTCTATGTACGTCTTAGTTATTGATAATGGAAATGATAATTCTATAATTCTTTCAGTAAACTTGAAAGCGAACGTTACAATGTCACTAAGATACAAATGCAGTATTTGACTTCAGGTGCTTGAAAATTGAGAAATTCCGTACAAATAGAACATGTTATTCCCAAGCTGTACTAAGTTACTAACTATCATTTTCTTAGTACATGATTATAGGCAAAACGTATCCTCAAACTACCATGTCATATATGACGAACTGCAATATGTGTGCCATATTAAGATGTATGTAACTTACATTCTTTTTTGCTTGAGAACTCTCATCGCCCGAGCTTTGACAGCTTCTTGAGCAGGGCCAGGACGGGTTCTTTTGATCTGCTCTTTATACTTAGAAAGTTCCCCGTCAAGCCGCTTGATTTTCTCATCCACCGACTCCCCTCTTTTATTGATCTAAATATGCAAAAAAAAGTAACAAGGCTTCTATTAGTAAGGTAAAAAAAAAAAGTACTTGTAGTACTTAATAAAGCAATATAGACTAGAGAATATTCACATAGCTATAGCCACTCAATCAGCAGAAAAAGGACCCAAAAAACAATTCTAGCATACGTAATATAGCAAAGCGAACTAAGAGCACCATATTAACATCAACGAACGGCTCATGCACCAACAAAACTTAGGGGGTGTTTGTTTCGGCTTATATAGCAACACCCAATTAGTATACTTGGGTCCGTTCTCCTAGGACAATTATAATCTATGTAGGTCTTAAGGATGCTTGTAACTTCATAATATAGCAATACTATATTTACATTCTATTCAAATACATTTCGAGTTATAAACTTAATGTAAGTAAATTATATACGGTTTAATTTAACACATATAAATGAAACACAAAAAGCGTTGCGTAACATATTTAAATTATAACAACAAAACAATTTAAAAAACAGAATATATTTAACACATTAATAATACATGAAATGAAATGAAAAAAAAGGGTTATGTTACTCGATCAGAAGCTTCGTTGAGAGAAGGAGGGGGTTGTTTATCTTTCTTAGCACCAAACACTCTCTTCATTTTTAGGGTTTTATTTGGGCTTATCTAAAATCCTTATTTAGTTTTATAGATAATGATTGAAGAAGATTGTTAAAAAGAAAGTGAGTGAGAGTGGATCTGACTGTTTGATTTCAAAATGGGTTTTAAACCGCTTTATTACTCTTTTTCAAATTATTTGTTTCTTCTTTTTCATTTTCCTAATTATTTTTTCTCTTTTTATTTACTTCATAAAAGAGTAAATTGCAAAAAACTGTTTAGTCAAATTGCATACATAATCTCTACCTTTTTGAAAGTGCTGTCACAATTCTTGTGAGAAACTTTGGGTTGCAATTTTCATCCTTAGCTAAACTGAAATGACTAAAATCCCCTTGTCTTCTTCCCCTCTAGCCGAAGGGTATTTTAGTCATATACACTCATTCAGGGACTAAATCTGCAAACCAAAATGACTAAAATCCCCTTGGTTGCAAGGACGGTTGTTGCACTTTCAAAAGGCATAGAGATTGCAAATTGGTTAAACAACAAAAACGATATAGGAAAGAGAATATTTCAAATGCACGTTACATTAGATACACATATGTAGTTATCCATTTATAAGTTTCTAAGCCATTATACACTAGTAGGATACACGCATGTTGCGGTAGTGGGTACCTTAAAATAAATAATAATGGCATCAAATATGTAGTATTGTGTCTGTATGTACGTCACAGACAAATAATCAGTATATCAATTGCTGGATTTCAGATTTATGTTTTGGAAGTTTAATTAGATTGTATATTTTGATTAAATAGTTGTATAATTTGGTTAATAGTTGTATATTTTGATGAATGATGTTTTTAATAGTGTATTAATTGTATGTGTTGACGAGTGATTTTTTTAGTTTTATTTATGCTTTAAATACGAGTGTTTTTTAGCCAAATACGAGTGTTTTTTAGCCGTAGTAAATGACGGCGTATTACTATTTCGTCTAAGGATGAGTTATTGGTAGCCCTAAAACACCACTAATACCTCCTCTTGTTTTTTTAATTTAATTTTCTTTTTAATAATGTTTTCGTTATAAAATTGTGAAACTGAAAGTATGAAATAGAAAATATTAAGTTTAACAAGTTAAAAGTATTAAATTGTAAAAAGAATACGAAATATAAACTGATAAAAAACTATGTTATACTGTCAAATACAGTTGACTGGACGGTGAGAATGGTAGAAAAAATAACGTAGAGGGTCCTAATAACACAATCATGTAGGCTATTGTTTCTTTTTTGGGATGCATTTGGCCTGCTATCGTAGATCGATATTACCTATCACCATTACCATATTATACACTTATGGCTTTAAACGACGACGTTTTCATACGCCTAAAAACGCATTGTTGTGTCTTTTAAAAAAAAAATTCACTTTACAAACAGCTTTGTTGATAAATGTTAGCGTTTTAAACGTTAGGCATAGAAAAATAAAAATTTACAAAATTGCCTCCCAAACTATGCAACGAATTACAAAAAATACCCTGAACGTTTTACTATTTACGCCTTTTTTATATAACAAAATTTATTTATCAAATATCTAACAAATATCTAGCGATTATTTAATAAAAAATATACCTATGAAGAGGCATTACAAACAAAGTGAGTCCAATCCAATATTGATATACTTTTGACATACGTACGATTTTAAAAAAAAATGTTAAAGTTTAATATACATTTTTGAAAGAAAAAAAAAAAAAAAAAAAAAAAAAAAAAAAACTTTTAAAACATACCCTTAACTTACCTAATGACTTTGAAAACTAATCTAAAGGTTGTTTTAAAATAAATTTAACAAAAAAAAAGTTACAATGGCTACCCTGTACTTTTAACTATTTATAATTTTTTTTAAATAATAAACTTTATTGGGGGAATGGCATCTATGTCCCTCCAAAGCTCAATAATTACATATGTATCTAAGCTAAACTCATATTTACATATATATCCTTTATTAATTTTAAATATTGCATATATATCAAATTAACTAATTTTAATAATTTTAAAACTTAAAAATATATTATAATTATTATTTAATGTTAAAATGTCTATTATACCCTTACACATTCTTATGACCTTTCATTATCACTATACTCTTGTGTAAACTTACGCTCCAAACCTGCTATATACATGGAACCAAAATTCTTTGTTAAATCGAGGTTTATGCTCTAAACATAATATGACTGGAAATTAAATAATCATTTGTCGTTTGTTTTTTCTGTTTGAGATGAAATGGGATCAAGACAAAATAAATTAAATCTCGTCCACTTTGACATATCCTTTCTTGAATGATTTGTGGGTACACGGTTTTTGCAAACTGTGAGGATTCATAATAGATGGTATTATGAAATGGGTATAAAATGTGATAACACATTCAATTAACGATCTCAAATTTTTTGAAAGGACGAAGAAGAAGGGTATAATAGTCCATTTAAACCTAAATGATAAGTTTCACATATTTTAAGATTCTAATTTTACAAAAATTAGTTAATTGGATATATATGTAATGGGAATATATTAACAACAATTTATTGTAGCTAATTGGCTACAATTTTAAGCTAAAAAATGTGGGTCTTGATTCTTTTTGTGGGTCCTTGATTTTTTCCTGTGGGTCCCTGATTCATTGTATGTGTATTTATTGTGAAGAGTTGTAGCTAATTGGCTACAAAAATTGTAGCCAAAATATCCCTATATGTAATACCTAAAGTTAATAAAGGATATATATGTAAATATGAGTTTAGCTTGGATATATATGTAATTATTAAGCTTTGAAGGGATATATATGCAATTCCCTCAACTTTAGTTATCACATATCTAACGATATTTATCGAATTCCTTATAAAAAATAATATCGTTGACAAAACATTCAAATTGCAAACACAACGAGCCCAACGTTGCAATATTTTTGACTTACGCACAATTTTATATAAAACGTTGAACTTTGATACATGGTTTTTGGAAATAAAAAAAAATAACTTGGTTATAACAGTTAAAAACAAAAATAGTTACTATTATATAAATACAACAACAAAACTCCAATTATCATGACGAAAAATCTTGCCATAAACAAAAGAGGCGCGAAAATGCAAAAAAAACAATAAAGCTACATACATTTCCCAATTATATCTAAACAAAAATGCTAAATCGTCCTACTAAATTATCCTACAAAACTGTTTACTCACAAGATTTTGACAAATATCATAACTGACGGTTTAGATACAGAGAAAGAATGGGTGAAAAAAAATATTTAATATTATTATGTGTGTAAAAATATTTGTAAAAATGATTTAATAGGAGATTGTAGCAAAGCTCATATTTAAAACGAAAAAATTACAGACACCGACACCAAATCAGCTTCGCCGCACTAGTGGGACCTGTCTACTTAGGAGCGTTGATCGGTTCGGTTATCGGTTCGTTCGGTTTCTTCGGTTCGGCTAATTCGGTTAAAAAAAAAATAGGTCAACCCGAGAACCGAACCGAACCAAATTCAAATTCGGTTTTTGGTTCGGTTCGGTTCGGTTCTTGGGTTGACCCGAATAACCCGAATTTCACTATTTTTTAAGAAAAAAATTAATAATTACATAAATATTTAGCAAAAAAAATATATTTCAAGAATAAAAAATGTATTATGATAACATTTTCATAGTATTTATTTATATATAAATAGACATAAAAATATATAAATATATAAAAAATATATATATATTTATATGAATTCGGTTTTCGGTTCAAACTGTCAAACTCATAACCAACTCGAGAACCAAATTAGTAGTTCGGTTCGGTTCAGTTTTAGCAAATTCGGTTTGGTTATTAGTTCGGTTCAGTTATTTTTGGTTCGGTTCGGTTTTAATTTTCGGTTTATTCGGTCTTTTCGGGTTTTTTCTCACCCATATGTCTACTTGTTAAAATCAATTATGTATAGGTGATTTTCCATTGGGCCTATACAAGTAGCTTATTGGGCACTTTAAGGGTGTGTTTGTTTCATTAAGATGTTTTTGGTCTGAATCTGACTACCGCATCTTACTGGTAAGAGGTGGCAAGAAAGTCTAAATCTGAACGAAATAATGTTGTTTGTTTTTGTATAAGTGTCCAAATGATTTTAAGTGCTCGTTTTTGCAATTTATTTATTAAACCAACGCAATGCGATAATAAATAACTTATGTAAATATAAAACAAGACTTTTTATCATAAATATAACATAGTTAATAAACAATCAAATATATTATATAAAGTTTACAAAACGAGTAAGAGGCAGTAAGACAAGTCTCCCACCTCTTACTGAGTAAGATGTTATATGTCTAACTGGGTCTTACTCAAAAGAAAAAAACAAACAACCAAAACGTCTGCCCACCTCTTACTGATAAGAGTAAGAGGGCTAGTAAGACTTTTTTTTAAAAAACAAACACGCCATTAGTTGTTCAGTACAAACTACAAAAGATTAAAACCCATGTGTTTGGAGCTCTAGAAGGTTTGAGAAATATCTGTCAACCATTCTGTTTCGTATCACTTCAAGAAAAACCTAGAAATTACGACATGCCACTCCAAACACCTTTTCCCTCCTATAAATACAACTTAACATCCACATCACAGACAAAACACAAACAATCTCTGAGTAAAAAAAACAATTTATACTACATTCGGGTTCTACTATTCAAAATCTGAACAAGAAACATAATGTCGATCATCCCAAGCTTTCTCACAGGCAGGAGGAGCAACGTATTCGACCCATTCTCCCTCGACATATGGGACCCATTCCAAGGCTTCTCTAGTGCACTTACCAACCTCCCTGACTCCTCAAGAGAAACCGCAGCAATTGCGAACACAAGGGTCGACTGGAAGGAGACACCCGAGGCTCACGTCTTCAAGGCGGACTTACCCGGGCTTAAAAAGGAAGAAGTTAAGGTTGAAGTTGAGGAAGGAAGGGTCTTGCAGATAAGTGGTGAGAGAAGCAAAGAGAATGAAGAGAAGAATGATAAGTGGCATAGAGTTGAGAGAAGCTCAGGTAAGTTTTTGAGGAGGTTTAGGTTGCCCGAGAACGCGAAAATGGAGGAGGTGAAGGCGAGTATGGAGAACGGTGTGTTAACTGTGACCGTGCCGAAAGTGGAAGAGAAGAAGAAGGAGGTGAAGGCCATTGATATCTCTGGCTAGCTAGGCTTATATGGTCACCTCTTTTTTGGTTTGATGTTGGTTTTGTAAAAGAAAGGTTTACATAGTTTCATGTATTTTGTGCTTTTGCTTGAATAAAAGCTTGGTTAATCTCACAGAGATGCAATGTTTTCAAAATAGTTTTTAATCGACTTGGCTGAGTTTTGGGTACAAACTTAACCGGCCTTTGATGAGCATTCTGTTCCTGATTTAATTTGTCAATTGACTCAAGCATAAGTGCTCCAATCATTGGACTAACGCTCCATTGGTATCTGATACTAATGTTCTATTAATAATGGTGATTAAGGTTTCTTTAATGGGTCAAAAATATGACCGTAAAGTTATGAACCTCATATATTCAGTATTGCACTCAGGGGCTGGCCGGCCGGTGCTTGGCCGCCGCTCAACTCCTTTATTTATAACATATCCCCACTTCTGTAACTGATGTAGCTCATACAATTATTTTGATTAATTCCCTCTAGTTTTATATATTTGGGGAGCTTTCTAAAGCCGAAAAGAATAGTTTTTATCATTTAGCCATATCACTTCGTTAATTGTTTTGTTCACAATTCCTTGGATATCATTTCAATCTGTTTCGACTTGAACCTCTAACACTCTGTTCTCAAGATTTGTTTTGAAGTGAAAATGAAAGGAGTGGAGAGTGAAGGAGAGGATAGAAAGTGGTTGGGAGAGGAAGTGAAAGATTATTGCAATTTTGTTTGTGTTCTTAAGTTCTTACTAAGGAAGGGAAGTGATGACAGAAAAGGCTTCTATTTACAAACCATCATAAACACTATTCTCAAACCACAAACTAGACCAATTATCATCAAAACACAAACCCAGACCAATTATCATACCAATATCAAACCACAAACTGTAGCCTAACAATTTTCACTCACACACACAAACACACACTCGTTTCAACCAATATTAACAACAATTTCAACCAATTAAATCCCCCACGAATAACTAACCAACCACCAAAAGTCCACCGTAACCCTAAACCCAGCTTCCACCACCACCACCGCCGTCGCACCACCACCACCACCACCAAACACCGTACCAGATTCAGACCTAAACCTATATTTGCCGCCTTAGTTGAAGATACCAAACCGAGGGTTTCATCTTGAATTACAGAAAAAGAGAAGGAAACTTACAGATCTACAAGTTTACAACTATTTTCTTCAAAAAATGATGCCAAACATATAAACATAATTCATTCTCAGTTGTTACATAAAAATTATATCTTTTGAATTGCTCAATGTTTGTTCAAAAAGAAATGTTCAATGAAAACATCGATCTGTTAAATCATTGATGAGAATAAAAAAAGAAGAAGATAAGATAAGAAAATGTTTGAGCAAATTTGATTGTTGAAATAGAAGATAAGATTTTGAGACATTGTATAAAAAAAGAAGAAGATAAGATAATAAAAGATGTTATTTTCTCTTTCCATTAACAATCACTCCAAAAATGGGCAGGTGATTTTGTGTCCAAAATACACTAGTGTCCCCCTCACTTTCATCCCTCTCCACCTCATTTCTTTTTTCAAAAAAAACTTGAGAACACAAAAAAAAGTTGGTTTCTCTCCCTTCCACCCCCTTTCTTTCCTAAATTTAAGTGGAGAACACACTTAAGACAATTTATAAGAGTTTGCTAATGTCTATATCTTAATGACAATTTCTTTTGATCATCTCTGACACTACATAACAATGCAATACTAGGCATCTCAAACTTGTTTTTTAACCAAACACTCAAAGTTTCACGAAACAGAAACCGAAAGAATACAAGGAAAAAATAAAATACAGCAATCATTACCAAACAACACAAAAGCTTTTCATATTCACCCTTTACCCTTTGAAACAATGAGGGAAGTTTATATAACAACAATAACTTTCGGTATAAAAAGGCTTTATAGAGCCAACACACATTTGATCAATTGTCAACAAGGCTAGCCTCTGAGCCCGAGTTGCTTCCTTGTTTTACCCACAAATAAGTCTTTAGATTTAACCATACCGGGAATCCGCCCAATGATTGTTACACACCCTACATGTAGCAGGGCATCTCGTCTCCCTAATGACACAACCGCCATTGGTGAGGCGGGTTTGTATTTGACCATTTTGCCCTCATTGCCTCCATCAATTAGAAGCTTTAAATTTCTAGCAACCACTAAAGCATGCTTTTGTGCTAGAAATCCTTGTTTTTAGTTCCTATTAAGTCGGCAATGTGGAATGTCATAAAACATTCAAATACGATAAAATCAAAGAAATATAACTTTTAAGCTGTAGAAAATTGGACGGATTGGGTGAAGGGTCAAAACGGGTAATGCTTTATTACAGGTTAAAATTTGCTGGGTGAGGCGCGTGCGGTTGGGTTGAGAGGTGACCCCAAAAACTTTTGGTCTAAAGAGTCAAATTTTTTCTTCCCAGATAACCAAGCAATAATCTGATTTTTTGAAATCAAATAATCTAGGAGGTTTCGTGTAGCGCTTTTAGACCTGTTCGACCCTTTTATGTTGAATTATTTATTTTAATTGTTTGACATGTTATAATACGATAATACTAATCGACCCATCTATAAGTAAATAGGTGAAAACAAGCCTAAAATATCATATAAACATAGAAAATGTATTGGCGAGCTCCAACTTACCGGGACATCAGTGATATCACCAATCGCAAAGATATTTTTAAAACCCTTAACCCTTAAATTCACATCAACCATTAACCGTCCACGATCATCCAAACTACCCTTTAGAATAGTCTCTTTAAGCCACGACGAGCCAATTGGTTCACTTGTGCAATTGAAGTGACAATCAGCCAGAATTGTTTCACCACCGGATGTTTCATAAACACCATCAGAGCTCGAGTCCAAATCAACAGATTGGCCTAAGATGACCTCCACGTTTCTAGCATTCAACCAATCAAGTGCCTTTTTACCAGCTGATTTGCGAATAAACTCGAGCAAATTTGTACCACGGTGAACTAACTTCACCTTTTTGCAGGGGAAAATCAGTTGCGATTTCACCTGCGAGTTCCACACCTGTGGGTCCCCCTCCTACTATCAATATTGATTCAGATGATAGTATCTTTTCATGATCTGTAAAAGAAGATTGTGCTTTTAAGTATATGAGCTCTAAACAAAACCAAAACCAAAATCTAACCTTATATTTCACGCAAAGTGTTGTATACATTCAGATATAAATTAACGGTTCATCTATAATACTTGTAGGTTGCATGAGATACCAACATAATTTTTCATTGGATTCATTTTAGTCACTGCAATTTCAAATGTATATCTGAACTAAAAGACGGTTTCGTGTCCTTTCAGGTTACTTTGCAACTGGTAAACACTTTGTAAAAACAGTAAAAAATACACAGAAGTTTAGGTTTTTATAGATAAAGTCAACATACATTATATCATCATTTTTTAAAGCAGTTTTAGAGCATTTTTGGCTCCAAGTCGACTCAACTGGGACACAGCCAAACAATGACTTAGATGTATTAAGTACAGGGATAAAACGGCACACATGAAAAACTACATTGGTATCTGTTTTTTTATGCACAAAATCATCTCGGTATCAAGTTTACAAGTTTTAGCCCAATCTTTCGTATTTCACTAAAGTATCTTGATGTGAGAGGCAAATTAGTGATTTTAAATCTTGTTACAAAACTAATCCCTCAAATAATTTGTAGAAATATAAATTTTAGTCGACGTTGACTTTTGAGATCAACCACTGATTTCATATCCATACATATACAAACTTGATACTAACCATTTTTTACTTTAGTATTTACTAGCAAGTTTGAGCTCAGAACTTATATGGTTACCTGCCTCAAACTCCCTGAGCCTTTCATGTTTAGTTACATAACGACTCCCGAAGTGACCGGTGGCGATTACAAGATAATCATAAGAAATCTGGCGGCCTTCTGAAGTTGACACTTGGCCTACTTCATCAAGCCCAATTGCATCAGATGTAATAATACTTGCACCAGGAAGATATTCATGGTGGTTAATCAAGGATCTTTTTGCAAATGACGGTTCAACCATTGACCTTAAGTTTGCCCATGTGATCTCGAAATATTCTTTCCTGAATAAAAAAATACCATATGTATTACTACAGTATTAGCCCTTGTGTGAATATACAACACAATCTCATAACTCGATATCATATAAGGGGGTGTTTGTTTCGGCTTATGGCTTATATGGTTTTGGGCTTATGTTTGATAAGCTCACTTTTTGTGGCTTATTTTGAAACTTTCCGGCTTATATAAGTTAAATGAGCCACGAAAAGTGAGGTTATGAAACATAAGCCCAAAACCATATAAGCCATAAGCCGGCTATATAGGCCAAAACAAGCACCCCCTAAAGAGCATATGTTTAAAGGTTTTAGTTGAAAAAAGCACTTGAAACTGCTTAACAAGAAAAAAAGCAAGCAACCCATTATCAGAAATACCATGATAATCAGTTTGAAAACAAAATGGCAAACTCCCAGTTAGAAAAACTAAAACTTTATATAAAATGTATGAAGAAAAAAGAGATACTTACGAATCAATGAGGGTGAAATCAAAGTAATGCTGATATTGAAGAATGTTTTTACAAAGAAGAGAACCAGCTACGCCTCCACCAACCACCACCACTCTCTTCTTCATATTCTCATATGCCATTTTTTACAAACACCTGATTGGTCACTAGGCTAGAATTCATATGGGAAACTTATTTATATCAAGGGATTGGTTGCCTATCCCTTTCACACAACTCACACTTTGACTCTAAAATATGCTCTGGCTTTTTTTTTTTTCTATTAATCTATATTATTGAGTTATATTGTTGTGCAGGCAGCATCTGCTTAGAATAAAACTTAAAAAAAAAAAAAAAAAACGAGTATCACACATTAGAATAAAACTTAAAATAAAAAGAACGAGTATCATGCATTAGACTAAAACTTAAAATAAAACTAACGAGAATCACACACTTAATTTATATTTTTACGTCACTAACTGAGAGCAGATTTGTCAACGACTGTATAATTTAGAGCTTTGTATGTAGAATATGATCTTACACTTGATTGCAAAAGTTAAACAAGTTATATAATGAAAGTCATTATAATAATTGAGGGGCATATAATCAGTTTAGGAGACTGCAACAAAAGTGATTGTAATTATATAATCCTTTACAACTAGTTTTACAAGTAACTCAAACAGCTAGTTATCACATCTCCAAACAACAAAAACACATTCAACACAATCTCTAGTACCCGACTTAGTAACAACTTTTATTTATATATCTTATTCTCATAATTCGATATCATATAAGGGGGTGTTTGTTTCG
Source organism: Chrysanthemum seticuspe (assembly GCA_019973895.1). Classification (NCBI taxonomy): domain Eukaryota; kingdom Viridiplantae; phylum Streptophyta; class Magnoliopsida; order Asterales; family Asteraceae; genus Chrysanthemum; species Chrysanthemum seticuspe. The sequence continues at coordinate 38,928,663 of BPTQ01000004.1, forward strand.
GCTTATATAGCCGGCTTAAGGCTTATATGGTTTTGGGCTTATGTTTCATAAGCTCACTTTTTGCGGCTTATTTTAAGCCGGCTATATAAGCCAAAACAAGCACCCCCTAAAGGGCGTTTGGGGATGCTTGTTTTCTTAAGCAGATAAGCCACTGCAGTTCACGAAATAGTTTTACTTAGCGCCTATGCTGATAGCTTGTAACAAGTTTCAAATTAGCACCTCTCTATGTGGTTATTTAAAAGTGTGATTATATCCTTACAAAAGTGCTTATTTTATAGTAATATGCAATCCCAAAGAGCCTCTAAATAACCCAATTTTCAACTAAATAAACAACCAATTAGCATATGTTTAAATGTTGATCGAAGGGCTTGTGTCCCAATGGTATCCCATGTTGTTTGAGAAGCTCTTTAACCAAATGGTTCACACTTCGACTAGTCTAGAATTTATAAACAAATGAAATATTTTATTATACTTTTGTCTATAATTAAATTCTTTTTTTCTGTATGCTAGTTTTTAATTCAATCACGAATCACACGAGCCTTATTAAATAATCTTTGTGTATGGTGTTTGTGTATCACCAACCACAAGTCGAGGTCACCACCACCACCATCTAAAAAATCTGCATGTAACATGTGACGAAGAGAGACGACGGACGTGTCAAGTGTTTGCTAACGTAGATGTATCGTTGATTATAAAGTGTAAAATGACGCTAACGCTAAACACTAGTTCAAGTAGAATTTGAAAAGTTGCGTTTTTAGAATAAACAAAATGAAATGGAGAGAAGAATTGTTACTCGATCAGAAGCTTCATTGAGAGAAGGAAGAGGTTGTTTATCTTTCTTACCACCAAACACTCTCTTCATTTTTTGTTTTTAGGGTTTTCTTCTTTTAATAAAATGAAGAAGAACGTTAAAGAGTAGAGCAATGCTCAATATCCGCACAAAAAATCTACATAAATGATGTGTCAGCGGTGATTGGTGCATTTTCTGTTTTCTTTCTCCGCTCTCTTATTAAACTAATCATTTGCTAACACGTCAACAAATGAAATTTTTTGTGAAATTTGTGAATGACTCTATCATTTCTCTAGAGTAAGAGGAATTTAAAGGTGGATATGATTTCAAATTTGAAGGTTTTTCAAATTAGTCTTCCCTCTTTGTTTTTCTTTCTTTTTCACTTTCATACCTATTTCCTTTTAGGGTTATGGGTCAAAGAAGTTACTAAAGTTTGCTCCAAAGTTCACCTAAGTTACTATAGTTTTTTTCGTTACAAAGAGGTAACTTAAGTAAACGGGTTTGTCATTTGGGTTACTCAAAGATTAAAAATGTTACATAAATGTTACTGCGAGGGTGGGCAACCGGCTGATTACCGGTTCCCCTTGTCCACGTCAGCACCATAGTTTAAAATGTTACAAGGAAGTTACTATAGTTTACGGGTTTATTAAATAGGTTACTGAACCTTAAAAAAACTACTAAGCGTTTTTTTTTTTTTGTTTTTTTGTTTTTTTTTTTTGTATTTTTCTCCTTCGCATATCTTTGTATATTTTCGTACATTTCTATCCGTTTTTATACGTTTATGAATGTTTTTCTCTCTTGTCATACTTTCTTTACATTGTTTTACGTTTATGTACGTTTTTCTCTCTTGTCGTACGTTTTTCTCCAGTTTCGTACGTTTTTGTCCATTTTCATAGGTTTTCATAATTTTTTTTATTACATTTGTGTGCGCATTTGTATGCTTGTGTACGTTTCTTACATCTTTTTACGTTTTCATACTAGTTTTATGGTTTTCTACACCTTTGTATGTTTTATACGTTTGTATGTTTTATACTTGTTATGTTTTATACGTATGTAAAAATGTGTATAAATAAACAAAATCGTATGAAAACGGAAAAAAAGTAAGAAAAACCAGTGTTGTAAAAATCGGTCCAGGCGGCCGATTAATCGGCGCATAATCGCTGATCGGCCATTAACCGCCCCGATTTTCCATAATCGGCCTATTTAATCGTTTTGGTCAAAAATCGGTCAATAATCGGTCAACGGACCGATTAATCGGTCAATAATCGGTCAACGGACAAAAATCGGTCAGAAAACCCGTAAAAAAATGGGTAAAAAACGTAAGAAAAACGGACAAAAATGTATGAAAACCAAATTTTGAGTTAAGTATAAACGGTCGTTAGGATAAAGGACTAACAGTGCAAATGGGTTTTGCAAATGGCCGTTAGCTAACGGAAAAAACTAACGACAATTAGTCTGAGGGACCATTTTTGAAATTAACGAAAAAAAAAACCTATAGTAGAAGGTTAAAACATACAGAGTAACTTATATAACCGGTGACCAAACTTAAGTAACCTCTTTGTAACGAAAAAAACTATAGTAACTTAGGTGAACTTTGGAGCAAACTTTAGTAACTTCTTTGACCCATAACCCTTCCTTTTAAATACGAGAAATGCTAGATTTAAAAAAATAATAATTATAAAATAAAAAATTCACCATGATGTGGGAAGATTATTTGTAAAATCAGATAATTTCTTGCTATTTTATCATTGTTTTGATTTGACAATTAATTTTGACACATTATTATGTGGATTTTATTATTATTATTATTATTTATTATTTTTTTTGTGTGTAGAGATAGCATTTCTTAAATACAGTTTGGCAAAATCTGCTTATTTAATTAAGTAGTAGGTAAAGTAACATTTTTTTCTCATTTGTTGCATATTGTTAAGTTAGTTAAATGTAAGAACGACGTATATAATTGATCTAACGGAAATTATAACATATTATACTAATATAATGAGCAAAATTTTCGATAACAACATGGCAAAAACTTATTTAAAGTTCATTAACCGAAAATGTATTTCAAACTTTTATCTTTTATGTTAAATTTTACAACTAAAAGGTTAAATAATTAAAATAAATAAATAAATAAATAAACCTACTATCTATAAGAGTTTGCTTATGCTGTATCTTAATGACAATTATATCTGATAGTCTGATAGTGCATAACAAAGTAATACTAGGCTTCTTAAACTAGTTTCTCAACCAAACTCTCAAGTTTCAGGGAACATAAACCGAAAATAAAAAAAGAAAATAATACAGTAATCATTAGCAAACAACACCAAAGCTTTCCATATTCACCCTTAAGCCTTTGAAACAATGAGGGAAGTTTATATAACAACAATAACTTTCGGTATAAAAAGGCTTTATCGAGCCAACATACACATAATCAAGTCAACAAGGCTAGCCTTTGAGCCCGAGTTGCTTTCTTGTTTTTCCGACAAACAAATCTTTAGATTTAAGCATGCCAGGAACCCTCCCAATGGTTGTTACACACCATACATGCAGCAGGGCATCTCGTCTCCCTAATGACACAATCGCCATAGGTTTGGCGGGATTGTATTTGACCATTTTGCCCTCATCGCCTCCATCAATTAGAAGCTTTAAATTGCTAGCAACCACTAAAGCATGCTTTTGTGCTAGAAATCCTTGTTTGAGTTCCTATTAAGTCAGACAATGTGGAATGCCATAAACATTCAATACGATAAAACCAAACAGATATAAATTTTAAATCAAATAATCTAGCAGGGTCAAAACTGGTAATGCTTAATATATATATATATATATATATATATATATATATATATATATATATATATATATATATATATATATATATATATATATATATATATATATATTTTAATCAAATAATCTAGCAGGTTTTGTCTAGCGCTTTTAGACCCATTCGACCCTTTTTATGTTGAATTATTTATTTTACTTGTTGGACATGTTAGAATACGATAACACTAATCGACCCATTTATAAGTAAATAGGTGAAAACAAGTCTAAAATATCACATAAACATAAAATGTATTGGCGGGCTCCAACTTACCGGAACATCATTGACATCACCAATCGCAAAGATATTTTTAAAACCCTTCACCCTTAAATTCACATCAACCATTAACCGTCCACGATCATCCAAACTACCCTTAAGAATAGTCTCTTTAAGCCACGACGAGCCAATCGGTTCACTTGTGCATTTAAAGTGACAATCAGCCAGAATCCTTTCACCACCAGATGTTTCATAAAAACCACCAGAGCTCGAGTCCAAATCAACAGATTGGCCTAATATGACCTCCACGTTTCTTGCATTTAACCAATCAAGTGCCTTTTTACCAGCTGATTCGCCAATAAACTCGAGCAATTTTGTACCACGGTGAACTAACTTCACCTTTTTGCCAGGAAAATCAGTTACAATTTCACCTGCGAGTTCCACACCTGTGGGTCCCCCTCCTACTATTAATATTGATTCAGATGATAGTATCTTGTCATGATCTGTAAAAGAAGATTGTGCTTTTAAGTAGATGAGCTCTGGAAAAAAAAAACAGAATCTAACTTTATATTTCACGCAAATTGTTGTATACATTCAGATATAAATTAATGGTTCATCCGTTCATATGTAATACTTAAGGTTGCATAAGATACCAGCATACTTTTTCATTGGATTCATTTTAGTCACTGTAACTTCGATTGTATATCTGAACTAAAAGACGGTTTTGTGTCCTTTCGGGTTACTTTGTCACTAGTAAACATTTTGTTTATGAAAAAAACAGTAAAAAATACTCAAAAGTTTAGGTTTTTATACATAAAGCCATTTTTGAAAATTAGTAATTTACTAGCAAGTTTGAGCTCAGAACTTATAAGGTTACCTGCCTCAAACTGACTGAGCCTTTCATGTTTAGTAACATAACGACTCCCGATGTGACCAGTGGCGATTACAAGATAATCATACGAAATCTGGCGGCCTTCTGAAGTTGAGACTTGACCTTCTTCGTCAAGCCCAACTGCATCAGATGTGATAATACTTGCACCGGGAAGATATTCATGGTGGTTGATTAAGGATCTTTTTGCAAATGACGGTTCAACCATTGACCTTAAGTTTGCCCATGTGATCTCGAAATATTCTTTCCTGAATAAAGAAGCCCATGTGTATTAGCCCTTCTCCATATATATACACATACATAAAAGTTTTTGGTTGTTGTACACCATATTCTGTCATTTCTACTTAATGTTCAACAAACATAAACGCACCAAAAATTCTGATATTGATTAATACTTTGGTAAACAAGGCTTTAGCATTGAGCATTTGATATACCGGTACTTGCTAGATCTTTGTAAAGATGCACTAACATGAAAATTTTCTCTACAATGATTAAAACGCTGGTAAGTATGCTTCTCTAAGGTCCTTAAGGGACATATTAGGATTACACTTTTTTTTTGGGTAACCATGGTTTCCGACCTTTTTGGCCGACTAATCCACGGGGTTTGAACCCACCGCCACACAGACTCAAACCAGGTAAAGCCCTCCCTTTTCAGGTGGTTAGTGTGGCCACTTCAACGTTGTTTGCACCGAGCAGGAATTGAATTAGGATTACACTTTGTCACTAATGGTGGTCAAACTTGTCCATGATTGCATGATTAGTGACTCAAACTGGTCATTCCTATTAGTCTTTCACTACTGTGTAGTGAAAATATAACTTTACATGATTGCGAAAGTTGAACACGTATTAGTGAAACTGATTCTCATTATAACTTTTTAAGACAGGTAATCAGTTTAGTAGTAACCGCAACAAAAGTCATTATAGCTGCCACATAAGTGATCGTAATATCAAATCATTAATCACATCTCCAAATAACAGAACACATTCAAATGCAATCCTCAGTATACGGTTTAGTCATTGTTTCATATAGCAGAGAGGGTGTTTGCGATTGCTAATTTCTTCTGCTTATAAGCAGCTTAGAGTAGTCAGTTACGGAAATAGTGTTAGGATTTGCGTTTGTAGTACGTGATATTTGGGAAGCATATACAGCGCTTATTCTCATAGTTTATAAGTTATTACCACTTTCATGTTACTACACTAAGCACCATCCCAAGTGCTTATTCAAATATTCTTATTTCCTAACAAATAAGCACTTAACACCTAAAAAACTTCAAAACTGCTTATATTCTTAAAAATTACCCAATAAGCACTTAAAAACTGCTTATTTTCTTAAAAAGTACCCAATAAGCACTTGAAACTGCTTAACCAGAAAAAAAGCAAGCAACCCATTATCAGAAATACCATCATAATCACTTTGGAAACAAAAAAGCAAACACCCAGTTAGAAAAACTAAAACTTTATATAAAATGTATGAAGAGCTTACGAATCAATGAGGGTGAAATCAAAATGGTGATGCTGAAGAAGGTTTTTGCAAAGAAGAGAACCAGCTATGCCTCCTCCTACCACCACCACTCTTTTCTTCCTATTCTCATCTCCCATTATTATTTACAAATACCTGATTGATCACAATTTGCAGATTGTTAAAAGAGAAAAAAAAAGGGTAGAATGAAATGGGAAATTAGTAGTAGTATTATGAAGAGATCAAATGTGACAAGTGGATTGATGGAAAGTAGATTGGCTGCCCATCCCTTTCACTCTCACACTTTGACTCTAAAATTTTACTGTGGTAAAAATGAAATCACTTTTTTTTAACAAGTTTTGTTTTTCATATGTCCCAATTTAATTGTCTGTTAATAAAAATAGATAAAAAAAAAGTTTAATTTGGTTTACAATGTTATTTTTTGTTGAAATTAATATTACAAATTTTAAGAAGACGTTAATTAATTAATTAAAAGTAAAAATTGTTATTTTATAAAAAGTAAAATAAAAAATAGTGATAATTATGTTTTTCTTAAATTGTATGTTTTTTGTCATAGGATAATTATTTTAAGACGGATGAAGTATATTTTCTTAAAAGAAAAATTGTGGGTTATCTTTAATAATGGGATAATCCTGAAATATTTAATTTTTTTTCAATTAAGGTCATTTTTCTATTAGAATTAACTTACAGGCTACCGAAATATGTATTTGTTTTTGTTTTACCAACTCTGGTGAAATTTTTTTATCGAGAATTTATGAAATTCAAGAATAAAGGTGATCTTTGTGAAATTGTTTGTCAAGACTTTATGAAATTCACATATACACTTCTAAATTGATTTTGATAAAATAAGAATGCACTCAAATGAATGATAAAAACAGGTATCTTACATTTTAACTAGTACTTTATTGCTTATGTATGTTAGATTAGCTTTATTCTTATTATTTCATGCATTTCCACAAAATTTGGATGACCTATAAGTTATTTTTAATTATTTGGCGGTATAAATGAAAAGAAGATGAAAACTTGGGTGACCTCCACATATATTATACATGTAATTAGTGTTCACCGGTAACTTGATAAAACCAAGTTTTACTATTTTACTTTCATTTAGTAAGATTTTATTTTCACTTTTTGATTGGTTGAAATTTTAAATCGAATATTTATGGTTAGACAAATTAAAATAATAAAATGAATACTTAATATGTGACGGGGAGATATATACATAAAAACCATATTCGAAATGTGAATGTCGTTTTGGTTTATAAAAAAAATCGTGTGAATCACTAGTTTAAAGTTTGAGTCGAGTTAATGCAAACACGAACCTTTGTACAAGTGAAAACGCTAAAAGTGGCGATAAACCCCTTCAATGAAATAGAGAGGAACGCCCCCAACGAAGTAAATAAGTTCAATAAAAGTCGAAATTAAGAACACATAACTCCACAAAAGTATATTTTTTTGAAGTTAGATGTTCTCATTCTATTGAAAAGAAGACCTATTTGTAAGATAATTAGTTTATCCAAATTATGTTAGCGTATATACTAAGCAAAGTATCCTACATAAGAATGGAACTAGAGCAAAGTAAAAGTATTTTTCCAAAAATTAGCAAAAAGAAAATAAGAATATTGAAAAGATACTTGGAGCAAACTAATCTTTTAGGGAATGCTATATAAAGAAAGAAAAGCAAAGTATTATATTCATCATCTAACTTTTGAGTCATAACTTGATCTACATTTCTTCGAATGCTGTAATATCTAAAAGCTCTTATATCATGGTGCATTTGGTTCCAAGGTTAAGTTTTATACGAAAGGAATCGTCAAACGAAATGGACTTGGATGAAATGGAACGCGATCAATCCATGAGTTTGGTTAGCATGAAACGAAATTGCAACTAAAGGCCTTTGTCATCTCATTATTAGTTCGAAGATACAGCTTTAGCATTGGACTGTAAGTAATGGCGATTATCCAGAAATCACCTGTCATCCTATTGCTTTTTATTCAAATACAAATGGTCACTCGGACGGTTTCAAAGCCCATCACATTATTCAACAAAGCACGATTAACACCATCTAAAATATCATTCCACCACTTGACGAACCAAACGCCATCTTATAGTTTCGCCCTGAAAGAGTTCAAAAACACAAATGGCTAAAGAAAATTTGTTTAATCATTGACCAAAACCTCAAGTCCACATAAATTTTACACAAGAAATTTGTTCATTGGCCATTAGATCAAGAAGAGTATCTTAAAACGCACAACTTATGTTCTTTCTTTATGGGCCTTCAACGATTAAACAAAGATACATGATTATTGGGTCAGAATGCAAGGTTACGTCTTACTGAAGATGAGGAGAGAAAGCATCGATAACTTTTTCATAGACAGGTTTCTTGAAATCCACAGCCTGCACATAAAATGATATTTAGGTACATGGCAGTTTCGACCACTTTATGGATAAATGGGTTAACTTATATTTATAAATTGCGAAAAGGTGCACTCACGCGTTCAATCACTTGTTCTGGTGACATCCACGCCCACTCTCCAAACTCGGGTTTCTCGGTGCCATCACCCAAGAGGTTAATTTCTTCATCTTTTCCAGTGAGCTTAAACAAGAACCTGCCGGGTGGTTGAGTGAGTTGGTGTTGTATAAAAAACTGAAACCAAGATCTAAAATGAGTTATGAAAGTGAAAGTGTGTGAATACGATTGACTCACCACTTTTGTGCTTGGCCTTTCCAGTCAGAACCCCATTGGCGTTTAAGCTTTTCCCTCACATCTGGAGGGAAATCATAGGTCAACCAGTGTGGAGCCTGCAAAAGGATTAACGCTCGATAAATGCAGACTGGAAGTTTTGGGATGAAGCCCATATAAAGTAGAGGCGAGAGTGACACAGGAGGCAATTTGACATATTTACTTATGACTAGGTTAATTACAGGTATGTTGAATCTGTGACGAGTCAAAATGGGTAAAAAAAAGCAAGTATTTGAGCGGGTCAGCAGTTGCCAAGGTGAATCTTCAATGCATAAAACCTCCCAAATCATTTTATCCGACAAGTAACAAACTATTATTGATATAGCATAATGATTGTCATCTTTCCAAAAAAAATTTTGATGATATTGATTTCATGTGTCGGTCTTTACTGATATAAATTTGTCAAATCATCAAACACTTATATCATGACCGCTGAGTATCTCTTCGTTCAGGAATTATTTCAGCTTATTAGATTTGAAGAAGAATGCAAGGAAAGGTATTTAAGATACAAACCTCCATAAGAATTTCTGCAGATGTAACGCCTGTTTCTTCTCTCAGTTCCCTGATGGCTGCAGCTCTTGGATCTTCACCTTCATCGACACCACCCTGTTTCACGTGCTATATGAGCTACTCCTTTCAACTTTATAAATTTCAAACATACACTGAAGTAGGTAAATAGTTTCGAGTGTTTGTGTAGATGTAATTATAATACTTGTTAACTCCAAGCAATTAGCTTTCGAGAAGTAGGTAACAACTGAAAACTGATTATCTATACAAATGTAAAATTACATACCTATTGGCTATTGCCCCCAACATTAACCATCCAATGATCCAATCCTTATTCGTGGCTTCATAATAATTACATATTCAGACAATCTTAATTAGGACCATGGTCTAAAGTTTTCTATAGCCTGCTACCACTAATTGTTCAAAAGGTGTTCACAATGCAAATTTAATATCGTCGTATTTTGACATTGCATTTTGAAAATACTTATTATACAGAATAACCACAATCAGTTGTAACGAATGGGGCTACGGAAAATAGTGCTTTTGTGACTGCTCCTTGTAATATTCGGCCGAGTGTATGAAAGCCTCTAATTCATTTAAGTATTTACATATAAAATTCCAAGTGTATTTGGAATTTGCTTATTTTAACCAGTCATCGGCTTTGAAAATAAACAAGTACCAATGTGCTTATACTAGTTGCTTATTTATTGTACAATAAACAAATCAGCAGTTTTCAATATTGTGTTTGGAATTGCTTATCTTCTTTAAAACAATATAATAAGCAGATAAGCTCTCACATAAGCAGTTTTGTGACAGTTACTCGTAAACCCCTAATCAAGTTAACATAGTTGTCAGCTCACAGCTGTTTAATATAGGCGTTTAACGTAACTGTATCTGTTATTATAAAGTATAAAATCGCGTAAAGTCTAAATGCTAACGCTTCTTCAAGTAGCCTTTTAAAAAAAAGGCTAAATGCTTCTTGCCGAACAAGTCTTCCTAAATGCTATTGTAAATGCTAAATGCTCTTTTCCAGACATACCCGTAAGCACTTACCAACCTGCTGACCAAACAGTTGTACCCAAAACCTGAAAACTACTTATCTGAATACTATCGAAAGACTAGAAACATTTTCAGTAAGGAAAAGTAACGAAATAGGAAGTAAACATTTTCAGCCTTATTTTGAGAGGAAACATTTTACTTAAGGGGTGTTTGTTTAGGCTTATATGTTGGGTTATGAACTTATTTGATTTCGACTTATGTTTTATAAGCTTCAATTTTCCGGCTTATTTTTAAAATTTATGGGTTTATAATAATAAAGTCTCAAAATAAGCCGGAAATTTGGGGTTTATGAAATATAAGCCGAAAAACAAATAAGCTCATAAGCCACATATAAGCTTAAAAAACACCCCCTTCAAAATCAATCAAATCAGCTTCTTTTTCAGTCTTTTTCCTTTACGCTCAGTTCTCGAGTTAGAAAGGAAGGGGAAATTAAAGGAAACGGAAAGTTTTGTGTGTTCTTGAGTCTTTTTTAAAGGAGGAAAGGGAAACGGAAAGGAAATAGAGAGGAAGATTTGATAAGTAAATCTTCCTCCCACTTTTGGGAGGAAAGGGAAAGGAAACGGAACCATATGTTGTGTAAAGACTAATATACCCTTTTTAAAACATTTGACATTAATAATTAAAGGGCATATATGTAATTTGACAAAGTTATTTTCCTTTTCCTCTCACTCAAGAACATGATTATGATTACTTTCCTTTTCTTTTCCTCTATCTCAAGAACATAACAACTAACACTTACTTTCCTCTTCCATTTCTTTTCCCTTTCCTATTCTTTTCCATTTCCCTTCCTTAAAAACTCGAGAACTGAGCGTTAGTTTTCCTCTTTAGTTTTCCTCTTTAAGTATTACTCGAGAACATAACCTTTTTTGTTTCACTTCATTTTCTTTAAGTGATACTCGAGAACACAATTTTTTTTGTTTCACTTCATTTTCTTTACTTTCCTTCCTTAAGTGATACTCGAGAACACATCGTATAATACAAATACAAATTAAATTCTAACCTGAGGCATCTGCCAAGAATCAGGAATATCAAGCCTTGACGCCGAAAATATCTACAAAAAACAAAACATTAAAAATAAAAATAAAAAAACATAACCCATTAACCTTAAACTCCAACAAAACACAAACATAGTAACAATCAAACCCATCATTAAAAAAAAAAAAAAAAAAAAAAAAAGAAAAGCAAACAAACCTTTTTGTCAGAATTAATGAGACAAATACCAACGTTTCTTCTGTACCCTGCCGGAGGAGCTTCCATGGATGATGATGAGGTTACGGCTGTACGGCGGCGCGTGAGTGGCAGTTTCGTAAATAAGTTGGGTTTGGAAGAGTATTTTTGAGAGATAAAAGTGGGATTGTTAAAAATAATTTGGGAAATGAAAGAATATCGAGATATTGTTGTTGTTACTGCCATTCACGCTTTTTTTTTCTTTCTTTCTTTGTGATGGTTCGTTTGTTTTATTTATTTTTTTACTTAAGTGGAAAGATATTTAATATTAATAAGAACCACTTTTATTCTTTTTAAATTAAATATTTCAAGAGTCGCTAAAAATCATGTCAACACAACAAGAATTAAAATCCAGTAAAACTTTTATAAATTAATACTCGATAAAATTAATAATTTGTCCAGTTTCAATTTAGGATCAGCACAAATTTGGACTCCAATCTAAGATAATAATTTTTTTGAAACTCCAATGTATATATATTAGTCCAAACGAAACTATAAATTAATAATCGCTAAAAATTTCATATATATGTATGGACAGGGATCCTCACATGTTCATTTAAACATGAGAGGTAATGTTGTATTTGTTGGGATTATACATTGCCATTAAAATAAAATAGATGTTTTACAATAATGGCAATGTACAATCCCAACAAACACAACATTACTTTTCATGTTCAAATGAACATGAGAGAATCCTTGTGTGTGTGTGTGTGTGAGAGAGAGAGAGAGAGATACACTTCTAAATCCTAAGGGCACTGGCAACCATGATCTCATACCTCAATCATACCTCACCACCCACCAATAATATCATTCCACCTCATCTCATACCTCACCATACTTTTCTAGTGGCAACCATGATTCGCCATACTTTTCTAGTTGCAACGGCTAGTTTTCTTGAACCTTGCTTCATACCGATTCAGTAAAGTTTGTCGAATTGCACCCATACCTCACCATACAGAAACAGTGGCAACGGTATTACCGTTCGGCATTGAGGCATGCCGAAGGCATACCGAAGCCATCGCCACCCCCTAAGATTGTTTAGTATAAATAAATCTATAGTCACTTGTTTTTTGTTGAACTTCAAATCTATATTGAGTTTATCATAAAATCTCCTTATTGCACTAAAGAGTTGATGCGTTGTCTCCTCGTATTGCAACAAAAAGTGTTAATTTTATTTTCATAAAGTGCGAATGTGTATTTATAATATGTTAATTGGAACTTGTTTTTCAAATTTATTTTCCGTCTCTAATGAGTATAAATTGTAACTAGCTAGTATATTAGACTTGAAAAATTAAAGTCATACGTAAGACCTTTTTAAATTAATAAGTTATTAATTAATCGATATAATAATATCTCGCTAAATTAATAAAATATCCCGATCTCAACACTATTAATTTATAGAGGTTTTACTGTATATTTTTATAAAAAAGCACTTTTATATACTTTTGACAAACTTTTTTTTCGACTTTGTTTTTAAGTGTTGAAATTTACGTTTAGAAAATTTACATGTGATTTGTTATTTTAAAATCATAAGTGATTTATAAAATAACATCCTAACATCCTAATCACATTTAATTTGTGAAATCACGCGTGATTTCCAACATGCAAATCACATGTGATTTTTTTAGATGCAATTTTTAATACTAAAACAAAAATCGAAAAAAAAAAAGTTTGACAAAAATATATCAAAATGTCCTTCTATTAAAAGATAAAAAATTTGTAGTTGAGATGGGCAAAAATATAGTTATGCTTCGACACCAAAAGTAATGTTATTTTTCAACATAAATATACGTGTATACTGTAGATTTAAAATGGGCTTAGCTTTATGGGCTTTTATGTTTTAACTCATTTGATGAGTTTATGAATCATTTTTAATAGATTGTGAACTTTATTTATAAACTAGACAAATATTCGCGTCTAATGGCAGCATCAGTGTTTAGTTTTGACAAAATTTTAGGGCGATTAAGTTTGTTTCATGAATAAGTATTTTAAGCGTTAAGGAATTCATTTTTAATGATTATATTGTTTTTTCGATAGCGTTATTGTGTATTTAAAATTGTCTTCTTTGATAGCATTTTTGTAAGTTGTATTAATTAATTAATATTAAAATAATAATAACGTCATTTTTTGTTGGAAGAAGCAATTTACACCATTTTTTGTGTCCATAGAGAGATATAGTACATAAATAGTTAGTGTACATAAACAAAAAAATGCGAATACAAACATTTATCTTTCGTTTTTATGTCTCAACCTTTTACTTTTATATCGTATAATTTCAGAGATTAACATTCATGTGAATATAGTATGTTGGAGTCAATTTTGCATTTTAGGAAGTAATGCATTAATCTCTCCGAGATTAGCAATAGTTTCCTTTAAACGCAATGGTTGAATACAACTTTTAAAGTTTCTATTTAAACGCATAGGCATGGTTGAATACAGGTTTTAAAGTTTTCATTTAAAAACATAGCCATTTAAACGTCATAGTTTCCTTTCTCACCGCAATAGTTGACCGAATTCAGAGTGTTGACCGAAATTCAGTTTTTCACTTTCAAGGAAGACTATTTTTTCTTTATAGTAGAGAAGTGATATAATAGAGCCTAAATGGTCTACTGCAAAGCTGACTAAAATTCAAAAAACTTGAATTTTGAATTCTTATTCTAGCATGATAGTTTTGGGTTCTCACATTTTTCAGTGTACGGTGTTTTTAATATCATCACAACCAAGAAAACCACTTTGAAACATCAACAAAAAATCAATAAACAAAATAACCTAAAACAAAACCATGAATTGAACTGATTCTACAGTATATCCTGTTAAAATTCCGGCATATCTACCGCAACGAAACCACCAAAGACTTATAAAACAACAGTATAACAAACTCAAAATGCCTAAGTTTACATACACATACAAACTACCAACAAACATACAAATTACTAATAAACTTACAACTACACACAAGAATTTACTAACTACTTTAAAAAGAAAATACACATTTACTGGCAACAAAAGCAAGTTCGATTGCGGCGGCGACACACATTCAGGCAGCAGCAGCCGCAACGGTGGACTCTTGCGACAATAACAAATCTATAAAAAAAAATTGTCAAAAAAGTTATATAAACTCAAAGCTGAAAAATAATACATCTATAGATAGATTTAAAAGTAACCACAAAACTTGATATATATCTATCAAATACTAAAAACAATTGAATAACACTATTAACATAATGAACTGGATACAAATATTAACAACAATTAAAATAAGGCATGCTATAAAGTGTGACAACAGCTTTTTCCGGCAACACAAGCCATGCAGCCGCGGCAGTAGATTTTTCTGGCGAGATAGCGGTGAGCGCCCATGCTATTTCCGGCAAAGCAGTGGTGGCGGAACCAATTTCCGGCGAGTCCGCGACAACAGTTGTAAAAAAATTATAAAAAACTTAGATCTACAAATAAAATTTATAGATCTGTAAAAAAAATATAAAAAATTTGATCTATTAATAAAACTCAAAAAAATTACCTCAAAACATGACGGTCGTGAGTCGTGGTGGTTATGGGTTTCGGTGGTGGTTTGGTTTAGTTAGTTGAGTCGTCTAGTGGCGGTGACGACCGGTGGAGGTGACGTCCGGTGGTGAGAGTTGTGGTGGTGGGTATGGTGGTATTATTGTGTGTGTGTGTTTTTAGTGTGAGATGAAATGGGGTGCGGGTGAGAGAAATATGTTTTCCAAAGTTACCAAAGATAATTTAATTTTGACTTTCAATTTTCAATTTTTAATTTCACCTTTGACCATTTTTCTATTTTATATAGTTAAGAAAGATTAAGATTAAGATATTATCATAACAGAAACACGTAAAAGTCACGCTAATATAAATATCTTATAGTACAAATCTATTTCAAATTAAATGAATAATTTTTGTAATCAAACTTAGTTGATTAGACTAAATTTAAACAAATATGATAATAATACAATGAGCTCTAAAAGAATACTAATTACACGGAGTATATTGTAAGCTCGCGTCTTAACATATGCATATAGTTTTCAGATTTAATGTTGCGAAAATAATTTTCAAATAAAATAGAATACTTTGTTAACTAGGAAGCGTGGAGTTTTATGTCGTAAAAATGTAATGAAGCTTGTCATGCTATCTCATACCTATATGCGACTACAAACTATCAAGGGCAAATTGTCTGAAAAGGCATCGAACTTGCCACCTTTTTCTTTTGTGGGCATCAAACTTTTTTTTTCTTCCTAAAATAGCCCTAAACTTGCATAATTTTCCTTTTGTAGCCTCTAATAAGAAATTAATTACATATATTTACATAAATCGTCCCTGTGGCTCTAAACAATTACATCGTTCGTCCTTGTGTAAACTTAACCCAAAATCACACATACCCATATGCTCAAATCACAACTTCACACAAAACCCTTCAAAACCAACTTTCAATTCACAAAATCATGACTACCCATCAAAACCCCATTTCCAAACACCCCCTAAAACCCAATCTTTTCTACATTTTTCATCAAACCCTTTTAGGAAATTCACTACTTTAGTCGACCCAGAAAAACCCATTTCTCAGATTTCATCAAGACAGCAGAAAATCAATGAAAGATCAGAGCTTGTTGAAACTTTCGAAGAGGCAAAAACCGCGAGCGAAATGATCAAGGCGTTTGAGAAAATGGAGCATATTCTTGATGGGAATGAACTTGGGTTTGTTTTGTTGAAAATCGGGCTTAAACTTGATCAAGAAGGTGAGTCTCCTGATAATTTTGGCCAGACATTGAGGTCATCACTGCATAGTTCCTCAAAAGCATTTCCTACTTTGCACATTATAAACGACACTTTCTGAATGTTTTGCAGTGCTAAAGTGGACCTAATCAAGGATGAGACTGTAACACGCTCAAGCCTAATTAAACCATGCACAAAATAGTCAATAAGTCTTCTTGCGCACTTATTAGCAATCTCGGTCTCTGTGCTATCGGTAGTTTACTATTCAGGTTAATAGCAAGTTGCCTCAGCAAATCGTGCTGTGTCACAAATTGCTGCTCACAATAGTCTACAATTGGAGTTAACTCTTTCTTAAAACTGCACAAAATATTAGAGAATTAGGACTAAAAGATTGTGAAAATTGCACTATATATAATGAAACTGATGTCCCTCCTATTTTGCAAAAGTTGAAACAATTTTGAATTCAATGGGACAAAGTCTTGGTTCAAATTTGTAGAATTTAACGTTAGTAAAAAGTTTCATGAATGTTAGAAGATCCAAATTGATTTGAAGTGTGGCAAGTCAAAGTGTACATTTACTTATCCAAAGTAACAAATACTGAAACTTCACATACTCTGTGGTTGTTATACTGACAAGATTTCGGTAGGAAAGTTCACAGATTTTCGCGAGTGTATCAATGCCCTCGTCATCATGGCTGTACAAATGTACCCACATATTCAAGAGAGCACTAGCTGGGATCCTTTGATCCTCTAGAAATAAACCAAAGTCCAAGTAACATTCTTTTAAATTCTCTTCCAAGGCCTTAAAGCTTGTTTCTAGGCGCTCAAGAACTTCCTCATTTAGATCCATAACCGAATGACCTTTAGACAATTTTCTTATCATATGTCTCCAGACCGACCCGTCTTTCCCATCTAAGGACCCACCAACCACTGAAAGGGTGAGAGGGTGTTTCTTACAACATTTTACCATCTACACACAAGGGATAGAAACCGATTAGTCAAAATCTTAAGAGACACTGTATGACAATAAGTAAAAGAATTTGTATATATGTTTAAGTAGAACAAAATGTTACCTGTTTCACAAGATTCTCGTTAATAGTAGGACTAGGTTTCGCAGAGCGGCGAAAGAGAGTCTCGGCATCTTCATCACTCAATGGGTCAAATTGAAAAATACTATATCTTGGAATGACCATCCTAGAAGTGACTACAACTCGGTAACTTCGGATTTCAAATTCAAAGTTTTTAATAAACGATTCAGACCAAACATCATCCAATACTAGAAGTATAGGACCTGATACATTTTCACGGAAAAACCTCTCCAAATTATTTTGTACATCTTCACTGCTTTGAAATGGAACTTGCTGACTGAATGAATTTGGATTAAAGAGATTATCCACAATCACCATGAAGTTGGGTGTTTCTGAAACCGTTACAAAGAAAACATTCGTCCCAAAATTTTCTGTCCAAGGGTGTGGTGGTGCTAGAGAGAGAGGGAGATGGAGAGGCACTAAAAGGAATATGAGAAAGAGTAGAAGATAGGCTTTATGATATAAAGTTACACAAGGACGAACGGTGTAATTGTTTAGAGCCACATGGACGATTTATGTAAATTTATGTAATTAATTTTTGATTAGAGGCTACAAAAGGAAAATTAGGCAAGTTTAGGGCTACTTTAGGAAAGAAAAAAAAAGTTCGATGCCCACAAAAGGAAAAGGTGGCAAGTTAGATGCCTTTTCAGACAATTTGCCCAACTATCAACTAGGGCTGAGCGTCGGTCCAAAACCGACCCGAACCGACAAAACTGAAAACCGAAATTCATGAAAAACCTAAACCGAAACCGAACCCACGGGCCGTCGGGTCGGTTCGGTTTTGTGTCGGGCCGTCGGTTCGGTTCGGTTTAGGTGTATTTAGGTATGTTTTTGTCGGTTTTGGGTCCAAACGAACCGACCCGAAACCGAAAACATGAAACTGAAACCGAACCGACGGGTTGTCGGGTCGGCTCGGTTTTTGTCAGTTCGGTCGGTTTTGTCGGTCCGGTTCGGTTTTGGACCTTTGATGCTCAGCCCTACTATCAACTGCTTTGACATCATGCCTTTATAATATTATGATATTATCGACTACTCCTTTTATATTATCGCAACTTAGAGTTATTGGCATATAAAATATGCATCATCCTTAAAGTTATTGTTACAAATAACATATAATCGAAAAACATTTGCTCGTTAAAATTTTTAGTTACAAGGTACCCGTCACCGCAACGCGCGAGTACCCTGCTAGTAATTTCTAATGATTAGAGGCATCTAAGAAAAACTAAGGGTTTTTTTTAACAAAATTAACACTATACCATAAAACGCCATTGGTGTCTCGGGACACACCTTAGTTCCGTCACTGTTGACAGGTAAATGTCTAACTACTTTGTTGTACTTTTTGAAGTTGTAAGTGTTGGGTTCAAAACTCTTTTCTTGCCATGATTATGATTATGTTTGGTAACAAGAAGTGAGGTATAACCTTTATTTAAAGTCAATCGTTGTAGTTCTTTTCTTGTTTAATCGAAGAGTCTTTTTGATGACAAATAGAAGTTAAGTGGGAAGATATTCCTTGTACAGAGTAGTAAGTATCAATCTCACTGCAAGGGGTAAGGACATAGGGTTGCCAAGTCATTCTAGTTGGTCTAGATAACCCTTCATCTTTAGGACATAAAAGCTAACAAACTGCCATTCTTCTTGCTTGCAAGCATGGAATGCTCTTACAATTTTAAGAAGTTCATGTTTCAGCTTATTTGGAAAACATAGTTTTCAGTTCCTGAAGCATGTCATATGCAGTGAAGTCCTCCAGGTTCTTTTGAAGCTCGAGAGTCATGCTAGCAAGAAAACCTCGGGTGTGCATAGCAAGAACATTAGCATGAAAAACTTTAGCTGGAGCTACAGGGGTAGGAATAGGGGGTATAGGTTTTGTCAAATAGACTAACTTTTTCTTGGCTGTAAGGACAATCCTTAGGTTGCAATACCATTCGATAAAGTTAGGATCATAAAGTTTTCTTTTTCAAGAATCTACTTGAAAATCGAATTGTTTATGATTTGCACAGGTGTTTTGATTTACAAATAAACAAAGTTCAAAAAATTTAGTATTTTCGATGATTAATTCTTTGTAAAATTAACTACCCATGTTTTTAAATAAAAACAATTAATTTTACCAAAAGACTAAGACCTTACTTCAACTTCTACCCATCACATCAGTAGATTTGCTAGAAATGGTAGATCTAATAGGTAAGCGACGGGCGATAATTGCATTACTAGTGCAACTCTTAGACATTATGAGACTCATGGCACTAGAGTACGAGCTACTAGTGTCATGAGGCATGTTTCGTCTCATTTTATGCCTCGGGTTAAATATCTCACCTACTTAACTCGATTAAGTCATCCAACTTGAGAAGGTGTGAAGATCACACTAGGTCTCACGCGTAAAGGATAGACACCGTGGGTTGCAATTCACCTACGCCTCACGCAGAGGGAAATTACAAGTGTCCTCACAATTGGATGGCATAGACTTTGTGGAAAACTAAAATGGGGGGTTGAATAGTTTTACCAATTAAAACTTCGTTTTAAACTATTTAGATCGACTTATGTCAATCTATTTAATGTGTGTGTTGGATAATGATAGATAAGCATATAAGTAAGTAATGCAAAGATAAAGAATAAAGAAACACAAAACCACGACATGATTATTTATAGTGGTTCGGGTACAAGGACACCTTCTTTGCCCTACTCTACTCCCCGAGTACCCCCAACACAAGCTCCTTAATGTGGCGAGGAAGCCTTCACAACGTCGCCTACTCTTTATCCGGTACTAGGCTAGACACCGAGTTCTTCCACGAGGTAGAACCACACCTATCACAACGTCGCCTACACTTTATCCGGTACAAGGCTAGATACCGAGTTCCATTACAAAGGAGGAACTACTACCCAACACTACACCACAACACAACTACCCCAAAGGAGACACACTCCTTGTTACAACACTAGAAGGATATCAATATCCTTTAACCCAAACTATCTATCTTGTACATCAATGCACCATATCGAATGTACACCCTTGGCACCTTTCACTAATGCCTTCGACACAACCCTTCGGCACCTTTCACTAATCCCTTTGACACGACCCCTTTGGCAACTTTCACTAATGCCTTCAACACAACACTTCTATGGAGGGAGGAAAGAACTATCAACAAGATACACTTCAGTGGTCATGATGATGACAAAGCTTAGCAACTCATGACCTTGAGCTTGCACGTCTTCAAGAGGTGGTGATCTAGCCTTTAAGAGGAACCTAGAGAATCATACAAACATAAAAATACATAGAAGGATCCTTTAGATCAAAGGTTAGAGATGTTACAATACTGAGAGAAAGTATGTGTAAAAGTGGTGATGAGCAAGAGAGAAATGGCTCACTATTTGTAGACAAATTTGTCTAATGTCCCATGGTTCCCACGGATCCTTCCCCAGAGGGATCCGGCTAGTGAAAACCTGGGGATCCGGCTACTGGGTCAGTTTAGTCCGGATTTCGGGTTGCAAACCGGGTTATGGGTTATGAACCATGGGTTATGGGAAATGGATTATGGATACCCAACAAGATGCAATGTACGTAGACTGATAAGGATTTAAAACGCATGCTTTTAAGGGGTCATTTAAGCCCTTAATTGACCACTTTTATATCCGTTACTGCTTAATTTCGTTCTTTTTCACTTTTTAGGTCTCATGGAAGCAAAATGCTTGAATGAAGCACATTTGGACGGAAATGAGCGAATACATGAAGAAAATAGCAAAGTCAATATCGAAGCCACTCAAGCTGCTTAAATTGAACTTGAAGGCGTCCCAATCAAAGGGCGACGACGTCCCTCTATACAGACTTGATAAAAACATGCACCAGACGGCTCAGTGGAATTTTTGTTCGTATAACCTGACGGCGTCAGGCTTTGAAGAAGAAGGGCGTCACTCAGACTTTTCATCTCAGACGACCCAGATCCAGAATCATGACGACGTCCCAACTGAAGATTGACGGCATCACAACTCTAAGGTGTAAGCTATTGGATTTCACATACACATCAAACCATAACACAAAGTGGGCGTATAAAGATGAGTTCTAGAGAGAGAAAGTTAGAGGTTTAGGGAACTTTAGTGAGAGAAAGAAAATTCTTATTATGAGCTCCAACTCTCTACCTTGGAAGGTAGAGAGTATTTATAGTCTTACAATAAAACGCCACACAACGGGCTGTGGATCAGGCATACAGTGGGTAAAGACCCGTCCGTCCTCCACGGTGTTACTTAACTAAATACTACTTAGCTTAAAAGAACTACGACTACGAGCTTTCTAACGATTACATATACTTGAGGTGACCGACTCTTTAATACCTGGAATTTCTAATTCCTAACAATCTCCCCCTAAGGGAGGTCACCTCAAACATATACTAAAATTACATTGAATACAAACAGATATTACATTAACAATTTTTCTTGCATTCTTGATGTAGCACTTTGCTCCGAAGCTCGTAGTCATTGATTCTTCTCATTGCATGTTCGGTTAATCCAAGTGGAGGTCTTTTACTGATCCACGTGATAATAAATTTGAGCCAGCTTTTGAGACCATCAGCTAACAAAAATCTCTGAGACATCCACTGTGGTGTTGGAATTTTGTGATGTTGTGACATTCGGACCGACATGCTCACATTCTGGATCAAGAAATCTTCTCATCAGAGTAGCGGAAGCTTTAGTTGATTCATGATATTGGCAGCAGAGAAGCAGAAGCATGGAGTGAAAATATCAGAGTCATTGATGCACTAATCATGATTTCTTTAGAGATGAATGTGTAGAGTGAGCATGCGGCTATGGATTGACCGCTTCATTCTGATCAGCAGCAAACGTCGGGCGTACCTGCATACAACAGTTAGCAATAAAGCGCACGAAAGTGTCTTTGATCACAATCGTTGAATTGAGGTACACGGCCCATTGTTCCCCGTTGATCAGTACAAGTACTGCCTGTGATCAGGCATAATTCCGAAGAATTTCCTTAACAGGGTTTCGCAGCTGCTCAAGCTGTTCTCAAACCGGAGCATCTCAAAGAAGACAACACGGAGTGAGTGAACCAGCGAATATAGATTCACTGATTGACAAAAGAGATTTGAAAAACAATCGTGAATCGCTCAATAGAAATTGTTTTTGCAATACAACGAAGGTTTTAATGAAAATCAATTATCAATCATAAAACACCTTTTGATATGAAAGATTCGTACACGGTCGAAGTGCTAAAGAAAAGAGTTTATAAGCATGACGACCGGTTTTTCAAAGGTATCCGTCAATCCATAACCTGAACCAGGATTGATTCAAAAGATTGAATCGCCCCATTGTTTCTGTTCAGTTGTCACATGGTTGATCTATTGAATAGATCTCACATGCCACCTACCAGGAGCTTGTTTGATGATGGCTCCAGAAGGCTTTCCATCTTCATCGTGAATATGCTCACATATCACTCGGATGTTCTGGAAATACCACAAGGATAATGCGTAGGACTCAAGATATAATCTCTCTTTCCACATTGAGTGAAACAGAGAGTCTTCATTGAAAGTGTCCTAATGAGATTTATAGATGATCTCGTGGCTCTAGACTCAATTTGTGCATATTTGGATCCTGTATCGGAGACTAGGGAGAGGGTCTCCTTCTTCAATATCAACAATCTCTAAGAGAAAGTCGATAGATAATATAGGTTCCACGTGAGAATGAAACAAGCCCTTTTAAGAGGAACTTGAGTGGTTTGGGAAGTTGTAGTGCAGAGCGTCACTGGGTCCATGATGTCTTGTCTTCAATACCGATGTTACCATCAGTATCGTATGAATTGTACCCGGTTTCTGCCCTATGGTTGAATAAATGGAGGGCTATTTCTTTTCACCCTTTTCTCATTCAATTCTTTTTCATTCTTCAACCCCTTCAGTGCTTACCGAGACTTCATAGCAAGAACCTTGTTGGGTTTATTCCAGTACTTGCTCTGTCTCAGTCCGCACTCTTCCCATATCTCATTTTTCTCCTTTTATCATCATACCTAAGGACTTCTACACTAACTAGTGGATTGTCCCTGGGTAGATCCCTCCGGTTCTGGCGGATCATGGGAACAAATACCTAACCTTATCATCCTTATATCACCATACATAAAGTAAAGTTGGTCGGTCTATTTGGTATTGTTTATCTGCCATTGGAACCAATTGAAAAACCATTTGAAAATCAATCCAGATACTTGTGATATATTATCAAAGCATTTTGTACCTGAATTGTTTTTGATATTTTTAGAACAAGTGCTCCCCCTCAACATGTGCATCAAATGTTTGAAATCGTTTTGCACATGGAGGCAAGAGGAAGAATTAACTTCTTTGATTACCATTTTCTAAAAGATATCAACCTCACTTCCCTGATCAAATCAAGTAGATACAGCATTTTGGGGAAGGATGAGGTTTTCATAATTTTGCTCCCCCTCAATATGTGCCTCGAGGTTTAAAAAGAGTTTTGCACATACTAGAGGGAACTTGCACATTGAGATAAATGATCACGTTTCAAATCATTGTGGTTTAAGATAGATGCTCCCCCTCAACATGTGCATGGAAAATTTGAAATCGTTTGGCACATGTGGGAATGAGAGCTTGTACATCCTTATAAAACCATTTACCGAATTATCAGATTAAATTCAATTTAAATCACAAATTCTTCCCCGATCACAATTATCAAATCCTTTGAGATTTGTGATCTCTTGTAGATTTAAATTGATTTTGAAAGCTTTTAAGGAGAATTGTGACTTGATTATGAAAGCGTTTTAACTGATAAGGATCGGATTTTAAGACTTTAAACTCCATTGATTAAACATGCAAGAATATCTTTTGAAAACAATTGAATGACAAATAACTTTTTAATTTAATTGAAATCATTCTCCCCCTCAATCAATGACAAAGGTTGTTGATTTAGAAATAGATATTTTGACAAATAAGTCGAGATGATTATCAAAAATAGAGTACTAGTTATTTTTCAAAGCAGTTAGTTTTCAGCAGATAAATGTTTATAGAATCAGAGCATGGAATTTTGAAAACATGATAAAGTGTGGCTCTGTTCTTTCTTTAAAAAGCGGGTTACTGCCTGAGATGACAATAAGCCATTGTCTCTCTTTCTCTTAAATTTTTTTTTTTTTTTTTTTTTTTTTTTTTTTTTTTTTTTTTTTTTTTTTTTAAGAATTCGAACAACATCTAAAGTCCCGTGTCATTCTTTGAATGACAGCACAAAGACCGTAGATATTATCGAACCGAGAAAAACATGACAAATTGACAATATTTTTTGAAGATTTTTGAATTTTTCAGATTTTTATGGATTTTGAAAGTTTTATAATTTTCTATTTGATTTTTGAGAGTTTTATAATTTTGTATTTTGTTTTTCGAAAAAATATTTACAAGAGATAGATGAAGGAAATATTTTACTCCTCTTCTTCCTCTTGAAGACGTTTGAGTGTTTCAGGTTGAAGGCTTTTAAGGCCAAGTCGTGGAAGAATAAACTCAAAACGTTCTCTAGGAAGAGCTTTGGTGAAGATGTCTGCTAACTGGTATTCAGTCCTCACAAAGTAAAATTCCACCACACCGTTTTCCACTTGTTCCCTGATGAAA
The DNA here is from genome assembly GCA_019973895.1 of Chrysanthemum seticuspe. NCBI lineage: Eukaryota > Viridiplantae > Streptophyta > Magnoliopsida > Asterales > Asteraceae > Chrysanthemum > Chrysanthemum seticuspe. The sequence continues at coordinate 38,953,808 of BPTQ01000004.1, forward strand.
TGATGTCGAATGTCGATGTGCTTTGCTCTTGAGTGTTGTACGTTGTTGCATGAGAGAGCAATAGCACTTTTATTATCACAGTACATAGGGGTTTTGTGAAATTCAAAGCCATAGTCAGATAACTGAGATCTCATCCATAGGATTTGAGCACAACATGATGACATGGCTATGTATTCAGCCTCTGTAGAGGAAATAGAAGTACTCATTTGCTTCTTTGAAGACCAGCTCACAATCTTATCACCTAAAAACTGTGCACCTCCAGACGTACTTCGACGAGTATCTTGACATCCTGCATGATCAGCATCTGCATAGGCTGTTAGTGACATACCGGTGTCCTTAGGGTACTAAATTCCCATATATTGATGGTTCCTTGGAGATACCGAAAGACCCGTTTAACCGCTTCAAGGTGCTTTTTAGTAGGCTTAGCCTGGTATCTAGCACACATGCAAACAGCGAACAAGATGTCTGGTCTACTAGCTGTGAGGTACATCAGGGATCCAATCATACTACGATATTTCGTTTGGTCTACCATGATCCCTGAGTGGTCCTCATCTAGTTTGGTACGTTCAATCATGGGAGTGTCAACAGGGTCACTTGAATCAAATCCAAATTTCTTTAAAATCTCATTTGCATATTTAGATTGATTTATGAAAATGCCTCCGGGACTTTGTGAAATTTGTAGTCCTAAGAAAAATGACATTTGTCCCATCATTGACATTTGAAATTTAGAACCCATTTCATTTGAAAAACGGTCACACTCATTGGGGTCAGTCGAGGCAAAGATGATATCATCAACATAAATTTGAACATGAATTAAATGTTTGCCTGACTTCCTGGTGAACAATGTTGGATCAACTGCTCCTTTGCTAAATCCGGCAGATAGAAGGAACTTTGATAGCGTATCATACCATGCCCTTGGAGCTTGCTTTAAACCGTAAAGAGCCTTCTTCAAACGATAAACATGAGTAGGATGCTCTTGATTCACAAATCCTTCCGGTTGGCTGACGTAGACGACTTCTTTAAGATCTCCGTTCAGAAATGCCGTCTTTACATCCATCTGATAGACTACCATGTTCTTACTAGCAGCATTAGCCAAAAAGATTCTGATTGCCTCGATTCGAGCAACTGGAGCAAAAGATTCTTCAAATTCAATACCCTCCTCTTGACGGTATCCTTTAGCAACTAATCGAGCCTTGTTCTTCAACACATCACCATGCTCATCAAGTTTCACTTTGAAGATCCATTTTAGAGCAATGATCATAGCGCAGTCTGGAGCAGGTACTAACTCCCATACATCGAGTCGATCAAACTCATGAATTTCATCTTGCATAGCATTGAACCAGCTGTCTTCATTCATGGCAGTTTTAACATCCTTTGGTTCGATCTTAGAGAGTACGGAGTTGAAGAAGCACCATAAGGCATCGGTTGCAAGTTGTTTCCGTGTGGATACTGGACAAGAAGGATTTCCAATGATGTTGTCTAATGGATGATCGTGAGTCCATTTTCTAAGGTGTTCATGTGGCAGTTGTTGAGGGACTGAGGTAGCAGAGTCGATGTCTCCTGAAGAAGATGGTTATGATGATGATTCAGGAGCAAATATGTTTTCAAATGGAGCATCTTCAGGAGTAGCAAAGGGATTAACTTCATCATTGATGCCAGAAACAGTTCCATGATGTACATTCGAAGATTGATGATTTGTTAATGAGACTGAGTTATCAGCAGCAGGTGCTTCTTGACTTAATGATATTGAGATTGAAGGATTGACTTCATTCTCAGGGATATGAGCAGCCTCTGTTGTGGGAATTGTCAGTTCAATAGCACTTGGCTCATAGAGTTCATCAAACATCGGATCAAACAATTTCTTCAAATCATCTTCAGTTGGAGGTACATATGGAATAGCTGGAGAGGAATTTGGTACAAGGGATGAACCAATGGGACTGTTTTGAAGTGCGGGTCCTGAACTTGATTGTCCAGGAGCCATTTGACCGGTCAGCTCATCAAACGTAACGTGAATTGTTTCCATGATATTTCGGGTTCTTTTGTTATAGATTCGGTATCCATTTTTGTTTGGTGCATACCCTACAAATACTCCAATGTCTGCTTTAGCTTTAAGTTTACCTAAGTCTTGACCCTCATTAGTTGGATAACATAATGCACCAAACACCCGAAGGAAAGAGAGATTAGGTTTTCTGTTGTGGACAAGTTCATATGGAGTTTTTCCATGAACAGTGTGAATCAGGGAATGATTTTGTGTGTGGCATGCAGTGGCAATAGCTTCAACCCAGAGAAACATTGGAACCTTTGAGTAAATCAGCATTGTTCTAGCGGCTTCCACAAGAGTTCGATTACGTCTTTCAACTACACCGTTCTGTTGAGGAGTTCGTGGAACACTTCTTTGATGGCTGATTCCAACGCTTTCATAAAATTCACTAAGTTGTTTGTTAACAAACTCAGTTCCATTGTCTGTTCGGATAATTCTGACTGTTTTGTTAAGTCGAACCTGCAGCTGTTTGATGAGTTTGATGATGATATCAGGAGTTTCATCCTTTGTCCTTAAGAACTTGACCCAGGTGAATCTAGAGTAATCATCAACCACAACTAACACATATTTCTTCCCAAAGATATTCTGCACTCTCATTGGTCCACATAAATCTATGTGAATTGCATGAAGAACTTCTGTAATTGAGTTTGTAGGTTTGGGTTTATGGGCATACTTTTTGCTTTTTCCCAATTGGCATGCTGAACAAAGATGATCATTTTCATACTTTAGTCTAGGTAAACCTACAACTAAGTCCTTTTTGGAGAGATCATTGATGGTGCCGAAGTTCAAGTGATTGAGACGACGATGCCATAACCATGACTTTGTTTTCGAAGCCTTTGACAACAAGCAGATTGGAGAAGACTTCATCATATCATCGATAGAGATGGTGTAAAGATTTGAACCACGAGTTCCTCTTAACAATTACTTACCATCAAGTTCTCTAACAAAACAAGTATGTTTTCTGAAGGCTACTTCTAGATCAGAATCACAGAATTGACCAACAGAGAACAGATTATGACCAAGACCTTCCACATAGTATACTCTAGAGATAACACTATCACCAACAACATAATCTCCATAACCCATAATTGCACCGAAATGATCATTCCTGAATCTAACTGTCCCGATGAATTTGCTCACGAAGTTCATGAGCCGCGACCGGTCGCCAGTCATATGCTTGGAACAGCCTGAGTCCAGGTACCACAGAACGATTTGAACGATCTGCAGTTGAACACAGACAAGAATGGATAACTGGATAATTGGGATCCCCATGCAAGAATGGGTTCCATTTGGTTAGTAGCAGTGATTGGAACACCCACATCAGAAATAGAAACATTCATATCAGAAATTGAGGCAATGGAATCATTATGAATAGATGCAGTACTAGTGTCCGTATTTGCCCTATTCAAAGTATGTTCACTTCTTAAGGGAATAGTTCTACCAGTAGGCATCCATTTTCTAGTGGGCATTGACTCATTAACCTTATAGCCAAAAGGTATCCATTGATAACCTATCTTTCTAAATGTTCTTCCTGTGGGTTTCCACTGTTTTCTAACTCTCTTTCGCCTTTGCCTTTTAACCTTTTTAACATGATTGTTTTCATTAGTAATGTTAACTGGGGGTATGACAACATTCGACAAAACATTCACACCACATTCATGATTAGAAACAGAATTCAAGCAGACATCATTACAAGGAATGCAAATAGTACCAGAATTCGAATTAATTATAGTACGCCTATGGCTAATACTAGAATCAACACGATTCGTTTTATTCGACTCAAGCTTAAAGTTCCTAGGTTGGTCTTCTACTCTCTTCCAATGCACATTCTTAGCTTGCGAGGTCCTATCATTCCTTGTATTGTCTTGAGACTTTGACCTGCTCGCTTTAATGTCACTGATTACTCCTGTAGAGGGAATGGGAACATTAGTTGGTTTTGCTACTCTTTGCATCTCCTGTTTAGATGTTCTGGGATCTGAATTACATGCAGGCACACTTAGATTCACTTTCTTAACACTAGAAGTGCTGGGATTTATACTTCTAAAAGGCTCACTAGAGTTCGCTTTCTTAGCATTAACAGATCTGGAATCTGAACTACTTAAAGGCACACTAAGGTTCACATTCAAAACATTGGACATCGAACATGGAATCAAAGGATTAACTCTCTCACCTAAGGACTTTGGGCATATTGTGATTAAGCATTCTAGAATTTCTTGAGATCGTTTGGCATATAAGCATGCATGCCCAATTGCATTGTCAAGTGGTTTCTCTAATTTATCCTCTTCAACAATCTCACGTAGACATTCTAGACAATCCTTAAGGGATGAGAAATATGTTTGAATAGCAAGTTTGTTATTCCTGAGATGAGGGGGAACATATTTCACAGACAAAGCATATTTATTACAAGAGTGAACCTTTGATACACCATTCTCCCCATTGTTCATTGGCATTTTCCCTTTTACCTGACTCTTCAGATTCTCAGTTTCCTTTTGCAATGAAGCTATTTGTTCGTTATTTTTATTACGAGTGACCTTTATTGATTCAAATAACTCATTGAAATGACGTTTAACCTTTTCATTTTCTTCTAGAAAACTTTCGTTTTCCTTTTGTAATGCATTTACTAAGTTTTGAAGATGAAACGTTTGAGAATTCTGAGAATCTAGAGGAGGAGGCATTTGGGAGCCTGTCATATTGTTCGTTTGCCCCTTTAATTGAGAGATTTGGGCTTTCAACTTTCTGATCGTGTTGCAATGAGCTTGAATCTGTTCATCACGTTTGTTAATTTGAAAAATTGCATCAAACTCTGGAGCATCTGAGGATGTCTTGATATTTGAAGTTTTAACATTTTCTTTAAGATGTTGATATTTTAGTTGTAAATTAAAATGCTCAACTTCTAGTTTAGAAAAATGTTTAACCAAATTGTCGTGATCATCCAGTTCAATTTTCTCATTTAGTTTAGAATTAGTTTTTTCAAGCTCAATGACACGATCATGGGAGACTTTCAGGGCAACAGATAATTCATGAAATTGGGAAGCATTAATAGAACAATTTGTAGCTGTGAAAAACACATCTTGAGCAACACATTCAGTAATAAGAGTCTCATTTAATGTATGCAAGTTCTTCCTCTCAATCTCATTGTATTTTAGTGCTCGCTCATAGTCACTAACCTCAACTATCATTGCATCAAACTCCTTTTCCATTTCTTTAATGTCTAAGTTCATTCCCTATTTAAGACTTTCAAAATGATCTTTTAGCTGTTTAAAGAAAGGCATGACTTCAGTTAAATAACATTCTTTCGTTTGCTCAAAACCCCTTTCCCCTTCAGTTATGCCAGTGGGTGTGATCCTTTTCTTACAAGTTTTCTCAAAATCAACAAATAGTTGAAAAATAACATATTGACTGATTAAGGTCTTGCTTTTAGTGGCAATAGTCCTAGGAACTAAATGCATTGGTGTATTGGGAGGATACACAGTCGCTGAAGGCATTTTCCTAAAGGGAGGGTTCGTTACAACAAGATTCTCTGCCTTTTGCTTATCTAAATCCTTTTTCCAGAACACTTGTTCGGGTGTTAACAACGTCTGAGGCTTAAACATGTTCAAGGAAATCCAATTCTCCTTCTTGTAATCATGGGGTGTGATCTTTATTTTCTTCTCTTTACATTTAGGATCATCTAATTTCTTGTTCATCTTTTCCCTAGTGACTTCATCTGATTTCTTATCTTCCTCAGTGCACTCAACACAACTAGGTTTCAGTCTAGGTTTAAGGATTTCATTGCCATCATAAAGAACCTTATGAGCATTTCTAGCCTTTTTAATGACCTCTGGATTTGGTTCCTCAACAAGGGCAATGCTATGCTTGTCGCTTAAGATTTATGCTTAGTGATCATGTGAGCAGTCTGAATGGTGTTCCCTTGTATGTACAACTTGTTTTCAAGTTTGTTTTTCAAAGTTTTCAGATTAGAAAAATCTTTCAAGAGTTTTGATTCCTTAGCATTAAATTCTTGCTTAAGCATTTTCACATTTTCTTGAAGTTCTTGTTTTTGCTTAGCAGTTTTAGAAAGCTTTTCTTGCAAGGAATTTAACTCTTGTTTTAATACTTCTTCTCTAAAATTACTTTTTCTAATGATTGTACGCACTTGGTCATCCATTTCCTGCTCACGAGTGGTCAACTCAAACTTAGCTCGTTGTTCATAAATGGCAACCCGTTCTTTATAGGCATTCAGTTCAGAGACAATAGAATCATCAGGGGTACATGCAGTGAATTCATCAAAGACATAGTCATTATTGACTGCGGAAGATGCATTACTTGGTACAGTCTTACTATCACTTTGCCTCACATGTTGATCATATGAGACAATATTGTTATTATCCACATCATCAACATCTCATTCATAAGTCTCAAGAGATTGTTCTTCATTATGCATATTTTTCTCATCAACAATATCATATAATTTTAGTACCTCTGAGATTATCTTGTCTTTGGATGGACCAGTTTGTTGTGGGGGAGAGACCTTTGGAGACACCATAGGTGAGATGCTAGCCATGAAGATTGTTTGAGCAGTAGGTTCATCATCTACATCAGAGTCGAAAGCATCACAATCAGCTACTTGAAAGGCATTCTGATGATTATGACCTATCTCCTGAATTGGCTGTTCATCAACGTCAGCATCATAGGTCTTGGCATTCCCTTCAGCAAGAAACAGTAACTCCTCTTCATCCAAAGCTGCTCCATTGTCCTGAGCTTGTACTAGCAGCATCTTATCCCTGAAGTACTCAGCATTCTGTGGACGTTTTGGAGATGTGCAGTTTCTTGCAATGTGTCCCTCACCACCACAGTTATAGCATTTGATCGGCTTAGCTTGACCTTGATTTCCATTACTTCCCCGATTCTGATTTGCAACATAACCTCTACCAGTTCCACCTCTTCCCTGATCATACTGTCTTTCCTGAACTGGTTGCACCACAATCCTCTCATCTCTGACAGTAGCTTGATTGTGTGGGTTAGAAGCTGTTCTGAGGTTGTTGTTGGTTTGGGGGAGAGAATGCATGTTTTGACTTATCATGAGTGCCAGTTGATTGATGAAGTTTCCCATGCCTGCATCAGCATCAGCTTGTTTGAACATTGGATCTGGTATGAGTTTATGATTACCATTACCCATTGGTACAACTTGAGAAGCTTTGGTGGTAATCCCAACATTTGTGTAAAAGGCAGTTGAATCATTTGTTGAGCTTGTTTCTCCCTGAGCTTTGAACTGATCAAGAATCCTTTTTTCAAACATGGCATGTCTTTCATTTTGAAGAAGGAAGGCATAGAGTTGCTCATAGTTTGTATTCTTCAAACCTTTGGTAAGCTTCACAGAAGTGACGAACTTGTGCCATTCTGGATTCATGTTGTTCACAAACTTTGAATTCAGCTGAATGTTCGGCATTGTCATCTTAATATTTCTCATGTCATTTACAAGCTTGTGAAACCTCACATAGTACTCATAGACACTCTCATCTGGTTTCATCTTGAAGTGCTCAAATTCATCATACAACTGTGATTCTCGGTCTTCAACAGTTAGCTTAGAACCAGAGAGAAGCATCTTGACATTATCCCATACAACTTTTGCTTCGGTGTTGTGATTGATAAGCTTGTAGATGTCTTTTGGAAGACCTTGCAGTATAATGTTAGACGCTCGGATATCTGCATCAAATCTCTTCTTCTCCTTATCATCGAGCTCATCATACATCTTTGGTATGTCCATTCCGTAAATCAAAGTACCATCTTCAGCAGTATCAAGTACATCTGTAGTAGTCTCAACTCGGTAAGGTCCTTCATCAATGGATTTGAGAATGTTAACCCCATTTTCTTTTCCAAGACAGTACAATCTGATTCGTTGAGCCCAAGATTCATAGTCAGTTCTGTCAAGCATGGGTGTACGAGTATCTGAACCAGCAGCTTGAAAATCCTCGGCAATAGTGGAGATGATAGTAGGAACGTTGGTAGACATGTTAACAGATTACACGGGATTTTATAACTCTATGATTAAACCGGGAAATAGATTCTTTCACGGGATTTTACTAAATCAAGAGAAAACCGTATTAAAAAAATCACCCAAGTCGCTAGGAAATCTTGAACCAAGTCGCTAACTACTAAGTCGCTATAATCCCAAGTCGCTATAATCCCAAGTCGCTAACACACAGTCAAGTCGCTATATAACAACTCGCTAAGATTCAAGTCGCTAGCAAAATTTTGACAGCAATTCGCTAAGATCCAAGTCGCTAAAATTTCAAGTCACTAAATAGCAACTCGCTATGCACCAAATCGCTAACACCAAGTCGCTAACGAACAAAAGTACAAGTCGCTAACGTCCACCAAGTCGCTACCCGTAGTGGAGAATCCACTAAGTGTACTGTTTGTCGGCTTGTCTCACTAGACAAGTCGCTAAGCCTAAATCGATAGCAACACAAACTGCAACTCGCTACCAAATTGTAAAGCAAGTCGCTAACAAGAAAAGCACTCCGTGGGTCAAGTCGCTAGCTAGAAAAACTCACAAACATCACTTTTCAATCCAAAAACAATCCAACCATGATGATTCAAGCTTACCAAATCAAAACCTAAACACTTGTGATGATTCTAAACACAAAAGTACTAACAAAATCCAATCTTTAACAAAAGAAATCACCCAAATGATGCAAAAACCACTAGACTTTTTCAAACTCAAAAACCACCTAAAAACCACTAGAAATCCAAAGATATGTAAGAGATGATCTAACCATGGCTCTTGATACCAATTGTAAGCTATTGGATTTCACATACACATCAAACCATAACACAAAATGGGCGTATAAAGATGAGTTCTAGAGAGAGAAAGTTAGAGGTTTAGGGAACTTTAGTGAGAGAAAGAAAATTCTTATTATGAGCTCCAACTCTCTACCTTGGAAGGTAGAGAGTATTTATAGTCTTACAATAAAACGCCACACAACGGGCTGTGGATCAGGCATACAGTGGGTAAAGACCCGTCCGTCCTCCACGGTGTTACTTAACTAAATACTACTTAGCTTAAAAGAACTACGACTACGAGCTTTCTAACGATTACATATACTTGAGGTGACCGACTCTTTAATACCTGGAATTTCTAATTCCTAACATAAGGTGACGCCGTCCCATAGATGACTTGGCCAAGATGAAAACCCTAATGACGGCGAGCTGACGGCGTCCCACCTATAAGGTGACGCCGTCGCAAGTGTGAATCTATATATAGAATTCGATTTTTCTGCATTTAAAGAGGTAGACTTTTGGAGAAAAAACCCTAAACGTTTGTAGTCCGATTTGCACAGTATCTTAGGGTCCCAAACCCTATTTTACACATCAAGATAAGTGTTTTAATCGAAATTATCATTATGTATTCAATTGGTTGTGTGTATGCTTGCTTGTTTAACATGTCTAGCTAAATTTCTTGTGTGTTTGCTTAGATCTATGAAACCTAGTTATTAATTATTGTTAGGTTGTTTCTTATCTTAATTGTAATTGGCTTAGGAGTGCAACTAGGCATCATTCGTTGTGTTTAATTCTTGAATATTCTTTGTGAAAGTGAGGCTTATTTATGAAATAGTTTAAGGACTTGCGGATTTCGTAGGCTAAACCCAAGGGATAACCTCAAAGAGTTAGGGCATATGCACACCCTACGACCTTAGGAACACAATGTGTTAAGATAAGGTATGACAATTCAACCGACCAATAAAAAACAAGTAGGGAGTAATAGTATTTAGGTAAACACATTTTTAATCATCATACGAGCACACATTAAAAAGACATACCTTCCCGTAGTATTAGATAATTAGAATAGTAGAAGTAATCGGTAGAAGTACCACCCCCAAACCAATTGCCCCGAGATATTTACCTTAGCTTTTTAAAAAACTATAAAAAGATAAAAAAGAATCAATCCCCGAGGCTTACCCAATACTACACTACAACGATTAGGTTCACTGCCTAGGTGGTTGAATAACTTGCTCGAAGAAAAGGAAGTTCCTTTGACCCCGAACGCTCTTCGTACGCGCATCAAGTTTTTGGCGCCGCTGCCGGGGAATAGAATAGCTAGTTAGATTTTTATCTCGTTTAGGTTCCCTTGCTTGATTCCTATCAAGTAAGATTTTTTTCTCATTTTTAGCTTCCTTGTAGTCTATCCCCCTTCTTCATGACTTTGTTAGTAATCCCATCACTTTTCATCATGGAAGGTGATAACCCAACACCACATCAACCACTTCCCATCGACCCACCACCAATTGACCCGCCAAGAGGCCGTACTCTTGGTGAATACTCTAGACCGAGCCAACAAGGCTATAGGAACACCATTGAGCTCCCCGATCAAGCTCAAACTACGGCCCTGGAATCCGACACCATTCAGTTGGTGCAAAACGGATGTGCATTCCATGGACTTCGTTCCGAAGATCCTAATCAGCATCTCAAAGACTTCCTTAAAATCGTTGATTCCATCGACCTTGATGCTACCACTCGGGAGACCACACATTTGTGTCTCTTCCAATTCTCTCTACGGGACCAAGCTAGTAATTGTCTTGAGCAATTTCCCGCTGGATCCATCTCAAGTTGGGATGATCTCACCACTCGTTTCCTCACCTAATGTTTCCCACCGGGGAGAACTACCAAGCTTAGGAATGAAATCTTAATGTTCCAACAACGTCAAGGCAAAACTCTTTACGAGGCATGGACTCGATTCAAGGACTTACTCCATAAAGTCCCTCATCATGGCATCGATCTTTGGCTTCAAGTCCAAATCTTTTATGATCATGTCAACTTCTCAACTAGGCAAACCATCAACCAAGCGGCCGGTGGCAAACTTAGTGAGCTCACCGTGAAACAATCGTGGGGTACAATAGAGGACCTTCCCTCTATGACAACGAAAGTTAGAGTGACCCCTGCGAGTTGCCCAAAATCGTCAAGGCAATCTCCTTGAAGATCAAGTCAAATTCCTAATGAGCTCCTACGAGAATCCTAAGTCTTCACGCCAAGTGAACAAGGTCTCTTCCTTGTGTGAGATATGTAGTGGTCCCCATGACACTCGTACTTGCACAAGACTCCCCGAACAAGCTTCCATAGACTACGCATCCTTGCGTACCAATGGAATGGGAGGGAGATTCCCCACAACACCCGGACCTAGGACTTTTAACGATGCCCGAGAAGCATGAAGGGGCAAACCCGACTATAATTGGGGACAAACCAAAGAATTCACCTCTAATGATTCCCCATGGTCCCACTCTCACGGACCTAGTCAACAAAGCATAAAAGGGATGTTGCAACACATAGTTACATCCCAAGAAGCTCAAATAGCCAAGCTTTCGGACCGCTTTAACCAACAACAAGCCGAGATGGATAGGAAGATAGATAACCTTTTGAAAGCCATAACCAATAGTGATAGGAAGACCACCAAAAAGGTTAATGCCATCTCGACTCATTCTTCCGAAGATCCCGGTATTAAGATTAAGGACCCAAGCAAGTACTTCGAAACTAGGGATTCCTCTTCATCCAAGCATGTTCAATTCGTCAATGCCATCACCTTAGTAAAACCAAATAGGAATAGTGACGAAGTGAACCATGAGACTATGCTTGAGGTTAGTGAAACTCCTAAGGAAGAATACTTCAATAAGTTTCCTACGGAAGAAGAACTTTCATGCCACCCACACCTAGTGCGCGACTTTCGTCACATGTACGTTAGGAGAAGCCCACGAATCATCTTTGGAAATCCTAGAAATATCAACATACCTTGTTGTATAGGACATATTTTCGTGGCAAAGGCCTACATTGATCGCAAATCCCCAATAAACATCATGACTAGCACATATTATAATTGGGTGATGAAGAAACCTATCCCAAATAGGCAAGACCCTGATAATCCTAGAGTTAGTTATAATTTCCTTGGTAGAGTTAAGGGATTGACCGTCTATGTAGGTAGTTTCACGTACCTTACGGATTTCGTAATTGTGGAGGATATTAGCACGACCATAGATCCTAGCTTGTCCCATGTAGTTCTAGGAAATCCATTCATAGAAAACATCGGGATGACTTATGATCCGTCGTTAGGGATAGTTAGATTTAAGGATGAGACTGATGACATAGCTTACCAAATGCCATTTAAGATTGAGAAATTTTCATCACTATCCAATGATGAAAAGGAACTTAAGCTAGTGGTCTACAATAGGAATGAGGAGGATAAGAAGAGAGGAGTAGATTATGTGATGAATAAGATTTTTGGGTTCTATAAGGATTGTTTGAAATTAGGACTGGAATATAGAACCAATTGGGGAGAAGATGACTTCTTAGAAAGATGCACGATAGGGCATAACTATACCATGGAAAACCTAATAGAGATCGTCATAAGGGAGAAAATGACGGTAAGGAAGTCACGTAGGAGCACGACTTTGAATCTAGCTACAAGACTCATAAATAAAGAAAAGCGCTTCGTGGGAGGCAACCCATGCTTAATTGTTTGCTTGTGTGTGTATCATATATCTTTTTCATTGTTGTTTAGTCTCATGTTTGATTTTGTGAAAATGCTTTATTTTGCCTTTAACCTCATCTTAATTACATATAAAGGTATTTTACAAAAAGATAAGTGTAGGGAATATTACATACGTTTGAGAAGAACGTGAACATAGGAATTAAAATTAATGAAATTGATATATATGTGTGTTTGTTAGAGTCAAATACTTGTATCGAGTCATAATGGATGTTTTGCAGGAATTTTTCCAGGTTTTAAAGATGTAATTTTTCCAGGAAAACGCAGCAGACCAGTTTTTTTCATGACAACCTGACGGCGTTAGGATTAAAGCCTGACGACGTCAGGTCAAGCAGAAACAACTTATACAATTTTTCGTTTTCTGTGCTAGTTATTAATTTTTGGAAATTCTCAGGTCTTAATTTTCTAGAAAAACTGCAAACATCCATCCCACAAGCATTATATCTTAGTGTAGTTGTGTCATATATAGTTTTACCGCCCATTTTACGCGAAGGTTTCGTTTGTTTTCTTAAGTGTGCAGGTTATATTTGGCAAGAAGAAGAAACACAACATTGGATGGAGCTTATCACATATGCATTCTCCTTGTAAAAGAATTTAAACGCAACTTCACACGGATCCTATCGAGCTAATCAGGGGAGTACTAGTTTCTTTCTCTTTTACTTACCTTCCTTTATCATAACTTTGATACCTTCGGGGAACATTGGGGACAATGTTCAGTTTAAGTATAGGGAGGGAGAATAAAACGGGAACTTAGAAATTATTCTTATCCTTGATCATTTGTCTTGTCCTTGGTAAATTGTGTAATAAACTATGAGAAATATTTGTTAGGGCAATTTTAGCACCAAATTTAAATTTTTTTATGATATGTACGAGCTAATACTTTAGTCTTAATAAAGCGTCTCATGGATAGTAGTTATATGACTAGCACAAAAACCGTTTACCACTCAAATTCCACCCCAAAAATGTGAAGTTCGCCCCTAAATCTTTAGGAATAAAAGCATTCACCTTTAATGCTTAGAGAGTGTACCGGTAGTATAATAGATTCTAGAACTTGTTTTGTGATATATTCCGAGATCGCTAATGAGACTGCTCTTGTGAGTTAGGAATAACTAAGTGATAAGAGGCATTAGGATAACCCTTGTTTGAAACCCATATTATAATTACTTCTTCCACATCGGTCAAGTAATTACCCCACACCCTTGCGATGTACTCATCTTTAGTACACGATACCCCTAGTTAACCCCTCAGAGCCTATCCTTTTCGCGGTTCTCGTGATGTTTCGGTTTTCCGGAATATCAATGAAGAGCACTGTTTACAATCCACCCCCAAATGTACACCCAAATCATCTTAGCCTACCTTGTATGCACTCACATTTAGTGCATTATTGTTATCATTACTAAACCCTTAGTTCAATTATCTAGTTACTTGCATGGTTGCTAAGTCGAGTCATATCTTTTGTACACAGTTTTGGGATGATTTGGACTCATGGGTAAAAGTAATATTTTATGGAGTAACGGGAAGGAACGTTAAATTCAAATTCCCTTTGTCTACGTAATTAAATACTCCAAGTGTTTTGATCTTTTCAAATCCGGTCAATTAGTGTTAAAGAAATAAAAACTCAAGTGTAGGGATGCTCCTATAAATCCCTTATATTTTTATGTTATCATAGAGGATGGTAGAGTAAAAATGTATGAAAAAAATGAAGAAAAAAACATACGGGCTACCATCCTACATCTATCTTTATGTTTATGTCTTTAAATTTATGTTTGTTTGTTTCAAGTTATCTAGAGTTAGTGAGTCGAGTCTTGACTTAGCAACGCCACGCTTTTCATGCTTGTAACATAAGATTTTTGACTTGCCACCACCAAATATAGCCTATCCAACCAAACCCTTTGTTTCCCTACCGTAAGCCTAATATTACAACCCTTGCAAAGACCTCTTAAATAGTTGTTCATAGGTGCTTACTCCAAATCGGTTGAGGTTTGATCAAGTCTCAAGCTTATGGTAATCTATGTACTATGCCAGGTAATGAGTGTTTATCTTCCATTTCCATTTATTATATTTCATATAAACCCGAGAGATGAGAGAATCCAAACACCCCTTGTGAGGTGCTAGTATATAATTTTCGTGCTTATTATGACTATTGCGGTGCTTTTACTTGTTATGAATTATTCTAAACCCATGCTTCATGCCCCCTAACTTATAAATTGATTGGCCAAAAGCACATTTGCTTGAGGACAAGCAAATACCAAGTGTAGGGATATTTGATAAGGATTTAAAACGTACGCTTTTAAGGGGTCATTTAAGCTCTTAATCGACCACTTTTATATCCGTTACTGCTTAATTTCGTTCCTTTTCACTTTTTAGGTCTCTTGGAAGCAAAAATGCTGGAATGAAGCACATTTGGACGGAAAGGAGCAAATACATGAAGAAAATGGCAAAGTCAAGATCGAAGCCACTCAAGCTGCTCAAATTGAACCTGACGGCGTCCCAATCAAAGGGCGATGCCGTCCCTCTATACAGACTTGATAAAAACATGCACCAGACGGCTCAGTTGAATTTTTGTTCATATAACCTAACGGCGTCAGGCTTTGAAGAAGAAGGGCGTCACTCAGACTTTTCATCTCAGACGGCCCAGATCCAGAATCATGACGACGTCCCAACTGAAGACTGACGGCGTCACAACTCTAAGGTGACGTCGTCCCATCGATGACTTGGCCAAGACGAAAACCCTAATAACGGCGAGCTGACGGCGTCCCACCTATAAGGTGACGCCGTCGTAAGTGTAAATCTATATATAGAATTCGATTTTTCTGCATTTAAAGAGGTAGAATTTTGGAGAAAAAACCCTAAACGTTTGTAGTCTGATTTGGACAGTATCTTAGGGTTCCAAACCCTATTTTACACATCAGGATAAGTGTTTTAATCCAAATTATCATTATGTCTTCAATTGATTGTGTGTATGCTTACTTGTTTAACATGTCTAGCTAATTTCTTGTGTGTTTGCTTAGATCTATGAAACCTAGTTATTAATTATTGTTAGGTTGTTTCTTATCTTAATTCTAATTGACTTAGGAGTGCAACTAGGTATCATTCGTTGTGTTTAATTCTTGAATATTCTTTGTGAAAGTTATTAGCCCATTTCATTTGTAATGGGCTTCAAGCCCACTCTCCTAGAAGATGAATCAATCAAGTTATTTGTATTTATATTCACGGATGTAATCTCAATAGTTCAATCAATCAAAGCATAACATTATCATTCAATATCATTAATATCTAACATGGTATCAGTTGCCATCTCAGAAGTTGAAACTTAATACTTTTTTTTCTAGTCGCTGTATCAACGATCCAATGACAGGATCAACACCACCTCCCACCACTTCTCTATCAGAAAATCTATCCATCATTACTCGCCACCATCTCCTCACGAGAGTTCCCGTTAAACTTGATCTCGATAACTGGAACTATGGCTCGTGGGAGTTCTTTTTTGAGCAGTTATGTTACAGCGATGAAGTTGATAAATTCATCCATGGGACTTCGACTTCCACATGCCCTATCACCCCTTTCACGCAAGATGAATTCAAGGTGGATAAAATTGTCCTATCATGGATCTTTACCACACTTTCTGATTCTTCACAACGTCGGTTAGTCGTAGCACGCCCAAAGACAGCCAAAGAGGCGTGGGATCTTTTCACCGATATTGTTAAGGACAATAAACGCTCTCGTACCAATGCATTGAAGGCGGAACTAAGAGCCATTCGTCTTGGAGATCAAACCATGGAAACCTACTGTGGGAAACTCGAGTCTATTGCCACCATCCTCACGATCCTCGACTCTCCCATTCCGGATAAAGATTTGGTGCACTACGCTCTTGAAGGCTTAACCGAGAAATATGACCATGTGTGCGGTATTATGCATCATAAGGATGTATTTCCTGATTTTAAGACGGTTAGGTCCATGCGCATAACCGAAGAGATGAGATTGAAGTCCAAATCTCTATCTCTTCCCGTTGACTCATCTTCCTCGTCTCCAACAGTTCCCATGGTCGACAAAGGTATCCCTCGAAACCCTTCTAATCCTCAAGTTAAATCATGGAAACCTTGCATTCACTTTGCAAAAGGTTCGTGTCGTTTTGGGGTGGGATGTAAATTTTTCCATGACCCGAACAATAAACCACATGCTCGTGATATTGTGATTAATGAACGTACCACTGAGGAAGTGCTAGTGAAACTTTTGGGCAAACTTGGTCTCATGAAAAACCTTACTGATGTCCCTACAATTCGTAATACTCATGATAACAGGTCTGGGCCATCAGTGTACTATACGTAAGCCCATTCAACACCAAGCCCAACTATACCCTTTTATTACACACCCCAAACCAGCCCAGTCCACCACCCGGATTTGTTAGCCCAGTCCACCCACTGGTACTGTTCATCAGCCCGCAACTGCTCCAACAGCCCCCCTCCTGTCACTGTTCATCAGGTGCAACATACTCCAGTGGGACCAATTTCTCAACCTATAAGGCAACCGGTCTTTTCAAGTCAAGAAACTACATTGCCTCATGCTTTCGCTGCCGGTACTCTTCACGACCCCACAACAGGTGCCTGGAACATGGATACAGGTGCGAGCTTACATCTCAGTGCATCTGTCAATAGTCTTAGTAATGTTTTTAATACGTGTATGTATCCGTCTGTCTCGGTTGGTGATGGGTACTCTATTCCTGTCATCAATACGGGTCATAGCACTTTGCCAACTCCATCTCGACCTCTTCACCTAAATAATGTGCTTATTACAGTTGAGTTTGATCCTTTTGGTTTTTCTGTTAAGTTTGATCATTTTGCCAATTTGTTCGCGATAATAATTTTACAGTTGAGTTTGATCCTTTTGGTTTTTCTGTTAAGGATTTCATGACGCGTTGGGTTCTTCTCCGATGTGATAGCTCGGGTGATCTCTACCCTATCACATCTCCATCTCCCATTCCCTAAGCTCTTCTTGTTAGTCAGCATACGTGGCATCAGCTCCTTGGACATCCAGGAAGCGAAGTGCTACGCCATCTTGTTTCCAACAATTTCATTTCGTGTAATAAAGAGAAGCCTCCTGTGCTTTACCATGCTTGCCAGCTTGGCAAACACGTCAGACTTCCATTCACTAGTTCTGATATTGTTTTTTAATGCATGTTTTGATATTATTCATTCTGATGTTTGGACTTCACCTATTCCCAGCCTTTTGGGTTTTAAGTATTATGTACTGTTCTTGGACCATTATTCGCATTTTGTTTGGGTTTATCCTTTAATTAACAAATCTGATGTGTTGTCTAAGTTCTCATTATTTCGTAACAATGTTCACACTCAATTTAAGTGTAAAATTCGGTCGTTCCAGTGTGATCATGGAGGAGAGTTTAACAACCGAACCTTACACAAACTTTTTGCCGATAATGGCATACAGTTCGTTTTTCCAGCCCCAAAACATCACAACAGAATGGCAAGTCCGAACGAATGCTTCGCACCATCAATAACCTCATTCGAACCTTGCTTTTTCAAGCCAACCTCCCACCAAAATTTTGGGTTGAAGCGCTTAATATGGCCGTCCAGTTACTGAATCTCTTACCATCAACCTCCATCAAGAACGAAATCCCGTATACTCGCTTGTTTGGCCCAAACCCTGATTAAAGCCTGTTACGCACTTTTGGCTGTTTATGATACCCACACCTATACCCAAATCACAAACTTGAACCCCGTGCTACACCTTCCATTTACTTGGGCCAAGCATCAAACCACCGCGGATATCGCTGCCTTGACTTACACACCAACCAAATCATAATCTCTCGCCACGTAACTTTTGATGAGACGGTATTTCCATATGGTACCCCTACACCTTCCTCAGCACCTACATACACTTTCCTTGATGACAATGAAATAGTTTAAGGACTTGCGGATTTCGTAGGCTAAACCCAAGGGATAACCTCGAGCATATGCACACCCTACGACCTTAGGAATACAACGCGTTAAGATAAGGTGTGATAATTCAACCGACCAATAAAAGATAACTAGGGAGTAATAGTATTTAGGTAAACACATTTTTAATCATCATACTAGCACACATAAAAAAGACATAGCTACCCGTAGTATTAGATAATTAGAATAGTAGAAGTAATTGGTAGAAGTACCAATCCCAAACCAATTACCCCGAGATATTTACCTTAGCTTTCTAAAAAACCATAAAAAGATAAAAAAGAATCATCCTCAACCCCCACCTTCTCGTAATACATTTCTTACTAGCAATCCTATTCCCCTAGAGAATGATATCAATCCCCGAGGCTTACCCAATACTACACTACAATGATTAGGTTCACTGCCTAGGTGGTTGAAAAACTTGCTCGAAGAAAAGGAAGTTCATTTGACTCCGAACGTGCTTCGTACGCGCATCATAGACATTGGGTTATGGATCTTGGGTCATGGATCATGGATAATACCTAACATTACTTCACGCATGATGTCATGCAATGGGTCATGGGTTATGGATCATGCTCCATGGGTATGGGTTATGGACTTTGGTTCTTACCCAACAACATTCATTATACCTAGTCAATGGATCTTGGGTCATGGGTCATGGACTTTGGTTTTTACCCATTACTTCACCCATTACAATATATACAAAGTATATATGTATATTTCTATATTATGCAAACACTAGTTGTTATACATATGCATTTCTATAAGATGTAAACAATATTACTTGTTTAGTGTTTATATAAAAATGTCTTTGGTTTTATATAACTTAGTTACTAAACATGTTTTGATATAGTTTTAATTTATTTAGTAAAAGTGTGTTAGTAAACTATTGGCTCAAACCTTTTACGTATTTTATTTGTTTCGTTAAAATGATTTTACGTTTGTTATCGACAAAACATTAGAAGATCGTAAAATATAAATAAACGTTTTTATAGTTTATTTGTATTAACAGACTTATGTTATAAAATGGGTATAAAAGTTTTGATAAAGACGTATATCAAAAAGTGTACAAAGAAGCATGCATACATCTTCGTAGCACAAGTCAAGAAACATTTTTTGTTAACTTTATGAGCATTAAAAAATGTAGTTATTTCTAAATTTTATGAGTAATTTCAATTATTATTTTGTTAGACATATATGGTATTGTGTAAGACTCCAAGAAATGTGAAAGGTAAAATTTTTACTTCTATCAAGTGTTTCTAAATGCTTTTTCTATCTATGTTAACCGTAACATACTATTCTTTTAAAGTTGCATATCGTGTTAATCTTTACAAGTATGATATGTTTAAATTTGTAGATACCGCACTTAGTTCTATGAGTGAAATAATAAGTCAAGGTACAATTAACAACCTCAAACGTCAATATTATACTTTAATAAATTATCTTTCTATTCTTGCATATATGTGTTTATGTTAAATATGTTTTGTGATAACATGAGGAGAGTGTACTAAATATTTTGAAATGATTTTCGACATGGCTTTGTTAGTTGAAACTCTCTATAAGATATCGAGTAACCGGTAGTTACAAATAAGGTTGTGCTGAGATAAATACTTATTGTGAGAACAAGATTTTATCTAATTAGTAAAATCATGATTTTGAGTGTGTTATCAACAGGTGAAACACGACAAGAAACAACCTCGAACTTTCTTTTCCGAATATGGACTTTAATGAAATCTTTAATAATTTAATTTCACATATCTCGGAGTCTTGCATAATAAAATAATAATCAGAATATTTGCTCATAAAAGAAAGAAATAACTAGATTTTATTCAATAGTAATAAAATTCAATCACTTTTGGAGTTTCCAACATAAAAATAATCTAAATCCTAGTAGCACGACGATGATTAGTATGCTACAATATGCTTTGATCTTTCCATGGGGGACCCTAGCTACTTCTCCCATGATATTGAAGCTGCGGTAGGTCCATGGGCTATCATGGGTGCAATATCGCCAACGACTGTCACTGAAAACATAATGTACGTCAATATGGTGAAAAGAGTTTTCATACTCTATATACCCCT
Source organism: Chrysanthemum seticuspe (assembly GCA_019973895.1). Classification (NCBI taxonomy): domain Eukaryota; kingdom Viridiplantae; phylum Streptophyta; class Magnoliopsida; order Asterales; family Asteraceae; genus Chrysanthemum; species Chrysanthemum seticuspe. The sequence goes on from BPTQ01000004.1 coordinate 38,974,398, forward strand.
TGCGAATTTGTAGGTCGCCTTTTGGTATCAAAATCAGACACGAACAAGTGAGGTTTTAGAGAGAGAAAAATTTACTAGCAGAGGAATGAAGAACTTGTATTTGTTATTGCAAATGAAATGATGTCTCACCCCTCCCTAGCATGAGAGGGAGTATGCTTACATATACATAATGGGCTTTTTATGGGCTTGACACACGAACTACATGTTAAACTAATACAAACTTAACACAAACTGCAATTAAAAAAACTTCCATACACTTGTCACGAACTACCTTAACGGTCAAACTAAAAAAACCCAATGTTCAAAATATTAGACCCATAACGGATCCGAGAAAAAAAAAGAGTCAAAAAGATAAAACGGGGATACATTAAACATAAGGACAATTCAAATAGATTTGGTTAATTTACCAAAAAAATTAATAGTCATAATTAAGTTTTTATCTATTACCTTCACTCCCAACACAAAACAACTATTAGATATCATAATGTTTAATCCAAAAGTGCAATCCATGTGTATAAATTATATTCTCTTTGACAAGGATCGTACAGATTATTTTAGCATGCATTCATGCTTATAAGATAAAATTTTTACTCTCGTCAAGTATTTCTTAATGCTTTTAAAGTTGATCGTAACACATTATTCTTTTAAAGTTGCATATTGTGTTAATCTTTACATATGTGATATGTTTAAATTTTTCAATGTCGCTCTACATTCTATGGTAAATAACAAGTCAAGGTACACTTAACACCCTCGAACGTCAATATTATACTCTAATAAATTATCTTTTTATTTTTGCATATATGTGTTAACATGGGCAGAGTGTACTAAGTATTTTTAATGATTTTTGACTTGGTTTTGCACAATACTATACATGTATGATAAAATAATAATTGAATTTGCTCATAAAATAAAGAGATAACTAAATTTTATTCAATAGTTATAAAATTCAATCACTTTTGGGGCATAAAAATAATCTTAATCCTAGTAGCACGATGATGATCAATATCTATATACCCATTGCCAGTTCACTATGTGCTATCAGGGGTGGTATCACGAGGTCCTAGCTACTTCTCCAGTGAGATTGATAGCGGCAGCAATACCATGGGTTATCATGGGTGCTACAGAGGCAATGATTGTCGTTGAATACATAATGTAAGTCAATACGGTGAAAAGAGTTTTCATATTCTATATACCCATTGCGAGTTCACTATGCGGTGACTTATGTAAGGGTTGCTCATTCATTTATGGTAAGATTAAAAACATTACATCCATACTCAGTCATACAGTATCTAAAAAAGAAAAAATTACTGGATTGGACATATAGGAAGTGTGTTATAAACTGAAGACACTTCTTGGTCAAATCTCCAACTTGGACATTCAATTCGTGATACTAAAATGGTGGTATCATGAATCATAACGACCACGTGTCTCCATTGTTTTTATAATTTGACAATAGTTATATTTGAGTGGGTCTAGCACGACAAAGATTACTTTTTACACTTTTGAATTACTAGTTGTTTAGTGTCGGAGTGAATGTAATAAATAGTAATTAATTATGACTTTTAATTTGTGTTTTGGTAAAATTAACTGAATTTATTCAAAGCATAACATTTGTATTTGAGTAGATTACTAAATTCGCCCCCGTGTTTATTTGTATCCCAAATATAACTCTCTCTTTTTTCTCGGATCCATTAGGGGTCTAATATGTTTACCATTAATTTTGTCGCCGATCATTAACTTCACCATTAATTTTGTCGTCAATCATTAACTTCATCACGAATATAACTCTCTCTTTTTTCTCGGATCCATTAGGGGTCTAATATTTTTACCATTAATTTTGTCGCCGATCATTAACTTCACCATTAATTTTGTCGTCAATCATTAACTTCATCACGAAATAGTTGTACACCGATGTTATAATTTCAAAAGTTATTCTTGTGCTCTTTACTATAAGGACATAATTTATTTCCCTATGAGCTCCCTCTACTACGAGTAAGAAATCACTAGGTAAATTATACACATAAACCAACAAAAACAACAAATATTGTAATGTTTGTATTGTTTAGAAGTTCAATTGTTACTTAGATTGGTTTAATTTCAAAATCTTTTAAAATCATTATGATGTTATTTTGTTTATGGTTGCATTGCACACCTTATGATTTCTTACTCGTAGTAGAGGGAGCTCATAAGGAAAGAAACTATGTCCTTATGGAAAAGAGCACAAGAATAACTTTTGAAATTATAACATCGGTGTACAACTATTTCGTGATGAAGTTAATGATCGACGACAAAATTAATGGTGAAGTTAATGATCATCAACAAAACTAATGGTAAAAATATTAGACCCCTAATGAATCCAAGAAAAAAAGAGAGAGTTAAAGTTGGGGAATAAATTCCGTTAACTTTACCAAAACACAAATTAATAGTCCTAATTAATTACTATTTATTACATTCACTCCCGACACTAAACAACTAGTACATATCATATGGTTCAATTAAAAAGTGTAAATAGCAGCTTTTGTCATGCATGACCCACTCAAGCATAACTATTGTCAGATTATAAAACAAATGGAGACATGTGGTCGGTTCTTGGGTTGTGCATGTATGATTTGTGATACACCATTTTAGTATCACGAATTGAATGTCCAAGTTGGAGATTTGACCAAAAATTGTCTTCAATTTAAAACACACTTCGCTATATGTCCAACCCAGTAATTTTCGATTTTTCGTATACTATATTAGCAAGTATGGTTGTAATATTTTTAGTCTTACCTTAAATGAATGAGCAACCCTTATATAAGCCACCAAATAGTGAACTCGCAATGGGTATATAGAATATGATAAGTTTTTTCATTGTATTGACTTGTATTATGTATTCTGCGACAATCATTGTTGATGTAGCACCCATGATGGCCCATGGTATTGTGGCCGCTATCAATTTCACTGGAGAAATAGCACATAGTGAACTCGCAATATTGATCATCATCGTGCTACTAGGATTAAGATTATTAATATGCAGGAAACTCCAAAAGTGACTGAATTTTATTACTATTTGTTCACGTATCATGAGTGTGAAACGGGTATAAGTTGAGTGGTGGAGGTCGGATGCTCGTGTTTCTCGTGTAGAACAATAAGGACCGCATGTGTAACTACTGTTTACTCAACCGTCATATAAAGTGTTTAAAGTAACAAAACCAAGTTAAAAATCATTTAAAAATATTTAATACACTTTGCTCATGCTATCACATAAACAAATTAAACAAACACATAAATGAAAAAATAAAAAGGTAATGTATTAAGTATAATATTGATGTTGGGAATTATGCGAAGTAGGATTTCTACTGTCAATTCTGCCGAAGGATTCTGCTGAAATAGAAGCAGAATCTGCTGAAGAAGAGATTCTGCTGAAGTATAAAAGCCGCGCCGTGTATCTGCTGAAGAGTGGAAGCTGACTAGGATCTGCATGCGCTTTATTATTTAAATGCTAACCCATCATTATTTTTGAACTGCCCGAGGTTAGCATGGGTATTATTGTACTGCTCAATATTGTTTAATGTTTTTCCATTAAATGCATGCTTGCATGCTTAGTCGATTGGGTAGAAATAGTTTAGGGTTCCTTGTCTATAAAAGGAACTTGATAGTATGTAATAGTCACTCATTCGAAACATAGAGTTTCAGTTAATAAAAGATCCATAGAGGATCTAAGTGTTCTTATTTATAACAGCTTGTATTTACATTCCGCTAAAGAATTCGAGTTGTAGAGATTTTCTATTAGTTTGCTTATGATTACATAGGCAACACTAACGATCTACGAGTGCTCAAGATCTGTCAAGGTCTTTGTGTTTTCAACAAGTGGTATCAGAGCCTCGGGAGAGTCTCTACGATACTAAGAACCATATTTTTCCTCACCCCCATACAACCAAAACACATTCACCATGCCTGGAACTGATGATGAATCCGAAGTCACCAACAACAACAGCAAGAACACCACCTCTATGCAACAACTTAGTCTTTCCAACAGTAATGGTAAGTTTCCTTATCTAAAAAAGGAAGAGTATGATCTGTGGACAATGAAGATGCAGAACTGGATCTCCAATATTGATTGGAATCTTTGGGAGATTGTGAAGAAAGGAAACAGTCTGAAGAAGACTATCCCAGATCTTGATGGTAAGTTTACCATTGCTCCTCCCAAAACTGCTGAAGAGATTCTAGTTGTGCAAAGAGAGCACAAAGTAAGAACCATCCTTCTTCAAGCTATTCCTGAAGATCACTTGGGTGATTTTCACCACATGGATGATGCAAAGGACATATGGATGGCGCTTAAAGCAAGGTTCGGTGGCAATGAAGAGTCTAGGAGAATGAGGAAGTCCATGCTGAGACAACACTTTCAAGAATTCAATATCTCAGAAGAAGAAGGTATCCACAAGGGATACGACAGGTTTCATAAGATTTTGAGTCAGCTAAACCAGCTGAATGCAAAACCTGACAATGATGATTGCAATTCAAAGTTCCTACGATCTTTGCCTCCATCATGGTTACATGTAAGTATAGCCCTTAAGGCCAAAGGTGGGTTGGACATGCTCACTTTTGATGAGCTGTACAACAGACTCAAATCTCTTGAACCTGATGTCAGATCTCCCTACCGTGCATCCTCTTCTGGTCATACAGCCTTTGTTGGGACATCTCACTCCAATATGATGATGCATGCTCCAAGTCCAACTTACTTACCATCATCATCTTACACTCCCACTCCACCATATAACAATCGTCCCACTCCATCATGCCATCAAGCTAAAACTGGTAGTATATTGGAGGATGTTCTTCATTCATTTGTTGCTGATTATGATACTCAGCAGCATCTTGTCTATGAAGATTTTGAGCAGGTGGACCCACTTGATATGGAGGAGATGAAACTGAAATGGCAAGTGGCCATGCTTTCAGTAGATATCAAAAGGTTTGAAGAGAGGTCAGGAAGAAAGTTTGGCTTCAAGGGAAAGGATCCAGCTCGTTTTGACAGGAGAAAGGTCAAGTGTTTCTCTTGTCACCAGATGGGTCATTTCTCAAGGGAATGCAAAGATAGGAAGAGTGGAGAGGGAGCTAACTACAATTCCTATCAGCAGAATCAGAAGGAAGCTAGAACTTCAGCAGCTCTTGTCACCTTGGATGAACAGGTCAACTGGGCTGCACATGAACCTGTGAATGAGGAAGCTACTGATACAGAGAAGCTTGGATTGCTGGCAAGATGTATTTCAGAGGATAGGCATGATCAATTTGCCTTGATGGGACTTTCTCAGGTACACAACTGTATATTTGGTTGTAGTGAAAGATACAATGAACTTAAAGAATCTTATGATACTATGAAACCTAAATATAATGAATGCTATGTTGATAATGAAGCTTATAAACTTTCGTTAAAAACATTAGAAAGACAAAAGGTATGGTTTCAAAAGAATCAGATAGCTTATGAAGAAAAGATAAAGGGGTTACGATTTGATCTAGATATTGCAAACATTAACTTAAAACGCACTGAAAAGGAAAAAGCTGATGCTATTACTGAGAACCTAGAGCTTAAAAAGAAACTAGCTGAGGAAATAGATAGACATAAACAATGGTTAATATAAGGTGACAATCTAGCTAGAGAAATCTATAGTAGTCAGTCAGTGACCTCTGGAATAGGTTTAGGTTTTCAAAAGTATGTAGGATTGGAAGCTAGGAATGATGGGCGTAAATCTACACCTGCAGGCTTAGAACATTTTGTTAAAGAAGGTGATTTGCATGCTGTCCCTGGACCTATTAGAGGTGAATTCATGCCCACTGACCTGTCCATTACTGTTGACTTTGATGGATCACACCATCTGTATGGCAAAAAGTCAAAAGACTTGCCAGAACCTGATGCTTCATCTAATGACTTTGTCTCTTGCTCTGACAGTGACAATTCATCGGATCAAGGGTCTACTTCTCATGCCAGCTGTGATTCAAGTGATAAGTCAGACCTTCCCAAGCCCTCACCTGAGCCTACACCCAAGCCTGCACCCAAGTCTATCAACAAGCCTGCAAGAGAAAGTTAGTTTTTTTTTTTTTTTTTTTTTTTTTTTTTTTTTTTTTTTTTTTTTAACTAAGAAACTAACAAACAAAACAAAACAAAATCCTCCCCTGAGGCCTATGCCTCCCCTTAAACTTTACAGTTAAGGGTTAAGCATTCCAATATTGACCACAAGGTGTTGAAACCTTAGTCCATCAAAAGCTTTTGTTAACAGATCTGCCACATTATCATCTGTATGAATTTTAGCCACTTTTATCAAATGTTTTTCATATGCATCTCTTATAAAGTGGTGCCTGATTTCAATATGTTTGGTTCTACTATGAAAAACTGGATTTTTGACAATGCATATGGTACTTTAATTATCAATAAAAAGTGTTGCGTTCATGAAGTTATACCCATAATCCAATAATTGATTTTGAATCCAAAGGACCTGTCCACAGCAATTTGCTGCAGCAACATACTCTGCTTCAGTAGTTGAGGTAGCCACAATGGTTTGTTTCTTGCACTGCCAAGAAATCAATCTCTTTCCAAGGAATTGACAGCCTCCAGTTGTGGATCTCCTATCCAGATTTGCACCAGCATAATCACTATCACTATATGCTTCCAACTTAAAAGGAGACTCTTTTGGGTACCAAAGGCCTAAATGAGGTTGGCCTTTGAGGTACTTAAAGATCTTCTTGACTGCATTGAGATGGGAAGTAAGTGGAGTGACTTGATGTCGAGAGCAAACACTCACAGCAAAGGTAATATCAGGCCTTGAAGCTGTTAGATACATTAATGAACCAATCATTGATCTGTATAAATGAACATTCACAGGTAGATCTGGTTCATTGTTGGTTTTTGTTTTTGGAGCTTCATAAGGTGTTGTGGCAGTTCTGACACCTTCCATACCAAATTTCTTCAAAATGTCGCTCACATATTTATCTTGACTGATAAATATCCCATCTTGTTTCTGCTGAACTTGGAGACCCAAAAAGAAAGTAAGCTCCCCCATAGCACTCATCTGAAATTCTCCCTTCATCAGTTCCTCAAATTCCCTGCACCAAGCTTCTTTAGTAGATCCAAAAATGATGTCATCCACATACACTTGCACAAGTATGATGTCTGTTGAGTTCTTCTTCAGAAAAAGAGTCTTATCAATGGCACCTCTTCTGTAGTCATGCTTTAGCAGAAATGATGAAAGCCTAGCATACCATGCTCTTGGTGCCTGATGAAGTCCATAGAGAGCTTTAACCACCTTGTAAACATGATTAGGATGATCTGGGTCTTCAAATCCTTTGGGTTGAGTGACATAAACCTCCTCTTCTATCTCACCATACAGAAAAGCACCTTTAACATCCATCTGATACAGCATGAAGCCCATGTAGGATGCATAGGCCAAGAAAATTCGAATAGCCTCTACTCTAGCAACAGGTGCAAACACTTCATCATAATCAATCCCTTCCTCTTGCCTGTAACCTTGAGCTACTAATCTTGCTTTGTTTTTAATAACCACACCCCTTGCATCTCTTTTGTTCTTCAGAATCCATTTAGTTCCAATAGCATATTTGTCATCAGGTAGTGGTACCAAAATCCAAACTTGTTGGTTTTGAAACTGTTGCATTTCTTCTTGCATTGCTTCAATCCAACTTGAGTCTTCAAGAGCTTGAGTGACACTGGTTGGTTCTACTTGAGAAAGAAAACACGCAAACAGACAATGCTTGAAGTCTGTGTGATTGTCTCTTTGCTGATTTGAGACATAAGAGAGAAAAGCAACCTGTCCAAATTTAGGAATAGAGATAGCCCTTCGAGTTCTAACAGGTGCTAGAATGTCACCAATAATATTGGATTGAGGGTGAGTGATGTTGATTCTTTTAGTAGCAGTGGGGTTGACTTCAATGGAAGGTTCAAGATTAGACACAGTTGGTACAAAAGTTGTGTCATAGGAAGGTGAGGTGAAAATGCCAGATTTGGGTTGATGATTTCCAAGATCTGAAGGTCTTGGAAAGCGAGTATAGGGTTCACCAAAGTCTGTGGACACTTTAGAAGGAATAGGAGTAGAAACAGCCGAGCTTTCAGCAGATTTGATGACGATGGGAGAGACTGCATCAGTGTCAGCAGAAACATGGTTTCCACTGACAGCCTCATTTGCAAGCTCCCCATTCACCTTCTCAGCTTCAAGCTTAGCTGCAAACTCTTGAGTCTGAAGCCTAGCAAGGTCCTCAGCATAATGTGATGCATCTTCACTTTCATCAGAAGTATCTCTAGGGGGTTTACCTGCAATATTATTAGGGGAGAAAGAAGGCACAAGTATAGGTTGTTTATCATCTTCAAATTCACTTTCTGAGTCAGCATCCAAGGTACCTGCATTGTTAGTAGGAGACTCTTGAGAACCTGCACTTTGGTTAGCCATATGTCTAGTATAACCCAAATAATCAGTTAAGTAGTCAAGGTCAAAAGACCACACATGACCCTGTCCTTGAACATTGGGCTTATCTTCCATGTATCTCAGGTTCAAAGTCTCCTCTATCTTCTTGGCAGATAAATTGTACACTCTGTAAGCCTTGCTATGAGCTGAATAACCCACAATATAACCCTCATCAGCTTTCTCATCAAACTTCCCCAACGGATCACTGGTGTTTAGAATGGTCACTTGACAACCAAAAGGTTTGAGGTAATGAATGGCTGGAACCTTCCCAAAGAGAAGCTCATATGGTGTTTTGAGGTGAGGTCTAGTAATGGAGACTCTGTTTAGCATATAGCAAGTTGTGCCAACAGCTTCAGTCCAGAACATAGTGGGCAATTTAGAGTCTGCAAGCATTGATCTTGCAGCCTCTATCAAGGTCCTATTCTTTCTTTCAAATACCCCATTTTGTTGCGGGGTTCTTGGATTGCTATAGTCCCTCTTTATCCCTTTAGACCTACAGAGTTCTATAATAATAGCATTCTTGAACTCTGTCCCATTATCACACCGAATTCCCTTAACCTTCTTGTTCAACTGATTTTCAACGAGGGTGATGAAGTCTTTCAGCACTGGAGATGTTTCATCTTTAGTCCTTAGAAAGAACACCCAGCAAAATCTGCTATAGCCATCAGTGATAACCAAACAAAAATACTTGTGATCAATGCTTCTGACTTGAGTTGGACCAAATAGATCCATATGTAACAGCTGAAGAGGCTCAGAAATAATGCTCATAGCAGTAATAGCTTTGTAGGAGGCTCTGTGTTGCTTCCCTTTGTTGCATGCAACACAATTATGATCATTGGAGAAAACTTTGGAGGGAAGACCTTCAACAAGACCCATTTTAGAGAGTTTGTTTATGGTCTTGAAATTCACATGAGCCATTCTCCTATGCCATTTGGTAGACTCATCCAAGGATGCTTTAACCACCAAACAAGTGAGGTCACCTTCAGGACGAACTTCATTGAGGTTGAATGTGTATAGATTGTGAGTTCGAGGAACTCTCAGCAAAATTGAAGTATCTTCTGGAAGCTTGAACTCTTTAGAAAGCACAAGACATTCATCTTCAGAGAAGAGTACCTTGTTCTTGGTGTCATAAATTTGTGAGACTGAGAACAAGTTGAAGTGCTGAAGTTCCCTAACATAGTACACATTCTCAAAGTTCAGTAGGGGTGTCTTGATGGTGCCCTTCCCTGTAATTCTACCATCACTTCCACCAAAAGTCACATTGCCTCCTTCTTCAATAGGAACAAAATTGTGCATCATATCTCTATTTCTAGACATGCTTCTTGAACAACCACTATCAACAATACCAATATCTTTATGCTTAAGAGGATAATCCTATAGTAACAAAAATATATACAAAAGAATGTTAGTATACAAAGGAGGCTCAAGTCATTGCTGACTTGAACCTGCCTTGTGGATCATAAGATTTAGGTCTAGCAGATGAGAAAGATCCACCATTGTTCTTGGGTTTCCATTGAAATTTAGGTCCCTTATTATTCCAAGAACAACCTGCTGAGGACTTGACAGCAGTACCCCAACATCCTTTCCCATTATTCATAGAGTCAACATATGCAGGCCAATAACCATGTTTAAAGTATGGGCTAGTAGGTTGCACATAAGGTCTATCAGCTGATCTCCTCCAAGGAGAGTCAGTATAACTTGCTTGTGGGACATAAGGTGGAATATTATTAACATTGGTCCACACTGGTCTAGGTTTCTGCTGAGTAGCACATACACTCAATTTTGCTCATAGAAATCACAATCCTTAATTAAATGAAATTTACTTCCACATACAAAACATGTCTTCCTTTTGGAAGATTTATTCAACAAAGAAGATGTTCTATTACATGTAGAAGTACTTAAACCCGAAACATTAAATGAATTGTTTTAAACAGACTTATTATGCAAAGATTTAAAGGACAAGTCTTCAGAGGAAACAGTCTTGGAAGTTGATTCCTCAGCAGCTACCCTAGAAGGCTTGTTGATAGACTTGGGTGCAGGCTTGGGTGTAGGCTCAGGTGAGGGCTTGGGAAGGTCTGACTTATCACTTGAATCACAGCTGGCATGAGAAGTAGACCCTTGATCCGATGAATTGTCACTGTCAGAGCAAGAGACAAAGTCATTAGATGAAGCATCGGGGTCTGGCAAGTCTTTTGACTTTTTGCCATACAGATGGTGTAATCCATCAAAGTCAACAATAATGGACAGGTCAGTGGGCATGAATTCACCTCTAATAGGTCCAGGGACAGCATGCAAATCACCTTCTTTAACAAAATGTTCTAAGCCTGCAGGTGTAGATTTACGCCCATCATTCATAGCTTCCAATCCTACATACTTTTGAAAACCTAAACCTATTCCAGAGGTCACTGACTGACTACTATAGATTTCTCTAGCTAGATTGTCACCTGATATTAACCATTGTATATGTCAATCTATTTCCTCATCTAGTTTCTTTTTAAGCTCTAGGTTCTCAGTAATAGCATCAGCTTTTTCCTTTTCAGTGCGTTTTAAGTTAATGTTTGCAATATCTAGATCAAATCGTAACCACTTTATCTTTTCTTCATAAGCTATCTGATTCTTTTGAAACCATACCTTTTGTCTTTCTAATGTTTTTAACGAAAGTTTATAAGCTTCATTATCAACATAGCATTCATTATATTTAGGTTTCATAGTATCATAAGCTTCTTTAAGTTCATTGTATCTTTCACTACAACCAAATATACAGTTGTGTACCTGAGAAAGTCCCATCAAGGCAAATTGATCATGCCTATCCTCCGAAGTACATCTTGCCAGCAATCCAAGCTTCTCTGTATCAGCAGCTTCCTCATTCACAGGTTCATGTGCAGCCCAGTTGACCTGTTCATCCAAGGTGACAAGAGCTGCTGAAGTTCTAGCTTTGATAGGAATTGTAGTTAGCTCCCTCTCTACTCTTCCTATCTTTGCATTCCCTTGAGAAATGACCCATCTGGTGACAAGAGAAACACTTGACCTTTCTCCTGTCAAAACGAGCTGGATCCTTTCCCTTGAAGCCAAAATTTCTTCCTGACCTCTCTTCAAACCTTTTGATATCTACTGAAAGCATGGCCACTTGCCATTTCAGTTTCATCTCCTCCATATCAAGTGGGTCCACCTGCTCAAAATCTTCATAGACAAGATGCTGCTGAGTATCATAATCAGCAACAAATGAATGAAGAACATCCTCCAATATACTACCAGTTTTAGCTTGATGGCATGATGGAGTGGGACGATTGTTATATGGTGGAGTGGGAGTGTAAGATGATGATGGTAAGTAAGTTGGACTTGGAGCATGCATCATCATATTGGAGTAAGATGTCCCAACAAAGGCTGTATGACCAGAAGAGGATGCACGGTAGGGAGATCTGACATCAGGTTCAAGAGATTTGAGTCTGTTGTACAGCTCATCAAAAGTGAGCATGTCCAACCCACCTTTGGCCTTAAGGGCTATACTTACATGTAACCATGATGGAGGCAAAGATCGTAGGAACTTTGAATTGCAATCATCATTGTCAGGTTTTGCATTCAGCTGGTTTAGCTGACTCAAAATCTTATGAAACCTGTCGTATCCCTTGTGGATACCTTCTTCTTCTGAGATATTGAATTCTTGAAAGTGTTGTCTCAGCATAGACTTCCTCATTCTCCTGGACTCTTCATTGCCACCGAACCTTGCTTTAAGCGCCATCCATATGTCCTTTGCATCATCCATGTGGTGAAAATCACCCAAGTGATCTTCAGGAATAGCTTGAAGAAGGATGGTTCTTACTTTGTGCTCTCTTTGCACAGCTAGAATCTCTTCAGCAGTTTTGGGAGGAGCAATGGTAAACTTACCATCAAGATCTGGGATAGTCTTCTTCAGACTGTTTCCTTTCTTCACAATCTCCCAAAGATTCCAATCAATATTGGAGATCCAGTTCTGCATCTTCATTGTCCACAGATCATACTCTTCCTTTTTTAGATAAGGAAACTTACCATTACTGTTGGAAAGACTAAGTTGTTGCATAGAGGTGGTGTTCTTGCTGTTGTTGTTGGTGACTTCGGATTCATCATCAGTTCCAGGCATGGTGAATGTGTTTTGGTTGTATGGGGGTGAGGAAAAATATGGTTCTTAGTATCGTAGAGACTCTCCCGAGGCTCTGATACCACTTGTTGAAAACACAAAGACCTTGACAGATCTTGAGCACTCGTAGATCGTTAGTGTTGCCTATGTAATCATAAGCAAACTAATAGAAAATCTCTACAACTCGAATTCTTTAGCGGAATGTAAATACAAGCTGTTATAACTAAGAACACTTAGATCCTCTATGGATCTTTTATTAACTGAAACTCTATGTTTCGAATGAGTGACTATTACATACTATCAAGTTCCTTTTATAGACAAGGAACCATAAACTATTTCTACCCAATCGACTAAGCATGCAAGCATGCATTTAATGGAAAAACATTAAACAATATTGAGCAGTACAATAATACCCATGCTAACCTCGGGCAGTTCAAAAATAATGATGGGTTAGCATTTAAATAATAAAGCGCATGCAGATCCTAGTCAGCTTCCACTCTTCAGCAGATACACGGCACGGCTTTTATACTTCAGCAGAATCTCTTCTTCAGCAGATTCTGCTTCTATTTCAGCAGAATCCTTCGGCAGAATTGACAGTAGAAATCCTACTTCGCATAATTCCCAACAATTGACATTCAAGGGTGTTAAGTGTACCTTAGACTTGCTATTTTACCATAGAACTAAGAGCGACATTGGCAAATTTAAACATATCACACTTGTAAAGATTAACACGATATAAAAGAATAATATGTTATGATCAACATAGTTAGAAAAAGCATTAAGAAGCACTTGACATAAGTAAAGTTTTTGCCTTATACGCATGAATGCATGCTAAACTGTTCCATACGATCCTTGTCAAAGAGAATATAATTTATACACATGGATTGCACTTTTGGTTTAAACGTTATGATATCTACTAGTTGTTTTGTATTAAGAGTGAAGGTAATAAATAAAAATTTAATTATGACTATCAATTTTTATTTTGGTAAAATTAACTGAATCTTTTAGAATTGTCTATGTGTTTATTCTATCACAGTTTTAGTTCTTTTAACTCTTTTTTTTTCTCGGATGCGTTAGGGATATAATATTTTTACCATTAATTTTGTTTAGTTTGATCGTTAAGATAGTTACGTGACAAGTATATGGAAGTTTTTTATTTAATGGCGATTTGTATTTTTTTAACATATAGCTCATGGGCCAAGCCCATTATGTATACGTATATATACTCCCTCCCATGTTAGGTAGGAGTGAGATATCATTTCATTTGAAATAACAAATACAAGTTCTCCATTTCTGTGCTAGCCACTTTTTCTCTCTCTCTAAAACTTCACTTGTTCGTGTCTAAAGATGAAAAATCTTTTCACAGTATTGACTTACATTATGTTTTTAGCGACAGTCATTGGCGATGTTGCACCCATTAAAGCCCATGGACCTACTAGAGCTATCAATATCACGGGATAAGTAGCTAGTGTCCCCCATGGAAAGATCAAAGCATATTGTAGCATATTGATCATCGTCGTGCTACTAGGATTTAGATTATTTTTATGCTGGAAACTCCAAAAGTGATTGAATTTTATCACTATTGAATAAAATCTAGTTATTTCTTACTTTTATGAGCAATTCTGATTATTATTTTATTATACATATATACTATTATGCAAGACTCCAAGATATGTGAAAATTAAATTATTAACGATATTATTAAAGTCCATATTCAGAAAAGAAAGTTCGAGGTTGTTGCTTGTCGTGTTTCACCGGTTCATAACACGCGCAAAATCATGATTTTACTAATTAGATAAAATGTTGCTCTCACAATAAGTGTTTATCTCAGCACAACCTTATTTGTTACTACCGGTTACTCGACCGTCTAATAGAGAGTTTAAACTTACAAAACCAAGTCAAAAATCATCTCAAATCATTTAGTACACTCTCCCCATGTCATCATCACATATACATATTTAACATAAACACATATATGCAAGAATAGAAAGATAATTTATTAAAGTATAATTTTGACATTTGAGGGTGTTAAGTGTACCTTGAGTTGTTATTTCACCCATAGTACTAGGTGCGGCATCGACAAATTTAAACATATCACACTTGTAAAGATTAGCACGATATGCAACTTGAAAAGAATAACATGTTACGATTAACATAGATAGAAAAAGTATTAGGAAAACTTGATAGGAGTAAAAAATTTACCTTTCACATTTCTTGGAGTCTTGCATAATACTATATATGTATAATAAAATAATAATCAAAATTTCTCATAAAATTCAGAAATAACTAGATTTTATTCAATAGTAATAAAATTCAACTACTTTTGGAGTTTACAACATAAAAATAATCTTAATCCTAGTAGCATGATGATGATCAATATGCTACAATATGCTCAGATCTTTCCATAGGGGACCCTAGCTACTTCTCAAGTGACATTGATAGCGGTGACAGTTCCATGGGCTATCATGGGTGCAAAATTGGCAGCGATTGTCACTGAAAACTTACTTTAAGTCAATACGGTGAAAGAGTTTTCATATTCTATATACCCATTGCAAAATCACTATGTGGTGGCTTATATAACGGTAAATATTACAACCATATTTGGTGATACAGTATACGAAAAAGCAAAAATTACCGGATTGGACATATAAGGAAGTGTGTTATAAACTAAAGACAACTTTTTGTCAAATCTCCAACTTGGACATTATATTCGTGATACTAAAATGGTGTATCAGGAATCACCCATGCACAACCCAAGAACATACCACGTGTCTCTATTTGTTTTATAATCCGACAATAGTTATGCTTGAGTGGGTCTCGCACAACAAAGGCTACTTTTATATAATGGCCGAAAACTATTTCATTAGACTTCTAAATTGAATGTTATGATATGTATCAGCTGTTTTGTGTTGGGAGTAAAGGTAATAAATAGTAATTTAATATGACTATTAATTTGTGATTTGGTAAAATTAACTGAATCTATTTGAAGCATAACATATGTATTTGAGTAGATTGCTAAAAGCGTCCTTGTGTTTATTGTATCCCAATTTTAGTTCTGTAACTTTTTTTTCTCGGATCCATTAGGGGTCTAATATTTTACCATTACCAAAGGGCTTATGTCTCAATGGTATCTCATGTTGTGTGAGAAGCTCCCCAACTAAATAGTTGTGGGTTGAAGTCCTGCTTAGGACGTGTGAGATAGATTGTGATATATATTGTGTGAGATAGATAGTTGTCGTTCTAAAAAATAAATAAAAATATTTTTACCATTCATTTTGTCGTCGATCATTAACTTCATAATTAAATTCATATTTTTTCGTCGATCATTAACTTTATCACGAAATAGTTGTACATCGATGTTATTATTTCAAAAGTTATTCTTATGCTCTTTACCATAAGGATGTAGTTTCTTTCCCTATGAGCTCCCTCTGTTACGAGTAAGAAATTATAAAGTGTGCAATGCAACCATATACAAAATAACATCGTAATGATTCCAAAAGATTTTGAAATTAAACCAATCTAATTTGGTAGACATGCTTAAACGGTTGTGTGTTGAAGTTTCCAAATGATAATTTACAAGGTTAAACCACAAACCAAAATTTGAGTCTACAAGGTTCAAGCACCAAACATTATAAATTAATGACCAATCTTTTAATAAGTTCATAAATGCATCGACAATTAAGTGATAGAAACAGATGAGTAGGAACCATGGTATTAAAATCAATATAACAATGAATACCATGATTAGTACTAGAATTTCAGATAAAAATGTCATGTTAGAAGTATGAGATATTAGATAAATTGTTTTAGTTATGACTTGGGTTAGAATATGATATCAGTAAGGGCATGCTTATGTGATGCAATTATTATGACGCTTAATCAACATGATAATACTTATATCATATAACACGAATTTTTTGAAGTCATAGAATGTCTCAAAGAATATTTAGAATATGAAGGGTAGATGAGACTTAGTGTTAGCAAGGCATATGAGTAGTATGCATATTGAAATTTATGAGTCCTACTAGTCTAAATGTTCATATTTCAGTGTTTAGATTTGAGTCAAGTATCAATATAATAGAATAACAAGAATACCTCATATTTCAGTAAAGTTCAGTCAAGTATTTGTAAAGTATAGAATGGTCCTTAAAAGATGTATGTCATGTTATCAGATAGATAGAAATTGCATTATTAGGCACAGATAGGAAGTTAGAAAGGAATTATGATATCTTAATCAAGATAAAGGATATGAATATAATCATGTCAATATATCAAGGACTGGAAACTTTGGTAAGTCAAGTAGTCCAAGTATACAGGATAAGTACAAATGGAATAGGTAATAGTAAGAAATGAACAAAAAGGTTAATGAACCTACCTAAAATAGAGGACGACATAGAAGTACCTTTATGATTAAAGGGATAGTGTCAGGCAGAATAGTTAGAGAATGAGAGATAAAACTCATAAGTAAATTCCTAAGTGGGGGATACGTGATCGGTTAGAAAGAACTGTAGAAAGCCTAGTTACCCAAGTGTAGTTCGTGAGGACACGCACAATTTCAGTGGAGGAGAGTTGTAACACTCCAAAATTTAGAGTTTAGTAATAGATGATCAAATAGTATTTATGGAATGTTAGAAAGTTAGTTTAGTTAAGTATATAATGAAATAAGGACCAGTTATTTAAATATTTATCGGAAAAATACCTCTCATGTAACGAATTTAACGGAAAGGACTAGGGGTGCAAAAATAGAATTAAGGAGTGAAATTACATAATTTCCCTTAAGAATTTATAACTCTAAATGTCTAGGAGTTATCTCCTCATGATACACGTCTTATGAAACGTATTTATGTGTGTGAAATTAGGAAGGAAAATGAAGTTACCTTCAAGAAAGCTAATCACAGGAGGTTTGTGAAGGAGATTTGTTGTATTGGGTGATGAAACAAATTTTGTATGACGTTAGGTGATGAATTGTAGTTTTAGTTTGATGATCATAGATAAAATTTGGTGGTTTTGAAGTATAAGTGTGTTATTGATGATTTTAACCATAGATATGATGTTATGCTTATAATTGATGATTACGACAAGGTTAACATGTTTTATGATTTAGGGGTGATTATGTTACAGAATTAATAGAGATAATGCTATCGAAAACTAGTAGAAATCATGATAATGATGATGATTATGCGTATTTTATAGTTTAATGGGGTGTTTGGCATAAGGCCATAAAAGAGACCAAGTTAGTAAAAATAAATTAAGTTATGTGTAAATGATGTAGTAGCAGATTCTAATGAAGATAAAGTGTTATCCAGGTGTTTAAGTGATCTCGGAAGTCAAGTGAATGCTCGAGGATCGCCTAAACCAAGCAAGTTGAGTAACGGTTTACTATTTTAGTTACGTACTATGAAGGTATGAGTTTTATAAGTTATGAGAGCATATGGTATGGTTACGAATGTGAACTAGTGTTAATAAAACCTCATATCATATTCATTTTATAGCAGAAGTTTAGTTTTAGCCCCAATTGTTGCGGAATGGGTCGAATACAGAACTTAGTAGAATGCATGTTTGGCGAACTTAGTAGAATGCACGGTTGGCTTCTGCAGGTCTATACGCCGTATAGACACCATACAATGTATATATAGATTCTATACGCATATGGGAGAACTTATGGTATTATACAGGTTTAAGTTCAAAGTTATGGCCAGGAAAAAGAAGTAGCCATATGAGTAGTAGTAGCTCATAGTTTGGAAATATAGAGATGATTTATTAGCTTAGTTAGGGGTGTCTAAGCGATACACTAATAGTTATATTACAGGTGTCTAAGCGATACACCACTAGTTATGTTATAAGTGCCTAAGCGATGCACTATTAGCTTAGTTACAGGTGTCTAAGTGATACACTACTAGTTATGTTACAGGTGTCTAAGCAATATACGACTAGTTAAGTTACGAGTGCCTAAGCGATGCACTATTAGCTTAGTTACAGCCTTACAGTTGTCTAAGTGATACACCACTAGTTATGCTATGGGTGTCTAAGAGATACACCACTAGGTATGTTACGGGTGTCGAAGCAATGCACTACTAGTTATTTTACGAGTGCCTAAGCGATGCACTATTAGCTTAGACGAGTTAAGGGTGTCTAAGCGATACACCACTAGTTATGTTACAAGTGTCTAAGCAATACAACATTAGTTACGTTAGTGTACCTAAGATATGCACTCAGTTAGCCATGTGTGGAACCCGTGCTTTATACACTCACATCATGTGCGAAAATCACGCATATGCAGTCAGTCCTGTGTGGAATCATGATTTATGCACTCATGAACCTTTATGGTTATTATGATTTATGCAATCATTTCATGGATGAAATAACAACCCAAATTGCATCTGTGCAAGAGGGTATTATATTATGTGTGCTCATGCTTTATGTACTAAGTTAGTATCATGCTTCACAGTAGGGGTGCTCATCGGTCGAAAACCGGACCGGACCGAGACCGAATCCGGCAAAAACCCTAGACCGAGACCGAGACCGAATGTGGTCGGTCCGGTTCGGTCTCGGTCGGTCCGGTCCAACAAGGCTAAATTTCGGGTTTGTGGTCCGGACCGGACGGGACCGAGACCGAATCCGGCAAAAACCCTAGACCGAGACCGGACCGCCGGTCCATCGGTCCGGTCGGTTTCGGTCCGGTCCGGTCTGTTTTGTCGGTCGGTCCGGTCCATCCGGTCCATTTGCTCACCCTTACTTCACAAAGTCGAAATCAAGTCAGAACAACAAGAATACAATCTAATTTTATCCTTAAATTCACTTTAGTAAAGGATGTTCAACAAAGGGATCAATGGGAATATGAATATGTAATGTTAATGCTTATAGCATGTCCCATCCTATGTTTAATATTCAACACCGTTTACTCAAAAGTCGTGTTGACTTACCATTGCTAGTTTTCTTTTTTATGGGGGTTGGGGGCTTTTAGATAAAATACAATGGTTTTGAGGAGACTGTAATGCTCACATGCATAAGTGATGAGCATCTCATCAACACTCTTTTTTTTATTAGCTTGTTAACGCCCCAAATTATTGTATTTTAATGTTCTTTAAGTCAAGAACATATTATAGCCATTTATGAGTCAAATAATGCATTTGTAAACTAGTAAAGTGGTTTGTGGGTCAAAAATGGGATGTTTGGGTTAAAATCAGCAGTCCATGTAGCAGGTGCTTCAGCGTATTGTTTTTATGAAGTTCATGTACATGAATAATGTTAGTTGGTTAAGAAATATATTTACAGATTTTTATGTTTTACGAAAATGGGTTAAGTAGTGCAGAAAGTATGCAGAAGTTCCATACATCGTATGGTTCCATACAGTGTATGGGCTTTGTCCATACGGTGTATAGCTTCAGCTTTTAAAAAAAAAAGGGCTTTTCAAGTTGTTATCTAACCATTGGTTTGAGGGATTTAAGTATCCACCATCAGCTGGGGTGCTTAGACTTAAACCATAGCTTGATATTGACCTTAAAATATAAAGCTTTATGTGTGACAAATGAGTATGAACCATGATACCAAAATTAGTATAGCTATGGATACCATGATTAGTACTAGAATTTATGATACAGAATGTCATGGTATAAGATAATAGATAAATTGTTTTAGTTATGACTTGGGATAGAATATGATAGCAATAAAGGCATGCTTATGTGATGCAATTATTATGACGGTTGATTAATATTCCATCTTATAATATGATTTTCTTGAAGTCATAGAATGTCTCAAGGAATTTCTTAAACGTGAAGGATAGATTAGACTGAGTGTTTGCAAGACATATGAGTAGTAATAACAATCACGCAATATATAAGAGTGAAGAGGAACTACAAAGAGATCATAAAGACTAATTCCCCATCATATCAACACCTCAACACTAGAGTAATAAAAAATATATAAAGTTTAAGGAAAAAAGGTTTTGAGATATTTATACCGAGTATCCTACATCATATCCTATCAAGTGTACTCCCACGTGCTAAAATCATCTCATATCACAAAATCACAATGATCCACTGGTCCCGATTCCAGTGAATCTAAAATGGACAGAAGGTGTGTATGGCACTACACTACCCGACCGCATTGATCATATCTGGTCATAAATATATGAGATCATAAGGTAGCCTAGGATGCATCCATACGCCTCCAAAAGTAATCAAAAGGCTCTCACACAAGAAAATCATATCATAATCAAAAGGCTCTCTTGCGAGCAAATAAAATATCTCATATCAAATCATAAGGGGAAACGTCGTGAACTGATCACGCCGTCACGGGTGGTGTCAAGCCATTAGCGCCACAATGACAAGTATGCGGTACCTCTACAGATAGTTGCTCGATATTCCTAACTTTTGTTTGCATATCTAAGGCTTTAGGGTAGCACAGTGAACATATAAATCAACCAAACACCATATCATATATTATGTTTAAGAGAATTGATACTCATACCAAATAAATTGATGCACACACCACAATATCCCATCATTAATGCATATATTACAACATGTCATGTGCATAATTATGATGTGTGCATCAATTTATTTGGTGTGAGTATCACTCTCCTATGTTTAATGTGCATATGAGTCCTATGTGAAACGAATCAACTCATATAAAAGTGGTATCCTCGTTTTCATAAAAATCATTTTCAACATATTTTCCTCGTAAGTATCATCAATACATATTTGAGAAAAGATTTCACACTTCATCATCATTATAGAATGCATTTTCTCAAATAAAGAGGATCATATAACTTAAGGACCTCAAAAGGATTATCAGAGTATCGCACGGAATTCAACGCGAGTATATGAAACAACGACAAAAGAGATCACGAGCATGCAAAACAAAGAACATATCTACAAATTAAACATAGAGAATCATCCGTACAAACACACTACACATTAGAAAAACAAGTGTCTAAAATACTTAACAACGAAAAGATCCACCATAATCCTCAACAAAGTATGAGCCATTATCCCTATATCAGAATTATAAGCCGTGTCGTGTTTAGCTTCTCAATTTTCACACACCTTTTTATTTATTTATGTGTTTTCATTTATTTACATATTTACACAACTAGCGAAAATGATGGTAGTTATAAAATGTGTTTCTAGATAACGTAGTTGAATACTAACTATGCAGTTAGTGGTTTAATGCAAACATCCGATTCAAATATAATTGCTTGGAAAAAAGATCTCATCGGGAATTTGGATGCGAAAATTTATGATGCAAAGTTCATTTTTATTTAATCAATATAAAAATACTGCTAAAGTTTGAAATGTTGTCTAGAAACACGGTAGAAGATGCAAATCAACAAGTTAATTATTTGGATTCTCCTATTCTACCCTTGAGAGGCTTGAATACATGGCAATATTTTATGGCATCTTATGTTTTTTAGTTTAAGAGGTTGTCTTACTAAAATGCAGTTTGGTTGAAGGGTTTGGTGTGAATTAAATGATAAAAAGTAAAATTGTTTGTTTGTTTTGCCTTGGTGGACTCATATAAATTGGAAATCAAGAATCAAATTTTGATTGATCTCATTCTTTGATATACCGGGTGGTATAAAAAAAAGTATCCATTTTCATATTTATATTTTTTACTTTTTCCAATATGCGTGGATCCTATTGTCACCACTCTCACATTTTTTTTATATATATAATTTTTGGGAAGGGATCCGGTAAGAAGAAAAATTAAAATAAGAAGAATAAGAAGAATTTCTAGCCACATATTTCAAATAAGGGAGAGATTTTCAAGGGGAGATGCATCTATTTTAATAGGTGCATCTGAAATGTGTGGTTGTGGTTTCTTCTTATCCTTCTCATTTTAATTTTTCTTCTTATTTGATCCCAACTCTATAATTTTTTAAACTAATAAATTATTTATTTTATAATATATTTTCTCTCTTTTATATCAAATTCAAATCAGAATTCGAATCCTAAACGCATCTACAAACCAAACGCACCCTAAAACCAATCCCAAGCTGTAAAGTTAATGATTACAAGGGAGAGAAGTTGTTTGAAATAGCTTGGGATAAGTTAGAGGGGATAAAGTATCATTTTAAACACTAGATGTGATTACTTGACAACATTTGAAATAGCTTAGGGGTAAAAGTATAAAATCATAAATAATCCCATGAAGACACGATGTCTTCCTGCTCGATTCCCATAACTTGATTTGTTTTATCGTCCCATGATTCAACTAGTTTTAGATCCAGTTAAATTCGCTATTAATTGGAACTATTATTATGATTCACATTCCCATGCTAGCGAACATACTTAAGACCTTAAACTTGTGATTTCGTCTATATATTAACAATGATTCGTTTATGTTTCTATTGTATAACGACCTAACAATTTAAACTATCGAATCCCTATTATAAACAACATACGGTAAATATTATGGTTTGAGAATTACCTTAGAACTGAACGAGAAAATATCGAGATCGAGACTCAAATCAAACACGGGTAAGAAAACCAACTCGGACACAAATGCTAAGATTCAAATTAAGCTGAGCAACTCCCAAACACGAACTCGAACCTCCAGCGAATGAACCAGGACCTGTAACCCGACGGCGAACAATAAACCAAAACTCAACCCGAATACGAATTTCCAAACAGGACTTGATCGAGGATATAGGACGTGAGTAAACTAACTCCTTAAATAGAATGAGGCTTGGAGATAAAGCGTCTTCACTAACTCACATTTGACCCGTTTTATTTACTCATTGAATTTTAACGGTTTCGATTTTATTAATTCCACTTTTAATATCCAACTAATTTATGTCGAAACTTAATTTCTTAATTAGCTTCATTTACTATTTTAAAATATGCAAAGTCACGTTTTATTCTCTTTGTATAAATAACAAAACTAGATTCCAAGGCCGTCCGATGGATGGGCTAGTTTGGTTATTTCGTTTTAAGATAATAAGGACATGTAAATAATAATGTATCGGTCGAATGTTTGTTTTTCTCATATTTAAACTTCAACGAGTCTGTTTTAATATATGATGCTACCAGCACGATCGTACTCAACTAATTTTCACATTGTCCTGATAACACTCTCGTGGAAGTATTTCTACGGCAGCTTGTGTAGGAGTCGCTTGCTGCCATTCTCCTTAATGTATGCATGGCATTCTCCTTAAAGTAGGCTTTTGTAAAAGGTTTTGTTGGATAGGAGATATTTAGTGGTAGCAAGTCAAAAATCTTATGTATAATAATATAATAATCGGCTATGATGAGCCTGAATGGATTCGATTAAAGGTTAAAATGCCCGCGTATTGGTAAATGGTTTGAAAATTTTGTGGCCTTTATTTATAGCCATTGACATAATGATGCTTTTAAATTTTAGGTTGTTCTTTCTATATAGGGATAATTGTTTCTAAATGTATCAAAGTTACCACTTTTTGCTAAGTTGTGTATCAATCTATTAATCCTCCTAAACAATGCAATCTTTTTACTAATCATACTAACCTATGTATGGATTAAGTCTCCCGTTTATTTTTGTTGAGGTGGCAACTACCACCGTTAACTTTATTTTTTTTTTACTTGACTCATGCCCACGTGGCCAGTCAACATTGACCACAAACGGGAGGCATATTTACCGCCAAAAACACACATTACACACACAATAATCCCCAAATCACACACAACTTTTTCAGAATCATGAGTAAACCCTAATTCCTAACACATTACACACACAACTTTTCCAGAATCGTAATTTGAATGCAATTAAAGTATTAAGGTATGTGTTTTGTTAATTGCAATTTACAAATTGTTAATTTATTCCAATTACAGTTTTGCTCTAACCCTAATTTTGTATTTTGTTTCTTTCAGAATGATTATTCCTGGACATGATGGTGTAGAGTTGGATGTTTGGTTTGATGGGATTTTCCAGCACGAACCACTAAGGTATGACAGTGGAACAATGGGTAACATGTATGTTGCTAGGCTTAAATTTGAAGAATTTAAGAGCATGGTCGTTGAGAGAACAAATTGTGCCCACTTATTTTTTGTATACTATAGAATCCCAGAACATGATCTAGAGAAGGGTTTAGTGAAAATAGGTAATGACTATGACCTGATTCACATGTATGACCTCTCAAAGTTGCATGGTGGAATAGAGGTATACTTGGACCACTGTGCCATTTATTTGTCACATTATTTAGCTGACTCTGACCCTAGTGCAACTAGTGATGGAACCTCTAAAAAAAGAGGAACACCTGTTAAGAGGTACTGCAATGTGTTTACAGTTGAAGAAATAGAGAGTTGGGCTGAGGAGGAGGCTGAACAAGAGGGTGTGGTTAATAATGGTAAAGGCATAATGGTGGTTGAAAGTGACATGGCTAGTGATAAAGATAAAACTAGTAATGGAGATAGTGATAGAAATAGTGATAGTGACAGTGATGATAGTGATTACTCTCTGAAGTCCATTGATTATCTAAGTGCTGGTGAAGAAGAGCTCATAGAGCTTAGAACTAGGAAAGCAAACAGAACTAAGAGAAGACCAACACCAATTCCAGACATTGCTGGTTCTGGTTCTGGTTCTGCAAGTACTAGTAGGGCTGCAGTTTCAAACAAAAATGAGGTCTTGATTGAGCATGATGAATTCATGGGAGATTTATTGAGAAAGTTGAAGGGTGATGGTGATGATTCTGATTTGCAAGAGCCTTTTGTTGGTGCTGAAGATGTGGTAGAGAAATATCCTAGATATGATCCCAGCACACATTGTAGGTCATAGCTTCCAGAGGTAATGAATGTTTTTATTTTTTGTTCATGTAACAGTTTGGTCAAAAGCTTGGCTAATAGTTTGATTGATTTGAATTGTGTTCATGTAACAGCTTGGGCAAAAGTTTGAGAGTGCTGCACAATTGAAGGAATGCTTAACATACTATGCTTTGGCCAATGGATATTCAATTTGGTATGAGAGGAGTGCATCAGATAAGGTAATTGCTGTTTGTGGCCAAAGACCACCAAACCTTAAGGATCCTGATTTAGGCAAACAAAGGAAGCAATTCAGGTATCCTTGTGAAATACCTGAAGATGTAACAAAATGTAGTTTCAGATTATATGCTAGGCTCGACCCTGAATTTTTTTTCCAGATTATGTCTTTAAAGTCTGAACATAATTGTGTGAGAAATTTCAAGTTTGGGTCACTAGTGGACTATAAGTGGATAGGAAAACAGTTTGGTGATAATTAGGAAGAATCCAGATATCAAGCTAGTAGATATAGCTTATCTTGTAATGAAAAAGTATAAATGTAGTGTCAGTCCTAATCAGTGTAGAGCTGCAAAGAATTGGGCATTAAGTGAGTATGAGAAAACTATAGAACAACATTATGGGATGCTTAGATCATATGACAAAGAATTACTAGATAGTAACCAGGGTCCATAGTCAAACTAGGAGTTTCTGTAACAGATGACAAGACTTATTTTGATAGGTTTTATGTCTGTTTAGCTGCATTAAAAGAAGGTTTCAAAATTGGCTGTAGAAGGGTTGTTGCATTGGATGGTTTTTTCTTAAAGATACCTAATCAAGGTGAGATTTTAACTGCCATAGGAAGAGATGGGAACAACCATATTTACCCTATAGCTTGGGCTATTGTCAATGTAGAAAACAAGGACAACTGGACTTTGTTTTTAGAACTTCTTGGAGATGACTTAGATATGCCAACTGGCCAAGGTCTTACACTTATTACTGACCAACATAAAGGACTCATTGAGGCTGTGAAACAGGTTATGCCAGATGCTGAGCACAGGCAATGTGCTAAGCATATTTATGAAAACTTTAGGAAGTAATTCAGTGGGCTAGAGTTTAGGAATCTGTTTTGGGCAGCCTCTAAAGCTTCAAATCCTCAAAAGTTCAATAAAATTATGGAAAAGATCAAGGCTATAAACCCTCATGCTCACAGGTACTTGATAGAGAAAAACCCAAAGTCATGGTCCAGGGCTTTTTTTGAGTTAGATAGAGGGTGTGAAGCTGTTGAGAATGGTTTCAATGAGTGCTTTAACTCAGTGTTGGTGAGTGTGAGAAGCAAACATCTTCTCACTATGTTGGATGCAATTAGAGTAATAGTACTTGAAAGACTTAACACAATGAGGAAAATTTATTCAAAATGGAATGATGACATATGTCCATCAATCAAGAAGAGACTTGACTTAATGAAGGATGACATAAGGTATGATGCATTCCATTATTTCACTTTTACTTAACTATCACTAAACTGTTACTAATTAATTGAAAACTTAAATGAAGGTTTTGGCATGTGATTCCTGCTGGTGGTGATGCATTTGAAGTTAGATCAGGAAGTTATGCATTCAAGGTTGACATGCAAACTAGAACTTGCAGTTGCAGATTGTGGCAGTTATCCGGGCTGCCATGCGTTCTTGCCATATCTTCTATCTTCAAGGTGAATATGGTTCCAGAACAGTTTGTTCCAAATTGGTTTAGGAAAACCCTATACCATGCCACTTATAACAACTTCTTAAAGCCAGTTGGTGGAACTGACTTCTGACCTGATCAAAGTCAATTCTCAACTGTTCTACCACCAAAACCCATAGTTATGCCACGAAGGCCAATGAAGAAGAGGATCAGGGCAAAAGGTGAAGGTGGGAGTGGAACAACGGTATCAAAGGTAGGTGGTATTGTAACTTGTCAAAACTGTTATCAGATTGGTCATAACAAAAAAGGTTGTAAAAATCCCACTGTTCAGAAACCTGTTAAGGAAAAAAAATCTGGTAGGCCAAGAAAAGGAACTACAAGGGGTGTTGTTGGGTCTGCAAATGCTCAAGGTGGGTCTGCAATGGGTGGGTTTGCAAATGCTCAAGAAGGATCTGCAAGTTCTCAACATGGGTCAGCAACTGGTCAAGGTGGGTCTACAAATGCTCAAGGAGGGTCTGCAATTTCTCAACATATGGTCAAGGTGGGTCTGCAAATGCTCAAGGAGGGTCTGCAAGTTCTCAATATGGGTCAGCAAGTGGTCAAGGTGGGTCTGCAAATGGGTCTGCAACTTCTCAACATGGGAGTGTAAGTGGTGTTGTTAGGGGTTCTGATATCCCAGGATTGAAATTTGCATCAACTCCAACAAGGGCATTCAACAAGGTTGGTGGTGTTCATTTTGCAAGTAACCCAATTAGTTCACAACCAAGACCACTGCAACCAAATAAATCAAGAGGATTTGCTTTCTGGTTTGGAAATGAGGACAATGCTGCTAGCCAAATTAATCAAGATGCAAGCCAAACAGAAGTTCCTAGCCAGTGCAACAACCAAGACAAAAGGTTGCAGGAAGAAAAAGGGGTCCAAGTGAAAGAATCATTAAAAACAAGTTGGCAAAAACTGTTCAGGGACAAGGAAGCTCACAAAACACTCCTATAAACATAGACTAGTCACTGATTATGTAATCTTTTGTTTATTAACTTAACATGCCCTCTTTTGTGTATTAAGGTAGTAACTAACTTGGGCATTGACAAACTTGCAATATGTATTAAGCTACTGAACTAGATGCCCTCTTTTATGGTATTTCACTTGCTATGAAGTTATATGACTTGATAAAGTCATATTTATGCTATGGTTGTGTATTCTGTATGTACTATTTTTGAATGCACTATTTTTTTCATATTGAATGCACTATTTTTGACAACCAAGACTGCATTAGAATCTTTACTGCATAGAATAAAAAGTGACTGCAAGGTAGAATCTTTCATGTAAACCAAGACTAAAGCTATTTTTATCAACAGTCACTCACTAAAAAGTAACTGCTTGTTGACTGAACTAGCATCACTGCACTGTTAGAATCTTTCCTGCAAATGCACTATTTTTTTCAAACTATCATCCACTTTCACTGAACTAATGACACACTTCAACCCCTATATAAACCAATTATCAGCCAATCTTCATCTATAAGCAGAAAAATTTATACAAAAGAATCCCAAACAGAAACATCTGAAACTGCAATGAGCTCCAACAAAGGGAAAAAAATCTGCAATGGTGAGCAGAATACATATTTTATTTATTTATTTTTAATAGTAATTATTAACCCTTTTTTTTGCAGACATCATAGTTATTTCTAGTGATAGTAGTGACACTTCAGAGGGATCATGGTATGCCTATTTTCCAAAGGGCTATCCAAAGCATGAAGCTGCAAGCTCAATCAAGATTGAACCTGAAGAGTTAACCCTGTTGGAATCACTCCTAAACCTATATCAAGTGTTAGTGATTCATATGTAATAGTTAGCTTAATTATGGCCTTTATGTTTGTTATTAGCCTTAAGCTTATGTAGAAGGCCCATGAGCTTAGGCCCAAGCCCATAGGAGAAAGGAAGGGACTAGGAGTGTTGCCCTAGCTTCCCTCCTATAAATACTCTTGTATAACCCTCACTTGAGGGTTGGTTGTTCAATTTATCTCTTTCACTCACTCTCTACGCCTAACCATTCATAGTTCATACGTGTGTGTGTGTTTGGATATTGTTCAACCGACCTCTTCTATTCTCTTGATGCTTGTGTTGTAAAACTAGTGACCTAACAGTGGTATCAGAGCCTACTAGTTGGGTGAATCGTTATTGCTTTTGAAGTGGGTTTTTGGTCCTACGCGTAAAGCTAACGAGATACTTTGGTTCGCTTAAAAACACGTTTTTTTACACTTTTTAATCCAAGATTCTTGTACTTTCAATGTTTTAAGGTGTTAAAATAACTGTTTTTGGCAAAAAGTTTCAAACTTTATGCGTGGATCATAGTTTTAAGCTTGTTTTTGTATGAGGGTTTCATCCTACGCGTAACCGTTTTTTATGCTTTGGATCATCAAATTTGACACTCTTGTGTTCTTTTGGTGATATTGAAGCTATTTCATCATACAAAAACTGGTTTAGAAATATCTTTGGGAAAAATCATTTTTACGAGTAAAGCTACGCGTATCAAAACCCTAAACTTACGCGTAACTTTATCCTTGGTTTGATCTTCAGTTTCGTGATTTACTCCGTGTTTTCTTGCTTGGATAAGCCTGAAAATACGTCGACTTTGGATATCTTTTGCACTGTGATAGTGTAAAAGATCACTTAGGATAAAACCCTAAAATTACGCATAAGCATAAAGCTTACGCGTAGAAAATCCTACGCATAAGATTCATCTTACGCCTAAGCCTAGTCTTACGCATAAGGTAATCATACGCCTAAGTTTTCTACGCCTAACTTCTTGTTTTACGCATAACTTTAGTGCTTTTTCCTTACTTACGCGTAAGCTAAACCTACGCGTAACTCTTGCTGTTACGCGTAACTTTGGTGTTTTTACGCATAAGTGCTACTTGGTTTATTGTGATTTCTACGCCTAAGGATACTTCATCAACAAAGGTTCATTCAACTACAAAGATCCATTTTACCAACACAAGTTTTCAACATGTCAAAACCACCATACTCTAACTATTTCCCTTACACTTATTCTCAACGACAACAACAACTAAGTCCACAACATCAACAATGGAATCAACAACAAGCAATTTATCAACAACATACTCCACAACTTGGAGCAATTCCTCCACCACAAATGGTTCAAACACCACCAAGTCTTCAAGTTCAACCCTACACAAACGATTTCAATCAACATCCATCAAGGAACACTATGAAGGAACCCACTTGGTTTGCAAAGATGTGTGAAGCTTTAAGCAGCCAACAATCAATTCATGAGGCTGGATCACTTGATAGACCTCCAATGCTCACTCCAGGAAACTACGATCAATGGGTATTAGGTTCTTTAGGTTTTGTGATCTGAAGAAGCCACATGGAAAGTTCTTAAAGAAGGTTATCTTGGAAGGTCCATTTCAGATGCCTACTGTC
The DNA here is from genome assembly GCA_019973895.1 of Chrysanthemum seticuspe. Taxonomy (NCBI): domain Eukaryota; kingdom Viridiplantae; phylum Streptophyta; class Magnoliopsida; order Asterales; family Asteraceae; genus Chrysanthemum; species Chrysanthemum seticuspe. Next base: position 39,004,798 of record BPTQ01000004.1, read on the forward strand.
ATTGTACTCGGAGATCCAAATGCTAATCCACCAAGGGATGAACAATCAAACATTGCTACTGTTGCAGACCTGAATCCAGAAGAACTTCTACACTATGAAGCTGATGAGCTTGCAATACAATATATCCTTTTAGGATTACCAAACCCAATTCTTCGAAGTGTTGATGCTCAAAAGACTGCAAAGGCAATGTGGGAACACATTCATCTACTTATGGAAGGATCTGCACTCAATCAGGAAGATATGGAATCCAAAATTTACTTGGCTTATGAACACTTCTTGATTGAAACTGGAGAGACACTAGAGTCTTATCATCATCGATTCTCATACATCATCAATGATTTGGATAAACACAACATCATCATGCCAAGAATTGCAGTTAATACTAAGTTCCTGAGTAGTCTTGGTCCTGAATGGGAGAAGTATGTTATTTTTCTCCGTCAAGCGAAGAACATGCATCATTCTACATACGGATTGTTGTACGATTATTTGAAGCCTCATGAAAAGGAAGTTGATAGGGAAAGGATTCTCCGTGCTCAAATTGCTTCACCTTCACATCCGGAAAATCAACAACTTGCCTTGTATGCTCAAAACAGTTATCCTCCTCAACCAGCAACTCAACCAACTGCCAATAACACACCAAATGAACAATCACAACAATCTCAACATAATCAATTGGTTCCATACAACAACAACAATGCTCGAGCATTTGTCAGTGAAGCTAATGAGGAATCTGATCCGTTCGAAGCATTGCAACAAGGATTTGTTATGATTGCTAATGCTTTTAGCCGTTATACCAACAAATCCAACAATCGTATTCGTTCCTCCTCTAACACACGAAATCAGGCTGTTGTAAACAATGGACGAGTTGAAGTTTAAAATCGTGGTTATGGTCGTCAGATGGGCGGTGGTCAAGGGTTTAATGCTATGGGTAGGAATAACAACAACATAGCTCAAGTAGTGGAACAGGGAAATGCTCATAATGGGTTGAATGGTCTTCGATGCTACAACTACAATGAGAAAGGACACCTGGCTAATGCATGCCCAAAGCCGAGGACTAGGGGCAGTGCTTATCACAAAGAAGCTCTTCTTTTGGCTCTTAAGGATGAAGCTGGTGGAACTCTCACGGACAAAGAATAGAGTTTTATGGCAGATGCAGACTCAGATGATGATATGGAGGACTTGCAGGCCAATGCAGCTGTTATGTTGATGGCTAATATGCATGAGTTACACATGAGTGACACATGCCCAGCGTATGACACTGATGGCTTGTCTCAGGTACCCGAACAAACCATATTTATCTCTGATCTAATATCTCCGCCAACATCTGAATCCGGCAAGGCTCAGAATGTTCAAAATGAGTCATCCACATCTCATTCCGAAAATTTTCAATTAGACCCCGTAGTTACATTTGACGATCAAGATGACCTTATGGTTTCCATTGATAATCAAATTGACTTCGTGGTTATACTTGAGGATCTAAGTAATGATCATGTTGTGACTCACGTTGAACACGCCGAACTTTTGCCTCATCCAGATTTTGCTCGTTTAATTCAAGACCAACAAACCATATTGGAAGAATGTCGTGCAGTAAATCAGGACTTAAAAAGTAAAAATGCACTGTTAACCAAGGATTTTGAATGTTTACAAAAGCAACTCAACTTTTTCAAAACTCAAGAAAACCGTGAAAAAGGTTTTGAAGCCGCCTTTGCTAAATCTCATCAAAACGAAAAATATTTAGAGAGACAGATGCGTGATCTAGCCGCTTCGAAGAATGCTTTGTTGTCTGAAATAGAACAACTAAAACATGAACATAAAAAGAAAATTAACGCTCTCACCTTGGAAAATAAAAAAGCTAAGGCTGAGTTGTTAACTTGTCAAAAACAGTTCTCTGCATACAAAAAGCATTCAACGAAAAGAATAGATGATCATCTTGAAGAAATTATCGGCTTGCAAAACAAACTTAAAGAGTTTAAAACTGTTGTTTACAAACATGGTGAGTCAGTAACTGCTATTGAAAAGTTTACTTTAAAACCCAATCCAAATGGATATGGACTGAATCTTGCTGATTACAAACCTAAGCTTTCAACCAAAGCATTCAAACCAAATCCTGAAGTTTCCAGTGCAGAATATAAAATTGATAATTCTGTTATGAGTGTTGTTGAATATCATCGTCAAGAGGAATTAGATGCAGAAGACGAGAGTCGATCAAAATTAGAAACTGTTGTTTACAACAAACCTTTTAATTATTCAAAACCGGTCACTTTCGTCACACCAACGGATTCTTCTAACACACCCAGGGTTATCATAAAAACATCTGAGTCTTCTAATGTTAATCCCCAACCATATTATGCACAAATTTATGGTCCTTTACCTTCCATCAATGAAGTAAACTCAAAACCTGAAAATCGCAAAATTCTTAGATATTTTGACATTTTCATGGCTGACCTCAAAACTTTACAACATGAGATAGAATATCATTCTGAAATCAAAGTTCAACATTTTCAATCGCCTCTGGCTCGAGAACAAAGAGACATTTTTCAGAAAAATCTTTTACCAAATGTTAAAAATTTGAAAAATTGTGCATTGTCTTGGGAACGGGACTTTCATAAGGAACTTGGATTGATGAAGGTCGTTTTCGAGAAAACAGAAACATCTATTTCGAATACAAAACGTAAAAAGAAAATGTTGAGAAAAGATGTTGATCGACTCTTGGAAGATGTCATCTGTGCTGATGTCCATAATGTTGTGTTATTGAATTCTTTGTCATATGCATCTGATTATATCTCTGCTGATACTGTTGATAATGTTGTAACTGTTGAGAATACTGATAATGTGCTTCAGATCGAGTCGTTAAAAGTTGAAAACGAACGTCTCTTACACGAGCTTTCAAATGCAAAACGTCGTCTTTAATGGTGTCAAAAAGATTGTCAAAATCGTGAACTTGCTTTGCAAACCAAAATCCACCAGTTGCAATCAAACAATTTTAATCCAAAATCTGAGCAACTGGATGATCAAAACGTGTCTTTGAAAAGTCAAATCTCAAAATATGAACAAGAACTTGTAAAAGTTAAACAGGAATATGGTATCATATTTGACTTACTCAATAAGACTCGTCATGAAGCATCAAATGAACTTGATCACTATCTTGCACACACTAGAGAAGTAATGCATTTTGCTGGTAATATTCGTTCTGAAAATCAAGATTTGATTCACACTATCTTTAAGTTAAGAGAAATGTTAGGAAAGTATGAACAACTTCCGCCTACCGTGATTAAGAGAATAGCACCAGTAACACTTAGTAATCGTGAACCTAGAATGCCTTCTGCCAAAACACAAGTTGCTAACGTGCTTCCTTCTACTAAAACAGGAATAGTTGCCTCTTTTCCAAACGTCCGCACTTCACAGCCTAGGAGCACTACATCGAAGAATAGGAAGTTGCGACCTAAGAAAAGATCAATAAGGAATGATAAAGTAGAAGAACACCCTAGGACAATGAATAAGACTCACGTTGCTTCCACTATAGATATTGCGTCTGGCAAATGTAATAGAAATAGTGATGTAACGAATGCTAAACCTTTAAGTACTTTTGATAGTCAGTCTGATGCACCTTGTGTTATTTGTCGTAAAAGTATGAATTCTGATTGTCATGACAAATGTGTTGCTAAAGCTATCATCTCTCGTTTACGGAATCCTAAGTATCGGAATACCTCTAGGCCCACTAATCTTTCTAAGTCTGTGCTTGGTAAACCGCCCTCTTTAGATTCTAGGAAACGCATTGCTGTCCCAGTAGCTCCAGTTTCACCTCCTAAGAATGTAGTACCACCTAGTGCATTCACTAAGACTAAAGCAAATACTAGTTGGAGATGGCAGAAATGGATATATAACACACTAGGATTTAAATGGATGCCTAAAGTTATTGATGTGTGTATGTCTACTATAACTGCTCCAGAACCCTCTAACATTTCGGGTTCCACATCTACTTCTATTCCATCTGTGTCGTCTGTGTGTAATGCAGCTGATACAGATCATTCTCTGGATTGTTGATAGCGGATGTTCCCGACACATGACAGGCACTCTTAAACAGTTATCAAACTTTATTGCAAAGTTCATTGGCACTGTCAGATTCGGGAATGATCACTTCGCAGCTATCATGGGCTACGGAGACTATATCAACGGGAACATCGAAATTAGCAGGGTTTATTATGTGGAAGGCCTCGGTCACAATCTGTTTTCAGTAGGTCAGTTCTGTGATGGAGATTTGGAGGTTGCTTTCAGGGAGAAATCTTGTTTCATTCGTGATCTACAAGGAAATGACTTATCCTCACCCTCTTGGATGTCAATGGTGTGGTGGTCCTTATAATGGTGGTAATTGCCCCAGTTGTAGCATGGTGGAATCAGGAAACGGGTCTGTCTATAACCAGGATCCCTATTCCTACCATAACACAACTGATTCATTCCATCAGCTACCACACTGTGAGACTCAGCAGTTTTACTGTTGTGAGTACTGTGGTGGTTCACACTACAGTTCTGATTGTCAATCGGGAAACACGCTTGTCTATGAGCAGGTTCCTGATAACAATTATGACTACAACACATATGACTCACAGCCACATCAGTTTTGCTGTTGTGAGTATTGTGGAGGTCCTCACTCTAGCTCGGATTGTCAAACAGGGAACCCAATTCCTTGTAACAATTACGACTCTTCATATCAAGACCAACCTCCACAGTACCAAATGATTCAAGCGACTCCTCATGAAACTACAACAGACCTTCTACTGAAGACTCTGGAGTTATTAAAAGAACTTAAGAAGGAGTCGGCTATGTCCTCCCAAGATAATCCAAATGAGAAATCCATGGAAGTTTTGTTAGCCGAATAGCGGGCCGCTAAATTAGATTCCCAGATTGCCTTTGAAAAATCTGTTAAGGAATCAATTGCAAAAGAAAAAGCAGCCAAATCTAGCTCTCGATTCCGTTTCATTCCTGATGACGATGATGATGAAGTTACCCTTGATATTAGTCAACTTTGTACAGATTCATCAAGTTCATCAGTTGAAATTCCTTCCATGAAAAGTCAGGGAGAAAAGACTATGATGGAACTACTAGCAGAAGAACAAATGGAAAGTATAAAACATATGTATGCTAGTCCTTCTCATCTCCCTCAGTCAGTTGATATCCCAGCAGTTGATATTTCATCTCAAACAACTGCTATCACACCCGAAGCTCCCACTCACTCTCTGAACATGGGGGACGAGCATCTTGACACTGTTCCTGAAAAGGAATCGGACGAATTCATAAAGTCTAGTGTTGAGGACCTTGTCCCAATCCCAAGAGAGTCACAGGGAATTCTTGATCATGTGTGTGATATCCCTCCTCCTCTTATCTTCCAAAATGATCATATTGAGATGTTCTCCGATTCTAATGATAATGATTCATTATCTTGTGGAGACATCGTTTATGTGGAAGATTTACCTTCTGAGCTTGTTAGCTTAGAAGACGAGAATGATGAAGTTACTGACACTAAAATCAAAGATGAAGCACTTCGTGCAACATTACTGAATGTCAGACTTCTCATTTCTAAAATCGAGACTTTCAATGAAAAACCTATTTCATCTCCTATCCCCATTAAGGATAGTGACATTCTTTCCGATGATTCTATTCCGGAAATGAAAGCCTTCTGTTTTGATATTATGGGAGAGAAGATTAGTGGCAGTACCACTTTTCATTCTCATAATTCTCTCCCCGATTATGAATCATTTACATTGGATGAGTTCACCAGTGAACCCACTGATACCAATTCTGAATATGATTCATTTACCTTCGAGGAGTTCTCCTGTGAACTCACTCATATCATATCTCCGCCGGAGTATGATAACTTCCATTTTGATCTAGACACACCCATAGTATGTCTTGATCAAGTAAGCTTAACTGAGGAGATTCATGAAACTATGAATTCTCCTATTGAGGATGAAGAGTTAGTCATGATTTGTATCATGATTTTCTTTCTTTTCTTCATATATCCCGTTGCTTCTCCTGTTCTTCACTCCTTCGGGAATGAAGACATTATCTTTGACCCAGGCATTTCCATGTACCAATTGTGAGCCAGGTCTGTCTGTCTGTATCTCATCGGTGTGGAACTTTCACGTGCTTCAATGTTTATCCAAACATCTTGAATGAAAGTCCGATGGAGATTGTCTCTTCCACTTACTTCCCCATGAACCAATTAATTCGGGGTCGAGTCAAGCTAGCGACTCGGTAATCAAAAACAGTAGCATGCTACATGGGTTTTCACCCGTGTGTACCACCCTAGTGTGGGGGAGATGCCCCACATGTTGTATATAGATCTAAAAAATAATGAAAATTGTTAATATTAAAAAAGAGAATAATTGTTGTGTTTCCACACTTAGCTAGTAATGTTATCTTTTTACGTTCTAAGTTTCGGCATTACAGCCGGTACTTTGAATATTGAGGACAATATTCATTTCTAAGTGTGGGGGGGAAATTCTGGCGAATTTTGATCATAAATGTACCTTTTTAGTCCCTTTTTCCCCCAAAATGGCCAAATTTTAAAATTTTTTTTAGTGGAAGTACTATGTACTAAACACAACAAATGGTAATCAGTCCACCATGTCTAACCCACAAAAGGATTGGCTAATCCAGGAGCAAACGGCTCTTGGTAAAGATATCTCAAATCCGTTGACGGCTTACAATTTGCCCAAAATTGTATGGTATTCAGCTCACCATATCCTTAAAAGTGAAGAGTTGGCTAGCCCGCAAGTTTATGGCTTGTGGTAAAGGCAGTGGAAAAACCATAAATTGGTAATCGACTCACCAAAGATAATACTGATAATTTATCTAAGAGTTGGCTAGTCCAGAAGGGTACGGCTTCTGGTAAAGACAAATCAAATCCGTTGAAAGCTGGTGGTTTGCTCAAAATCACATGGTTATCAGTGTACCATGGTTCTTACTTGAACTGAAACATTTGGCTACTCCAGAAGTAATGGCTTTTGGTAAAGAGATTGAAATCCATTAATTTTTTTCAAAACATTGCTAGGGACTAGCAATATCTTAGTGTGGGGGATTGATGAGTGTCTAAATACTCATCATTTTTGTACCATTTAAACTGCAAAAACATCTGAAAACACTCAGAAATGCATCAAAATGATAAAAATATCACAAATAAGTGTTTTATGTGTTTTAAATGCAAAAATATCAAAATCTGGTGAAAAACGTATCAAATTTGCATAATTGGCAGTTTTAGTCCCCCAAGTTTCAAAAGTTGTCAAAACAGTCCCTGGTAAATCTAAATAAAGAGAAATGTTATTCAAGGTCCCTGAAATATTCTAATTTGTCAAAAATGGTCCTTGAATAAATCTTTTGTAAAATGGCAGAAAAGGTCCCTGAACTTTCAAAATTGTCAAGTTTGGTCCCTGGAAAATTTGAAATTGTCAAAACTGGTCCTTGTACTTTTGAAGCTTGTCAATATTGGTCCTTGTATTAACTTTGAGAAAATTACAGGAATGGTCCCTCAAGTTTGGAAAAGTTACAAACAAGTCCTTATCAATTACTAAACATAGACTTGTCAAAATACATTTTTGACCCTGCCATGTAACCCATTTTGACCTGTAACCCTTTACCCTTTTTGAACCCCTTGGTCAACACCCAGTCAAACAACTCCACTGGTTTCCCTCCCAACCAGTTTTCTTCCCCACTTGTGCCTGTGCTCCTCTGCAACACCTCTCCAATTCCATTTTCCAATGCCTTATCACTTCTCCCACCTCATCATCAACCCTACAAGTCCACCCCCCCTAGTGCTAGCTCAGAAGGTCAACAAAGTCAAAATTAGGCCTTCCCGCCAAAATGGAAATTTGGCCAAAACACTCATTAGTCTCCCATTGGCTCTCAAGAAAGGTGGGAATTGATCTGAGGACACGTGGTAACCATTTCAGAGCTATAAAAAGGAAGAAGAAAGCCAGAAACAAGGGTAGTTAGTTTTTATTTTTTTCATGTATGTCGTTTTTTTTAGTAAAACTTAATTAGTAATCTAGAATGTAATCTTAAGCTTTAAATGTGTTTAATTCTAGTCACTTTATCATTGTAATCACTTCTGAGCATCAATATCAAGGTTTTGAATAAGTTCATGTTTTAAGGTTCACTGTGGAAATTTCTAGTTTCAAATTTGACATCCAAGCTTATAATAAGTTCATGTTAAGATCAAATAAGCTCATTTAAGCTTATGATAATCTTTGGTAAGCCTGCTAATCATTTTTGAGCAAGTTTCATTGATGGTCAATAAAAGTCAACTCTAAGCTCAAATTGCAATGGGATTGGATATGGTGGTTGCAGACATTGGGTTTGGGTTGGAAATGGCTCAGTTTAGTGGTATTGAGGTTTGGTTTTAAGCTATACAATAGCTGGACAGTGGTGAGTTAAATTCTCATTTTCATTTTTTAGTCAATATTACAGTTTGTGCTTATATGTGTATCTGAGGACTCCAATAGTTTTAATCTGTTAATTTAGTTGTATTATGGTCATGAAAGTCCAGTTTGATCATTGGAATTAGTTAAATCAGTTGTTTGTTTCATTAAATTTGCTTATCAGTTTCAAAAGGTGTGTTTGGATCAGTCTATCAAGCTGTCTTTGGACCTTAGTTTGTACTTAAAAATTGCATTAGCAATCTTAATATAGGTAGTTGAACTCATTTGAGTTGGTTATGTGTGCACTTGAACCTTAAAAGTCAAAATTCACCCTTAAGAGTCTTAACTGCTTATCTGTTGATAGTTCCAAAAGCTTAAAGCTTATTTTGTGCTTAAGAACCTTAGAGCTAGCTAGCATTAGGCTTATTTCATCTATTAAGTCCATTTTCAGTTCATGAATCATGATCAAACTTCATACAAGTCAACCTTCATTGTTCTTATCAAAAGTCAAAAATACACAAAACTCAGTTTTGGCCCAAATAAGATGAATTTTCTTTGATTCATTTCTGAGTCAAATTATATGAAACTTGTTGTTTTAGAAAGTGTTTCTGGTCTATTTTATCATGGTCATTTTTACCAAATTTTGTGAATTTCCTATAAGCCTCTAATAAGCCTGTCAAAATGGTTTAATTGCCCTGTCCAAGAACTCAGCAGATGCTGAGATTTCTCAGGGAATTGCAGAGCTTGTGCAGAGCTTATTATAGCTCCATTAGGTCTGTACTTTGGTTTACTAAATCTCAACCAGGTCCTCTTCATGTTCCAACTAGTTCTTTTCAGTTTTAGCTTATTTTGAGTTCTGTGCAGTGGCTTAAAGTAGACCCCCTTTACTGTTTTCTAGCTTGTAGCTCAAATCATCAAATCACTGCATCTTGCTATCCAGAGGTCATAAGTAGTTGAGACTTGTTGCTTTTGAGCTATTTTAGCTTATTGTAGCTTCAAGATAAGTTTGGTAGCTTTTGGTGTCCATTAGCTTGTTTTAGTGCTTATTCCATTAAGCACTTGTACTTCAGTTTCAAAATCCTCCAAATAAGCCACTGTTTTTCCAATTTTCCTTGCTTCCTCATATTATTTTAGCTTTTTCCTGAATTTTTCAGATTTTTCCTACACTGTTTTCTATTTTTCTTTATTTAAAATAGTTTTTAATCCTTTTTAAATAGCTTTTAATACAAAAAATTAAGAAAAGCTTCAAAAAAATAATTTTTCAATTTTAATAGTTTAAGATAAATTTAAAAAGCATAAAAAATATTTTTCCTTATTTTTCTCCTTTTATTTGGTATTTTTCTCAATTTTAATTAGATTAAAATAGATTTAAATTCCTAGAAAATAGAAAAATAATCATAAAAATACAAAAAATAGTTTTGAAAAATCTATTTTGATATTTTAGATTTTTCTAAGTCTTAATTTTATTTTTCTAGCTTTATTTCCTATTTTCTTGTATTTTAGGTAATTATTTAATAGTTAAAAATAGTTTTTAATTAATAATAATTAGATAATTAGTCATAAAAATAATTTTCTTTTTCTATAAATTTTCTTATATCATTAGGTTTGTAAAAATGTATTTTTCATATTTTTAGGATTTATATTGTATAAGTTTCACGTTTTTATTTGTACGTTTACGTAATTTTGTTTTAAAACGTAAGTTTTAGGTTTTAAACGTTCATCATTTTAAATATAGTGATAGCGTTTATTTAATAGATTTTATCTTTTTAACTTTCTTTATTTTGCATTTAAGCCCCTGTAGTTTATGGGCTTTTTCCTTAGTTATAATAATCTTCAAATCTCTTTTCCCGTTCAAATCTCTCGATCACTACACGTTTGACTATTCTCGCACAGCTCGTTGGGACTTAACGACCTGGGGAAACACTATACTCTCCTGATCTTCATTGAGTTGGTGTGTGAGCTGTTTTAAGTTCCTTACGGCTGATCATTCACAAGTGATCAGCTCGCGTGAGAAAACTTGACGGTTTCGCACCAATCAAATTTTGGCGCCGCTGCCGGGGAGCAGTGCTAATAGTCTTACGTATAGCAGATTAGTGATTTGACATCACTCCTTGTTTATACCATCTTTTAAAAATCAAAAACCCAAAAAGATTTTCAGTCTTTGTTTTTACAAAATGTTTTTCAAAAATACCAAAAATATTCCTCTTTACCCTCTTACCCTTTTGATTCTTCATTTCTTACCCTCTGTAAACCTTTGATTCTTTCTATGTCTTATCCTCACCCTCTTGGATGTCAATGGTGTGGTGGTCCTTATAATGGTGGCAATTGCCCCAGTTGTAGCATGGTGGAATCAGGAAACGGGTCTGTTCCTTATAAAAACCATAAAAACTTTTTGTAAAACATTTTTGTTTCTGACTTTTAGAAAAACCCAAAAACTAAAAATTTTCTACCATATTTGTTCCTCACTACAGTTTAGTGATTAGACGATATGCATTCTGATAATCGTGACGAGGGGCCGTCGCCGCGGTTTTAAACTAACCACGCTTTGGCAGTTCAAAAGAGTGCGCTCGACTAGTGAACACTTACTAGTCGGCATTCCTTGAATTTTGTCGAGTGTGTGGTTGAGTTACTTCTAGTCCTCTCATATCACAAAGGGGTCCAGCAATTCAGGGTTGCTCGACACGCTCTTATCAGTTTGCACATCACTAGCTCTCTAAACTTGCCCTTTTCTCTAAACTTCTAATAATATTGATTCCTTTTTCGGGTATTTGATGTCCCCGAATTTACGTTTTATTTCTTTCAATTTTTCTATTTTAGATAATTTATTTGC
>BPTQ01000004.1:39019149-39325407 GCA_019973895.1 Chrysanthemum seticuspe
TACTGCATGCTATACTTAAAACCGTTCTATGATTACTAAACGCCACAACAAAACACCTTTTGAGCTTCTCCACAACCATAAACCGAATCTCAAACACTTTCATGTATTTGGATCCCTTTGCTATCTGAATAATGATCGTGATGATTTTGGAAAGCTCAAAGCCAAAGCTGACATTGGAGTCTTTATTGGATATTGTGAGAATTCTAAAGGTTACCGGATCTGGAATCGTCGTACAAAGCAGGTTATGGAAATGATTCATGCTCATTTTGATGAACTTACGGAAATGGCTTCTGAGCATAACAGCTTGGAACCCGGTCACAACCGCTTAAACTTCCCTCAAACCCCATCATCAGCTGAACAAAGCCCTCAGCTTACTCGTCAACAAATGGAAAGACTCTTTGCTCCGCTGTTCAGTGACGATATTGATGAACGTGCTCCAGGTGTATCCGCTGTTTCCGCTGCTCAACCTGATAATACTCTTATACCTGATACACCTGCTACAACAACTACTGTTGAAGAAGCACCACCAGTTGACTCCACCACAACAGTTGAACAAACCTCTTCCAACAATGATGAACCAGCTGATGATGTTCTTAATGAAGTACCCCCACCTGCAGATTTTGATCCAAATGCGTTCTTTAACCCGTTTGCTAATGACACTGCTGCACCTGATGTCGCGGAATCATCAACAAACCATTTGAATCCTCAGAATCTGCACAATGTATACCAACATCAACCCTCTACACATCGATGGACAAAAGACCATCCTCTGGAAATTATTATTGGCAACCCGAATCAACCAGTCGTTACGAGACAACGTCTTCACACAGATGGTGAACATTGCATTTATGCACTCACTGTCTGCCAATCTGAGCCTAAAAACATTAAAGACGCAATGACAAAAGACAACTGGATTGAATCTATGCAAGAAGAATTCAACCAATTCAAACGTCTTGAAGTATGGGAACTGGTTGAAAGACCAACAGGGGTCTACGTCATTGGTCTCAAATGGATTTGGAAAAACAAATTGGATGCTGAAGGGAACGTAATCCGAAACAAGTCACGTCTAGTTGCTAAGGCTTATCGTGAGGAAGAGGGAATAGACTTTGAAGAATATTTTGCTCCGGTTGCTTGTCTTGAGGCTGTTCGAATATTTCTCGCGTTCGCGGCTCATATGAATATGACGGTCTTTCAGATGGATGTCAAAAATGCGTTTCTCAACGGACAACTGAAAGAAACGGTTTATGTCAGCCAACCAGAAGGATTCGTTGATCCCGAGTTCCCGAACCATGTCTACAAACTGAACAAAGCTCTTTATGGTCTCAAACAAGCTCCTCGAGCATGGTACGATAAGCTATCATCTTTCCTCATTGCTAATAATTTCACCAAAGGTTCGGTCGACCCTACTCTTTTTATACAATATCATGGGGCACATATCTTAATTGTTCAAATTTACGTGGATGACATCATTTTTGGGTCTACACATAAAAAATACCCAATCGCTTTTGCAAAACTAATGAAGAAAAATTTTGAAATGTCCATGATGGGTGAACTTACGTTCTTTCTAGGACTGCAAGTTCATCAATCACCCCGTGGTATTTTCTTGAGTCAGTCCAAATATGCCCTTGAATTGTTAAACAAATTTGGAATGAAAACCTGTGACACTTATGCCACACCAATGACACATACCAAGAAGCTAGACGCTGATTTACATGGGAAATTAGTGGACCCTACCAAATACCGAAGTATTATTGGGTCTCTCATGTATCTAACAGCTAGCCGACCTGACATTGTCTTTGCCGTTTATCTCTGCTCCCGTTATCAGTAAAGACCAACTGAAACCCACCTCTCTGAGGCTAAAAGAATCCTCCGATACATCAAGGGAACCATTAACTTGGGGATCTGGTATCCGAAGGATTCTGGTTTTGAACTAATCGCTTTTTCAGATGCTGATCACGCAGGATGTTTAGATTCACGAAAAAGTACTTCAGGAGCACTACAATTTCTTGGTGATAAACTGGTGTCCTGGCAATCGAAGAAGTAGGATTGTACATCGCTGTCATCAACCGAAGCAGAATATGTAGCCATGTCGGCGTGTTGTGCTCAAGTCATCTAGATGAGAACACAACTCAAAGACTATGGTTACGTATTTGACAGAATCCCGATGTACTGCGACAATCGGAGTGCCATTGCGATCTCGTGCAACTCAGTTCAGCACTCGAAATCAAAGCACATCGATCTTCGCTATCATTTCATCAAGGATCATGTAGAACAGGGTACAGTTGAATTACACTTCGTGGGTACAGAATACCAATTGGCAGATCTACTCACCAAAGCCTTGCCACCCGCTAGGTTTAATGAGTTGGTCCATCGGATTGGTATGCGGTGTTTGACTCAAGAGGAATTGGATGAACTCTTAAAACAGTCTTAAAAACCAGTCAAACACCAAAATCTCTTTTGTAAATATTTTTCAAAACCAAAATACAAAAATATAAAATCAGATAAAACAACAAAAATATTCTTCTATCTATTTTTCTTTTAACATGGCAAGTACATTTCTTCCTTCAACACTCTAATCTTTCAAAATTCAGTATTTTTTCGATCAAGTGTTGAGGGGGAGAAAATTTAATAATTAACTGTTTCAAAATAACCGTGTACTTGCATGTTACCATATCCTGGTTGTTTCTTTAATATTAGTGGTCACATTTCTGGTTTTTGACACTCCTCAGACTAAAATTTATAACCTTTCATTATTTCTTAAGTCGAGGGGGAGTGTCGTCAAGTTTCTTTCCTAAAAACCTTCGTTTGATAACCAAAATGGAAGTTAAATGGCTTTGGATGAAAATGGAAAAGGTGGAAGGACCAAAACTGCCAAAAGCTTAAAGTTATTTTAAATAAAACCTTCCACCTAACTCAACCTTTCACATTTATTATATTCATCTAAAATATCATACGCACAAAAATCATTCTTCAAATCCGTGTTTTTGATCATCAATCCGTAAGTGTTTTTGTGTTCTTAACAAGTTTTTAAACAATGGTTTTGAATCTTTCATTAATCTAACGGTTAAAACTTGAGATATAGTGATTTTAGTGATCTACGCATAAGCGTATGAACACTTAATCGTGTTTATGTGTTTGTGGTGAAAAAGATTGTGTCAAAAAGTTTGTATAATATCAATGAATACGTTTTCATCACTTAAACACATCCAGAAACACTAATTGATTGTTTTGAGGAATTAGGGTTTATGCGTGGGTTTGGGTATTATCAAATGTGAATGTTCTTGGTCAAAAAGATTGTTGTGTGATGTTGATATCATGATGAATTGATGATATCCAGGCCTAAAAACAACCCAGAAACACTAATTGATTGTAAATTAGAAATTAGGGTTTAATGTTCTTCGCGTTTGGGTATTTTTGATTCATTGAGAGTTTGATGTTAAAACTTGGTTATTATACTCACATGACATCTAAAAACCACCAGAAAAACTTTGGTGTAATTCCTGTGGCTAAAAATCCTATGCGTAATCTTTGAACTATTAGGGTTTAAGTTCTACGCGTAAGACTTTTTACGCGTAACTGTTTGATGAGTTTCATGCCATGATCTGTTTAATAATGAATGTTAATGTTAATATTGATGTTGTGATGATGTTATTTCAGGCTTGCTACTCGTAAAACTCATAATCAAGGTTATTGAAAATCTACGCATAAGGATCACCTTACGCGTAGAAAGTTATGCGTAAGAGAAATCTTACGCGTAACTGTTACGCGTAAGGTTCTACAAAGGGACTACGCGTATCCTGTGAAGGATATGCGTAAACAGTGACCTTTACGCATAAGGTCTACTCTTACGAGTAAGCCTTACGCGTAAGGTTTTATATACGCCTACGCGTAAGCTTTACGCATAAGGTTCCCTTTCCTACGCGTAACATTTCTTACGCGTAAGTAAGGATCCTACGCATAAGCTTGCGTCTACGCGTATACTTCTCCTGTTTACGCATAAGCTACCATTTCTACGCATAAGCCTTGATCAAACCTTCATTATGAATTGTTACGCGTGCAAACTTGTAAATAAATAAATCATAACGTCACGAAACCAAAAAAATGTCACTAATAAGCTTAAACGTTTAATATGTTGTGTTAAATAAGTGATAACATAAACTTTAAAACTTAAAGTTAACTAACTCACGAAACTTATCACGACGTCATTGGACTATTGAACAAACAAGTGACTTTGGACTCATAACTATCATTGACATTGCACATTCAATAATTAGACAATAAAACCTTCTGTTGACTAACATTATGTCTTTCGATATGTTGGTTCTTTTGGCTAATGTTATTTCAGATCAAGACATGGCTGCTCAAATGAATGTAGATGCACCAAACGTTCTCACCATTGCTGATATCTTCCCGCATGGCTATCCAATGAAGATTGGGAAGAACAATCTCATAGTTGACTTTGAAACTCTCACCTGCTCGGAATCTTCTTGTCTCATTGCAGTGGATATTCTGAAGAACCATCCCTATCAGAACATGCTCACCAACTCTGCCACTGTTCCGGAGATCTACATACAACAATTTTGGAATACAATGCAGAGGGTCAAAGGTCAAAGTGCGGTAATAGTGACACTCAATCACAAACAAGTTACCATCACACATGCAGACTTAAGAGCTGTTCTCCTCATTCCTGACATCATACCAACTGAATTCTCTGCTGCACCTACTGAAGAGACTGTTCTGCAATTCTTGATTGATATTGGGTACAACGAAGCTTCAGGGGTTATTAATAAGCATTCTTACGTGGATCTTAAAAACATTCCTCAGCCTTGGAGAACCCTTTATATCATCATCACAAAATCTGTTTCTGGTCGTGACAGTGGCTATGAGCATCCCAAGCTCGTGGAACTACAAATCTTTTGGGCTCTGATCAACATGAAACACATCAAAATTGAAGCTCTGATATGGGATGACATGATGACCTTTATCAAAAAGCTTGGCTCAAAGATTCCCTACATCAGATATACTAAACTATTGATCCAGAGAGCACTTGGGTATAACCCTGATATCCCCAAAAGAATCAATGACCCCGACAATCTTGACGTGTTGTCCGAACCCACTCTAACAGTCAGATTTAAGGAGTCAACTACCAAGAAACAAGGTGCTGTGTTGCCGGATCTCCTTCTCTCAGAAGAACTCAAACAGCTCTACTCTTATAAGAGATATATGGTAGCTGTGAAAGAGAACAAAGTTGGCTTTCTTAATGAAAAATCTTCTGGTACGCCTGCAAGAAAAACCAGAAGAGGAAGTGCAGGAAGTGCTATAAGCACTGAGAGTCAGAGGAAGTTCCCCAAGAGGAATCCTCCTCGTAAAAGGACTGTTCCTTCTAAGGAAGCTGTTCCTATTCCCATTCCAAAGCTTGAACCACAAAGAAAGCTAGTGGACGAAAGCTCTGAAGATACACAATCAGACGAAGAGGTCTTTCACTCTGAATCTGCAACCGAAGCACCTCCTTCAGTAGCAAAACCTCCCAGTCCACCAGCTATCCAAGGAAAAGGGAAGACTCCAGTACTTGTGCCTTATGAAGAGGAAAGCTCAGAAGAAGAGCCACTGGAAACTGATTACAGGAGGAAGTTCAAATTTGTTAGACTCCAACAAGTTGCGGAGGAATTTGCCAAAGATCAAATGGGTGGCCCCGGAGGGTCAAGTGGTAAAGTTCAACCTACACCAGATCCTGATGCGGTTAATCGACCCGATAAGGGAACTGGTGCCACCACTCTTGAGCAACAACAAAAGCAACAGGAGGAGTCTATTAAGTTTGACATTGAGGAACCAGATACTGAGAAGTCTGAGAAAGATAAAGCTGATGAAGAAGCTAAGTCTGGAAATGATGAAGATGTTGATTATGAAAAGTTTCTTCTTGACAGTCCCGTACGGTCTAAGGAGAAAACTTCTGAACCTCCTAAGGACCCGAAGTCTCCTCACATCTCATCTTCATCGGATTCATCTTCTCATTCCTCACCACCACCATAAAAAAGATCAACCAAATCAACATCCAAATCAGTGAAGAAGCCAACTGCATCTTGGATTTCTCAAGCTAAGACACGAATCGTTAAAGCTATCAAACAGGTCAGAAAGAAAGACGTGCTCTACAAGAAAATGAATTTCTTCGCTGATCAAATACAGTATCTTCATGACGAGAATGACGAGATGAAAGTTGAAAGGGAGTATGTCCAGAAGCTCATGAAAGATGATCTTCAAGGAAAAATGGACGAGATGATCAAAGGATACACTCATAAGTTCCTTCTTGACGTCGTTCCTAAACTGACAAAGGAGATGTATACCAGACAAATTTATCAGAATCTCTTACATCTGGCCAAGCAAACCATGAAATCAACTCCAATGAATGTGAACATCAATCCAGTTGAACCCACAGTCTTTTCAGATGATGAATTGGTGAACCGGCTAGTAGCTCAAATGTCGAAACGCTCTGCAACGTTTGCCTCCCACGAAGCTAAATTGTTTGAAGCATTGCTGGAATACCAACTCAGGTCAGCATACAGAGAAGAAGCTGTAAGGCCTAAACGTTCAAGAGACGACGAAGACAAAGATCAGGATAAGGATAACGAGCCCAAACGCCCGAAGAAGTCTGGTGAATCATCTTCTATGCAACCTCCACCCCAACGGACTACAACACAACAAAGGTCTCCTCCTCGTTCTTCTACTGATAAACCTCAGGATTCTTCTGAGTTACCACCCGAGACTCAGAAAACCGGTGATCACTTTGAGTATACGGGTGGTGACGAAGAGGAATTCCATGAGCCCCAACAACAACCCATCTCTCCTGACACAACCAAGAAACCAAAATCCTCCTCCAGGCCAAAGAAGATGAAGAAGAAGGCGCCTATGACTGACGTCTTATCATGGCTGGACGAGGATGATATTGAATTTGAATGGTTCTCGAAGCTTGTTGATTCCACTCCCTACCCATTTGAAGGTCAAGAGGTTACAGAATGTAGTACATTGGAGCATGCAAAACTACTGCAAGAATAATTCCGTGTGAAGAAGATGACGAAATCCGAGTTGAAGCGAATCAAGAATGAAGCATTTCAACTTCTCAAAGACAGCTCGGAAAGTGCTATCGAAGTTGAATATCACCTCGATAATATAGCACGAGCCATGTCTAACAACATGGATTGGCTCAACCCAGAAGCAAACATCGACTTCACCAAACGGGACAACCCTCCATATTACACCGACTGGTCTAAACCTCTACCTAGTATTGGCCAACCAGATCAGCCTAGGATTCCATTCAGATATTTCTTCAACAAAGACTTGGAATTTCTTCTTCACGGTGGCGATGGTTCAAGGAAATACGCTACATCACTGACACTTCCATTCCCGGCAGCCATATACTCTAACTGCATAGCCATCGAGGAAAGAGCTAACCACATGTTCTCCAACAATGTGGCAGAGTATGACCGTGATGCACTGTATGGGATTTACCATTGGCCAGAACGTCGAAGAATCTACTACAGAAGCTGCCAGGTCCAGAAGTCTCAACATGAAGTGTTCAGTACTAAGAGTATCATTGCCATCAAACATGTTGATCTTTCGTCTAAATGGGACTACACTTTCCTCAAGAATATTGTGGTCAAAAGGCAAGACGAAAGGGATTATGCATTCTCTGAAGCGGACTTTGAGAATTTGTCTATCAACGACATTGAAGACATGTACCTTGCCAAAGTACAGGGTCGCATGAGACAATTTTCAATTGAAGTACAACGTGAATTCATCAAGTCCTTGCTTATCTTCATCAGACACATAGTCATCACAGAATGTGTAGAAGATCTCCAGCTTGCAGTTGAATCATATCAGACCCGTGTCAACTTCACTCCACCTCAGCTAGATCTTCCCGACATTAACCAGCTTTCACAACACACACTCATCAGCCAACCATTCGGAGTGGTTTACATTAGTGAAACACATCACAACTGCTTGATGACGTGTAAAGATCTTCACAAGTTTGGGGATCACACATTGAAGAAGGTTAGGGACGGATTGGCTTATAGGTTGAAGGATATTCATGAAGGCATTGGGTCACAAAAGCGATGGAATTCCAAGGAAAGACGGGATGTAAGGAGGATCATCAGAAAGATTGATGAAAGGTTGTATCGACGGGATCAGTTCAGAACTTTGGAAAGCTTTGTAGGCGGTCGTCCCAGGATTGCTCTCGCCGGCTATCAACGCCCAGTTCGCATTCCTGGTAACATTGATGGACTTCCTGGTACCCCTTGAACTGCTTCTATTTCATAATATTTTGTGTTGGGAATAATCCGTTACCACGGATAGTTGTGGTTTACACTGCATGAATTAATACTAGCAGTGGAAACGTATTCCCACTGCAAGTTCTTAATTACCACTGCTATCAGTTTATGATAAGGTTAAACGCGTCTAGATAAGTATAGAATAGATCTTGTGTATATTCTATTATGTTAGCTTTATACTTATCTTGTAAAGGACTCCTTGTTGTATAAAAGGAGATCCTAGGTCATTGTCTTAGGTACGTATTACATTACAAGATTTCCTACGAAAGCTTCAAGGTGTAACCCTAGTGATAAGTTAAGATCACTCGTATTATTCATTAATAATATTGGAGCTTGAGTTTTGTGTTAACTTGTGTTTATTCTCATACATCATATAATTCGTCTTCTAAGTATTACTTAAGTAAATTCCGCTTGCTTGATAATATCATACAAAATATCATTGACACAAGGAGTGTGTCCAGATCCATCAAGTGGTATCAGAGCGAAGGTTCTGATATTTTGTTTTAGAAGATCCAAGGAATTAGCTTGACTCACTCACTAAATTCAATGGAGATGGAAAACAACCAATCAAACCCTTCTTCTACACCCAGACTCCCTAAGCTTAAGCTTAATGAGTTTGAGATGTGGAGGATACTGATTGAGCAATACTTCCTCATACAGGACTATGCTCTTTGGGAGATCATTCAACTTGATGATTCTTTCAAATCTGTGACCACTACTTCAAAAGTTGGTGACACAGATGTTGTGAAAGTTTCTGTGCCTGAATCAAATGCTGAAAAAGCTCAAAAGAAGAATGATCTTAAAGCTAGAAGTCTGTTGCTGATGACTCTTCCTAGAGACCAGATTATTGCATTCAATAAGTTCAAGACTGCTAAAGAACTGTTTGAAGAGATTTGCTCAGTGTTTGGTGGTAATGATGCTACAAAGAAGACTCAAAAGACATTGTTAAAGCAAAGTTATGAAAACTTCTCTGCTTCAAGAAATGACTCTCTTGATAGCATTTTCACCAAACTTCAGAAGATTGTTACACAACTGACTGTGTTTGGCATTGAGGTAGAAAAGGAAGACCTCAATTTGAAGTTTCTAAGAAGTTTGCCTTCA
Organism: Chrysanthemum seticuspe; assembly: GCA_019973895.1. NCBI lineage: Eukaryota > Viridiplantae > Streptophyta > Magnoliopsida > Asterales > Asteraceae > Chrysanthemum > Chrysanthemum seticuspe. The sequence continues at coordinate 39,028,575 of BPTQ01000004.1, forward strand.
GAGTTTCAAACCAATGTTACTGTCTGGGAAAACAAAACAGACATAGAAACAATGAAGCTCAATGATCTTTACAACAACTTCAAACTTATTGAACAAAGGTTGAAGAAGGCAGGGAAACTTGGTACAAGCTCTAGTAGCTTGGCATTGTTGTCAAATTCTGTTGACAGTGATGATTCTGAAGATGAAAGTGATGATGATATTGCCACTGTAGGTTCTAAAGTTTCCACTGGCAATGTGAATATTGCCACTGCAGGATCAAAGAAGAAGGTTGCCAGTATTGGAGATCCTACCTTTTATGCTTTTATCTCCACACAAGTTGATGGCTCTCTCTTAACTCATGAAGACATAGAGCAAATCGATGAAGATGACTTGGAGGAGATGGATATAAAATGGCAGATAGCTCTTCTTAGCATGAGGGCTAAGAAATTCTACAAGAAGACTGGCAAGCCTATTCACATTAATGGTGATGATACTGCAGGCTTTGATAAGAAGAAAGTGGAGTGCTTTAACTGCCACAAGTTTGGACATTTTGCTAGAGAATGTAGAAGACCAAAGGCCAAGGACAACAGATCTACATGGTACAAGGAAAAGAAAGGACCAGCTATGGAAGAACCAAAGGCAATGTTGGCTATTGATGGTGTGAGCTATGATTGGAGTTTCATGGCTGATGATCTTGAAGAAGAACACACAGATGCTGCTCTTGTTTCTGCTGAAGTTGCTCTTATGGCTTTCTCTGACTCTGAGGTACAAAACTCTGAATGTTGCTCTAAAACATGTAAGGCTGCTAGAGAAGTTAAAAGACTTAATGATTTATATTCTAATGAAAGACAAGAGTTATACACTGCTAATTATATTGTGTCTAATCTTAGGAGAGCTATGGCAGTTTTAGAAAAACAAATAGAGCACTATCAGGCAAATGAGTCAAATTATAATGATGATATGATTCTTCTTAGGAGAGAGGTAGAACATACAACTGCTGTGAATGAAGCATACCAAAAGGAGCTTGAAAAACTTCAAAAGAAAATTGAAAATGTCAATTTAACTATAGACACATGTTATCATCAGTCTAAGTCAATTGATAAAATTTGGAATGCTCAAATATATAATAAAGCTAAGTCTGGTATGGGTTATAATACTGCGCCTCCACCACTAAGGGGTGTTCATTCACCTCCAGGTATAGATTTAGCTCATACAGGCATAGAGGATTTTAAGGATCTTGAAAGAGAATATGGTCTTTTAAAAGACACAGTTGTGAAGAGTGAGGAAGAAAGTAAGCTTGATAATGATGTTTTTGAGAGTGCTAGTGACTCATCTGTTGTAGATGAGAGTGTTAAAAAGAATGTAGAGATTACTATCCCAAAAGTTGTTAATACTGTTACAGAGGAACCTAGGAAACCAGTAAATAAACCTAGACCAACTGTAAGGTATGCTGACATGTATAGGAACAAGCCTACAGCTCCTAGGGGTAACCAGAGGAGTTGGAATCATGTTAAATCTCAACAACTAGGTAGTGATTTTGTTATGAACAATAAGGCATGCTATATCTGTGGTAGTTTTGATCATTTACATGCTTATTGTGACTATCATGTTGGGAGAAGGGAAGTCTATGGGTATAAAAGGGTGGAGTCTAACAGGTATCAACATAATGTATACCCTAGCTCTAATTGCAAAATGGTCCCAAGAGCAGTTCAACTTAGAAGTGGCCTCAAAATGTTTGCCACTGCAAAAAATGTTAACACTGCTCACCCTAAGTCACCTGTTAAAAGTGCAAACTTCAAAACAAGTTTAACAAAATTTGCACAAACAGGAAAAAGAACCTTTCAAGCTAAAAAGGTTAATAATAACCAACAGTAGGTACCTAAAAAGAAATCAGCAGTTACCACTGCAAGGGTTATAAATATGAAAAGGGGGGACATGGGCAATGCTGTGAAGGCCTCAGCACGTTGGGAATGGAAACCTAAAGGAAATACCTCTACAACCAATCCCAATGGTGTATCAATGACATTTGATAGATTTAACTATATTGATACACGAGGCAGATCCAAGTCAATCATGGCTTGGGTCCCCAAAAGAAACTAACTCTGTACTCATATGTGCAGGAACATCCAAGGATAAAAAGGTCAGATCAAGGATATACAGATAGTGGGTGTTCAAGGCACATGACTGGCAACAAGTCCTATCTTTCTGATTTTGAGCAATATGATGGACAGTATGTCAGTTTTGATAATGAAGTTAGTGGATTGATATGTGTGATGCAGGAACACTAAAGATAAAGGAAAACATGGATTATTATTAATATTACAAAACTGCACTGAGAGTGCAGTAAAACTACATCCATGAAGTACAGAGTATAAACATTACTACATCAACTGAAAAACAACCACCAACAATCTACTCCAAACACATTTCCTAACCCATTCCCTTCCTACCCATCATTAATCCTTTATGGCTTCTTGGGTAAAGCCCAGCTTGGCATCACCCTAGGAGCACCATGTATGTTAATCCAGTCATACACCCTAGGGCTTGCTAAACCCATCACCACTATACCAGTAGGTGGTGAGGATGATGAAGGAACTGCTGATGGTGGTGCTGGTAGCAATGGTAGAGAAGGTGATGATTGCAGTTCTTCAGAAGGAGCTATTGCTGCAAGAGGAGGAACACTCAGGACTCTTCCAGAGGTTTCATCATCTGTAACATATGGAGACACATAGGAGCTGATCTCTGAGCTATCTTCTTTGATTATTGCATCCTGAAGCTCTGGTTGTAGTGATGAAGGTCCAGCAGAAAAAGGATTTGAAAGAGCGTGTGAATGCTTTCTCTTCCTGGATACAACCTTCTCATACTCCTCTTTTTCAACTCTCCCAGGGTTTTTCAAAACAAAATCATCCCAGGAACTATCAGATGAACTGCTTGAAGAAAGATTGATTGGGCTAGATTGACTCATGGTGTTGCTTTGAGGATGAAAGTTTTGGACTATGTGATTTGAGTGATTTATATTGAATGGTTTGTTTATTATATGTTTAGTTGGATTCAAGAAGTTAATAAGGGGAAGGTGCAAGTAGTTGAGGAGTAAATTGGAGTACTGTGCTCTTGGAATGTGTATCAATGCTTATGTGTTGACTTTATTGAGTATAGCCACTGCTATGCTTAATTCTTTCAATATATTAACCATTGCCAACGCGATAGTGATTCCAGTATTTGGTTTATGTTAGTGAATTGCAGTGTGAAGGATTCTTTGTTTACAATTAAATAGTTACTCTTTGATGAATCGTTGCTCTAGGTTGTTTAGATCCTATCTAAGATTATCCACTGATGATTTTGCTGACATTAGGTTACAGTAGGAACTCTATTGCAACCAGTGGTAACATGCTTTCAGTGGAAAAAGGAAAAACATAGAAACTTTATTACTATCACAAAATTCATTACAATCAAGAGTACTCCTAGTTAACTTAACACAAAAGACTGAAACCTAGCACATCCTACACGTATCTTCAGCTATTCCATTGGTCTCTTGCCCTTGCCCACATAATCATGTTTATTCTTCTGGGCTCTCTTTCTCTTGTTCTCAAAAGTGGATTGCATTCTTGGACATGGAAGCCCAAGAATCTGTGGAGGAGGTCTTGGTAGCATTGCAGGCCTTGTTGGAATTGATATCTGCTTCATATTGGAGATAGCTGTTTCCAGTGCTATTGAAAGAGCTTTTGGCAAATCCTTAGCCATGGAATAGGTTTCATCATTTGCATCATCATCATCTGATGAATCGGAGTAGAACTCAAGAGATTTTGCAGGCTTACTGCAGGCTTTCGATTTGCAGTTTCTTTGGTATATCTTTTGGATGAAGAGCCAGCTCCTGGTGGGAAGTATCCAAACCATCCTGATGCTTCTAAAGATGATTTTGATTCGATTACATACTCTTCTTCTGAGTCCGAAGAGATGTTGATAGTATTGGAGGGATTGCTCATGCTTATGGTTTTGGGGATATTGTGTTTGAATGAAAAATTGATGAAGTTTATCTTAAGCCAAGCCTCCTTATATAGACAAAGTCGGTTGAAGGGTTATTTAATGAAGATACTTACCTTTTTCTTATTTTGGTAGGTAAAGGAGTAAATATAGATATTATTGAGTTGACTTTGGAAGATATTTTTCTTGGGTAATAGTTTGGTTAAAGGTAACTTTGGTTAATATCAAGTTGGTTATTCTCATCTTTTACTGATTTGTATATCAAGTTTTGATGAGGAGTTGGAGTTAAAAGGTGTATGTCTGAGATACACAACAAATGGTTATTGATTCACCATGTCTAATACATATAAGAATCAACTAGTCCAGAGCAAACGGCTACTGGTAAAGACTTGTCAAATCCGTTTATGGTTGATAGTTTACCAAAAACTATATGGTTATCAACTCACCATATTCTTTATGATTAAGAGTTGGCTAGTCCATAGAAAACGGCTCATGGTAAAGACATATCAAATCCGTTGATAGCTGATAGTTTGCTAAAAACTATAATGGGAGCAGTCTTGTTTTCTAATGTTTTTATTTTCCACTGCTCTTTGAAATTTTTGTGAAAAATTACCACTGCTAGTTCACAGTTTCCACTGACAGTGTTATTTTACCACTGTTGTTCTAGCTGTTACAACTGATTGTGTCAGTAACTAATTTTTACTAGCCGTTGAAAGTAACCACTGTTATCATACATATAGGGTTAAAATATTTAACGAATATCTTCTTTCCATCTTATAATACTTTCTAAAGATAATTTTTCTTGCGCAACAATTCTAAACCCTAACCCTATATATCTTTTTCTCTCAATTGGCTAGTTATTCTTTCAATTCTTACTGACATAATGTAAAACCTGGAAATCTAAAACATGTTTAAAGACTAAAATACCCTTGGAATCGAAATTTATAAAATACGTAAACTACATTTATATCATTTAACGAAATTTAAAACTTAACTTACGAATAATTAAACCTAACTAAAATGTGTACGTGATCGATTTTGGTATGACGAAGATTTAACGTCTCGCGTAAATAACTTGGGCCGCGTTTGTTTTGTTCGATGGATCAAGGGCCGAAGCCCATATGGGCGTGCGTTTGGTTGTGTTCGGTTGGACCAAGCCGAGCCCATGCCCCCTCCTAAAGCCCTAAATCGAAATTACTACTACTATAAATATAACTCATAAACACAAAAGTGAAACCCTAGTTTAGTTTTTTGCCTCTTTTCTTTCTTTGCTCCATTCGGCCGAACCATAGCACCCTTTGGTGTCGAGTTTTTGCTTCAACCAAGTTAAGGTATAACATGTTCTCGTCTTCCTTTGATGTACCTTACGTTAATATATTGTAATATGTTTTGTTTAGTCGAGGTTTGTGTTTTCTTTTGTGGCCGAGCCGTGTGAGTCCAAACAAGAACAAACCATATGATTTAAACCTTATAAGTATTAAAGAGTATGTTACGTAATAAGTATTATTGAATCGGATCATGAATATGTCGAGTTATATAGGAACCGAACCATATGTATTAAAACCGAACCATGTATATATTCGGCCAAGGTGTAAAAATTAATAACGTGACTATGTAAAGTACGTAGATGAGTTAAGACTTGCGTAATAACCTATTAGCCGAAACCCTAGATTGAACCGAACCACATAAAGAGTTTTTGAACATGTATTAAACGAGTAAAGGTCATGTAAACATAAACCCTAGTTTGATATGTGAACCGAATAAGGTATGCCAAACCCTAATGGTTTGTGAACCGTGTCTCATATGCGTGCGTTATTATAAGTCAAGTGAACTTGTAAAGGTGTAAACGTGTAATTAATCCGAGTAATAAGTAACTTGTATGTCACATAAAATCATAAACGTGCAAGGTGAAACATAAAAGGAAAGATTGTTTTCATTACGTGTTAGGTTAAGTAACGAGTCATTGACGTAACATGTAAGTAAATGCACATTAATATGATATTAAAAGAATGAGAAAACCCTAGAACATAAATGAGAGTCGATTAGGGTTTGAAACTAAGTGTGTGTTAATTCGTTATTTCATGTGTGAGTTATGACGTTTAAACTATTTTCACATTTAACCCTAAACTTTAATAAATGACATAATGAACCTTAATCTACGATATTGTTTATAAAACACTTAAGTCTCATTTAATTATAAAACCCTAAAGTATTACGATCATTAAATACATTAAGTATGAACACCAAATATTAAAAGATCATTTCGACGATTATGGAATCATAAATAACATGTACGACCGTTAATGTGTATAGGTTCTGTGAAGAAGGAGTAATCCTTTGCTTTCCGTGTTTCTGCTTTTCGATCATTTGCTTTGGAATAAGGTACAGATATTCTGACCTTTTCAGTAAAGGTTCCTTATAACGTTTTCTTTTCGTTAGCTTTTATATTAGGATTTCCTAAGCCTTTGCTATGAACCCTATTTTGTTATTTGAGCTGTTGCTTATCTGAACTTGATTTTTGAATCATAAAACATTTGATTTTGAACTATATGATATGAAAACTTTGACTTTGAAAACATGATTTAATCTTTGATAAAGTATGATCTATGTCAGTTATGACATTCTGATTTGACCTAAGATAGTTTGACACCCGAGCCAAATAATAACTAGTCATGGGGGTTCCATGTCCGTGTCAGTGATGCACTTCTGACATGACTCTAGGGCAGTAGAGTGAAGTTCTGCCACGTCCCTTATCTGTTATCTGTTATGAGCTCAATTTATATTTTATTACCAATTTATATGTTTGTGGGGCATATGGGTGCATCCTAGATCTGCTATATGTTATATATTATATGTTATATGCTATATGTTATCTGATGATTGATGCTGCGTGCATGCACGTCCTTCATAACTCTGGTAGGTCTCCCCTACAAATGTTGCCTTGTGTGATTATGAATATGAATATGATTATGATATGGCATATGTGTCTGGGCTCGAGGTAGTTAGCTATAAAACTTATTCTATTATTCTGATTTATCTTTTGAAATGATTATGATTTTTGCTATCTTTCTTTCACTTTATTTCGTATTCGTTTTCGTTTCGTATTCGTTTTGCTTGTATATCTGTTCACTGGGCTTTTGAAGCTCAGCCGCATTTCTTTTCTTCCGCGGCAGGTATCTAAGCATTGGAGCTGGCTATTGCTTTGGGATGAGTGATGAGTGGACTTACCTTAGAGATATTTAGCTTTGTTCTTATGATGCCATTTAAGACTTTATATTTTAGATATTTCATTTGGAGTTTATTTTTCCGCTGGGACCTATGTATTGAAGTCATTTGACTTGGATTATTTCAATATTTATGTTGAGATTTCTTTTGGATATTTATGTTTGCTTTGATATGACACCATTACTTGTGATTCCTTTACCCTTGTCGGGTCGGGGCGTTACAATTTATGGTATCAGAGCCCAGGTTTACGACTTGTAGTCAGGACCTGTGACATATGGAGCCTAGGTTTTGAGACCCTTAGAGCTTAGGATTTGACCTGTGAGGATTTGGGTAGACTTTAGGATTCCTTCTGCGTACTTCCATTTCGTATCTCACCTTTGTTCATTTTGCTAATCGTTTGAATATCGTCAAGATGGTTCGAACTCGTACTACTGGTAGCGCGGATGGAGACGATGATGCTATTAACATTGATGCTGCGATTGCTAATGCTCTCAACACTCTTTTCCCTGGTCTTACTACACCTAAGATGATGGAACAGGTGATCAACAACATTCGTAATCAGACTGGTGCTTCGGGTAGTGGTGGAGGAAATCAACCCGTCGGCATTCACACTTGGCTCGAGCATTTCGGTAAGCTCAAGCCTCTTTCGTTTAGCACTGCTGCTACTCCCACTGAGGCCGAGGACTGGATCACTCATATTGAGAAGCTGTTTGAAGTACTGGGTTGTGGAGACGAGTTTAAGACTCGTTTGGCTGCATTCAAATTGGAAGGTGATGCTTTAAATTGGTGGAAGGCACTCAAACAAGCAAGAGGAGGAGATGCTTTTGCTGTTACTTGTACCTGGACTGAGTTTCGGACTATCTTCTATAACCGTTACTTCCCTGATGCTGAGCAGCAAAGGTATGAGAGGGATTATCAGGCAATCTACCAGCTTGATCATGAGAATTCCAATGAGTACATGAGTAGGTTTATGAGGCTGGTGAGTTTTGTGGGAGCGATTGCTGGAGATGGTAGGCGTCAAGCTAAGCACTTCAAGTGGGGACTGAAGAACTGGGTGTTGGACCGACTGCTTAATATTGAGTATGAGAATGTGTCGGCCTGCAATGACGCAGCTCGTAACATTGAGATCTTTCATGAGGTTTCGGGTTCCAACAAGCGTAATCGCGATGGTGATCGGATTCAAGGTAGGACTCAAGGAAATGATTATAAGGGAAACTCTGGTAGGAGTTATGATTCGAGGGGTCAAGTGGATAGGAGTTATGATCAGCGGGGTCAGTCAGGAAGGAATGTTGACTATGGGCGCCCTGAGACGAGGAGTCAAGATAATAGAAATGCTGGTAAGAATGGAAATGATCGTCATAATCAAGGTAGCAATAACCAGCGTTACAACAAGGATCAGTCAGCCCGAGGATCAAATCAGGGTCGTGCTTCAGGATCATCTGGTCAGCAAAGGACAGCTGAGGTTTTGCCTCCCCACCTATTTGTACTACTTGTGGAAAGGCTCATCCGGGACAGTGTTTCAAGGCCACTGGTGGTTGTTTTGCTTGTGGCTCCACTACTCACAAGATCAAAGATTGCCCTAAGAAGAACCCGGCGATTCCTGGAAACTACATCAAGCCGCCGACTACTACTGGACGTGTTTATGCTACTACTCGGAATCAGGCGGAGCGCACTTCAGGTACCATTACGGGCACTCTTTTCATTGATGATTATTCTGTCTTCGTTTTATTTGATACCGGTGCCACACACTCCATTATATCTGTCACATTTGCTAATAAATTTAACATGAAGCCCAAACCATTAACAAACCACTTATCGATTTCTACACCTATGAAAAACCATATGATCATTGATCATAAATACGTTAAGTGTCCTCTTCGTTATGATGATCGTATTCGCTTTGCAAATCTGTATCCTCTCGATATGGTCGACTTTGATATCATTCTAGGCATGGATTGGTTGGCTTATCATAGAGCTTCAATTGACTGCTATGCTAGAACGGTGATCTTTGGAGACGTAAAACATCCTGAATTCGTTTATCATGGTTCTCAACCTCTCAAATCCGTTAAACTCATTTCTGCTATGAAGGCACGGACCATGATTGCTCATGGATGCCAAGGTTTTCTAGCATCTGTTAAGGACACATCTTTGGAGAGTCCTAACATTGAAAATCTTTCTGTTGTTTGCGAATTCACCGACGTTTTTCCCGATGAACTCCCTGGTCTTCCCCCAGCTCGAGAAGTTGAGTTTAGCATTGAGTTGATTCCTGGTGCTGAACCGATTTCGAAGGCTCCGTATCGTATGGCACCTGTAGAACTGAAGGAGTTGAAGGAACAGCTGCAAGAGATGATAGAAAATGGATTTATTCGCCCCAGTGTTTCTCCATGGGGTGCACCTGTCTTGTTTGTGAAGAATAAGGATGGAAGCATGCGTCTATGTATCGACTACCGTGAACTCAATCGTATTACTATTCGTAACTGTTATCCTCTGCTGCGTATTGATGATTTGTTTGATCAACTGCAAGGAGCTAAGTTCTTTTCGAAGATTGATCTGAGGTCTGGTTATCATCAGCTACGTGTGAAGGAGCAAGATGTTCCTAAGACCGCGTTTCGTACCAGATATGGTCATTACGAATTCCTCGTTATGCCTTTTGGTTTGACCAATGCGCCTGCTGTGTTTATGGACCTGATGAATCGTGTTTTCCATGAGTTCCTCGATAAATTCGTTATCGTTTTCATCGACGACATTTTAGTTTACTCCAAGTCTGAAGAATAGCATGAAGAACATCTCCGGATAGTTTTGGAGATTTTGAGGAAGAAGAATTTGTACGCCAAATTTTCGAAGTGCGAGTTTTGGTTAAGACAAGTCGCGTTCCTTGGTCATATTGTATCAGCTGATGGTATCACCATGGATCCGTCTAAAGTTGAGGCTATCACTAAATGGCCAAGACCTACGACAGTGACTGAGGTCAGGAGTTTTCTAGGACTTGCTGGTTATTACCGACGTTTTGTTGAAGGTTTCTCTCGCTTAGCTCTACCCCTAACCCAACTGATGAGGAAAGGTGAAAAGTTTGTATGGACGGATGAACGAGAGAAGAGTTTTGAAGAGTTGAAACGGAGATTGGTGTCCGCTCCTATTTTGACTCTTCCATCTGGTTCTGGAGGATTTCAAATTTACAGTGATGCATCTAAGAAAGGATTAGGCTGTGTTTTGATGCAACATGGAAAAGTAATAGCTTATGCTTCGAGGCAGCTAAAACCTTATGAGGAGAATTACCCAACTCATGACCTTGAGTTAGCTGCAGTGGTGTTCGCGTTGAAGATCTGGAGACATTACTTGTGTGGAGAGGCGTGTGATATATTCACTGATCATAAGAGTCTCAAGTATATTTTCACTCAGAAGGAACTTAATATGAGACAAAGAAGATGGTTAGAACTTCTTAAGGATTATGACACCAACATTCAGTACCATTTTAAACATTAGATGAGATTACTTGACAACATTTGAAGTAGCTTAGCGATTCAGGGCCGGCTTTAGGAGAGTGCAAGAGGTGCGATTGCACAGGGCTACCGCTTAACGAAGGCCACCAAATTTCATACACTTCTATTATATATATGAACACAATATGAGACTCGAGCTTAATTAATTCATGCACTACTTATACATATGTATATTATGTGTTTGTTTGAGGGCCTCTTTATGGTAATGACACGGGGCCACTGAAATCCACGGCCCTCTAAGGATTAAAGTATAAAATCATAAATAATCTCATGAAGACAATGTCTTCGTGCTTGATTCCCAAACACATACCCGTAAACTTGATTTGTTTTATCGTTCCATGATCAACTCGTTTTAAATCCAGTTAAACTCGTTATTAATTGGTACTATTATTATGACTCACATATTCCCATGCTAGAGAACATACTTAAGACCTTAAACTTGTGGTTTCGTCTATATATTAACGATGATTTGTTTATGCTTCTATTATATTATGTTAACTATCGAATATATATTACTATAAACACCATACGGTAAATATTCTGATTTGAGAATTACCTCAGAATCGAACAAGAAAATATCGATATCGAGAATGAAATCAAACACAGGTACGAAAATGAACTTCGACGTGACACAAATGCTAAGATTCAAAGTAAGTTGAGCCATTCCAAACACGAATTCGAACCTCCCGCGAATGAACAAGAACCTTTTACCCGATCGCGAACAATAAACCGAAACTCAACCCGAATACGAATGTCCAAACATGACTTGATCGTGGAAGTTTATGATTTCTGTATGTATTATGATTTAGGGACTTCTAGCAAATGATGCACTTTATTTTAGAGCTGTTTATGTTGTGACCTTAAAAAGAATGAGATAAAGTCTTGACTAACTCACATTTGACCCGTTACTTTTACTCATTCAATTTTAACGGTTTCGATTTTATTAATTCCACTTTAATATTCAACTAATTTATGTCGAAACTTAATTTCTTAATTAATACTACTTCATTTACTATTTCAAAATATGCAAATTCACGTTTATTCTCTTTGTATATAACAAAACTAGATTCCGGGCGCTCGTCCGATGGATGGCTAGCTAGTTTTGTTACTTCGTTTTTTAAGATAATAAGGACATGTAAATAATAATGTATCGGTCGAATGATTGTTTTTCTCATATTTAAACATCACCGAGTCTGTTTTAATATATGATGCTACCAGCACGATCGTACTCAACTAATTTTCACATTGTCCTGATAACAACTCTCTTGGAAGTATTTCTACGGCAGCTGTATTCCCTTGCGATTTCTACCTATTCAGCTTGTGTAGGAGTCGCTTGCATATGCATGCCATTCTCCTTGATGTGGACTTTGGAAGCATGCAAAATCAGTTGTTTAAACTTGAAAGCTTGACCAATAACTCTATCTTGATTATCTGCAGCATAAAAGTTGTCATTCGGTTCCATAAATGGTTGAGGATCCTTACGCATGGATCAGGTTGAGGGGTCATAATAGGCTGGATCAACTTAACATTCAAATTACGAAGGTACTTTGCTGTATCTTCACAAATTAAAGATGCAGGTTCCTAAGAGTCCAGTAGACCCACAGACAGTAGTACGTACACGTTTCTCAACTTTAGCAAAATCCATTTGTTTACTCTCATCAACTTTAGCTTTTTCTTCGGGCTAATAACCTATTAAAGTATCATACTTGTCACAAAAAGCAGTTCGACGTAGCGAATAAAAAAAAATACCCCTTTTGGCTATTTGACCCGACTATTTTGTCCTTTATATGCATTTTATGACTTTTTAATCCGGTATCCGGTAAAAGCGTTTCTCTCACATCCAACAAACCTTCCACGCTGGAAACCTAGGACCACACACGCTGGAAAAACACCCGCTCGCATCCATCATCCTCGTTGCTTCATATGTGGAAAGGATAGTACGAGGTTTATATTAAACAAGTACATATATCTCACCTACAAGTACCCTAAAGCAGATTTCCTAATCCATTCTATCCATTCACACTTCAATATTCTCCAAGATCCCCAAATTCTGCCGAAACCCTAAGTCACAATTAATAATCAATTGCTTGTCTCTTTCTCCAATTTGGGTAGACAAAAGGTATATTCGTTCTTCATATTTAATGTTTTATTACCCCAATTGTGTTAGGTTTTAATAAAAAGTATTTGTTATTTAGGGTTTTTTCAAATTAGGGTTTTGAAATTATTCTTCAATTTATACAGGTTTGATGAAAGTACCACTTGATGTGGTCTTCAAAATACACTACAATGGTGTATTTATGTTTGACCCCTTAAGGTATGATTATGGCAGGGAGATTATAATGGAGGCCTCTTCAAAAGATAGGATTATGTGTAGCCCTCTCTTAGATATCTTAGTTGCAAAGATTATGAATAATATATGGGCTCTATACATGTGCATTCCTAACTTAGACATTGACAGTGGTGGGTTAAAGATCATTGAAAGGGATGCTGATGTTCATTTTTTGTATGATTTAGCTACCCAACATAAGACCGTGGAGTTGTTTGTTGCTCATTCCCCACAAAACTTAGCACCCTACTACCACAAAAACCTAAGTCTAGAAAGTTCTGACTCAGAAGTTACGTCAAAAAGAAAGAAACATAATAAGTTGAAAAAAGATGCCGGGAATATGTCTTGTGAGGAGTTGGTTGCGTGGGCTGAGGAAGAAGCACAATCACCTTATTTAAGGTCTCCTCCCCTTAAAGATAGACCACTTAGAAAGGACTTTGAGGGTAAGGTTTCTTTCACTAGAGTTTGGAATGCGGATGATGACTTTACGATTGATTATCCTATGCTAACTGAAGAAGAGGTCTATAGGGAGTACAACGTAGTAGTTGATAATGTAGTGGAAAATGTCGGTGTTGAATCTGGTATGGCTTTGGAGAATCATGATTGTGATAAGCATATGGACACTAGTAGGCCTGTCATTGTTGAGGAGATTCATATGGCTTTGGACACTCATAGGTATCTGTCAATAAACGTTTTAAAAATATTGTTCAGATGTTATTAAATATTGTATGCCTACTAATGATTTCTGTTCTTACACTTGGATCAGGGCTGCCGATAATCAAATGCTTGGGCACACTGGTATGATTGTCGACAAGGATGTTATTGTGGAACATGATACAGTAGTGGCTAATGATACTGACGGGTTGCAAATGGATGCTCAGTCTGATGGCAACTTATCAGACGTTGTGCTTGCAAGGCATAAGAAACTTGATAAAGGTAAGTCTGTAATGACACGCAAAAAGAAACTAGCAAAGAAAGTTAGAACGAATTCTCGTAGACCCAAAGGTATAGTCATTAGAGAGAACATCAATCCATCTGGTTCCTCAGATTCTGACAGTGACACCGAAAGTGAGGAATACAATGACACTAACTCAGAAGGTGATACTGCACAAAAAAAGGGTAAAGACGCTCATTATTCATCTGCCTATGAGTCTTTAGAGTCTGAGGTTGAATCTGATAAGTCATACGATTACTTGAGCAATGGTGAGGACGAGGTTATTCAACTAAGGAAGATGCGACAAAATGAGAAAAACTCTTCTTCTGACGAGCAGGACGTTGAACAGGCTAATGATGATGATGCCCATGATACAGAAGAAGATGTCGTTGGAGATGGCCCAACTGGTTTAGGACCATTAGTTAAGGAACATGAAAAGTACATGACACATTTGTTGAAGCACATTAAGGGTAAAGGTGCGGGAATAAGAGATCCATTTGCTGCTCTACAGAAGTCAAAGAAGGATGACATGTACCCAATTTACGATTCAGAGACACATTGGAGATTGAAAAAACCTAGTGTAATCCTTTTACTCTAAACTTTTAAAGTTATCTTTTTCATAAAATACATAATTCAGAATTACTATATTGCTTAACTAATTCTATTTTTTGTTTTACTAGCTTGGACAAAAATTTCCAGATGCTGACAGTTTCAAGGAGTGCCTTACTTACTATGCAGTGGCCAACGGATTCTCTCTTTGGTTTGAGAGGAGCACAAAGACAAAGGTTATAGGTAAATGCGGTCAACGAAAGGAGACTCTAAAGGATCCGTCACTTGGAAAGCAGACTTTGTACAAGAAGTATCCTTCAGAGAAGGCTGGGAATTGTGACTGCCCGTGGAGGTGTTACGGCAAGATGCTCAAACAAGAGAAGACATTTCAGGTTATATCTTTAGTAGATAATCACACGTGTGTTCTTAGTTTCCATTACGGTAGGTTGGTTTCAAGATTTTGAGTGAAACAAAATTTCTTGATTTCTTCATCAAACTTCTTGTTCCATTGCCTTGATGCTTGCTTCAACCCATAAATGGATCTTTGAAGTTTGCATACACGCATTGGAAACTTTGGATTCACAAACCCTTCAGGTTGCGCCATATAGATGTCCTCATCTAGGCGACCGTTTAAGAAGGTAGTTTTGGCATCCATTTGCCATATCTCATAGTCATAGTACGTAGCTATGGCTATAAGAATCCTAATAGCTCTAATGTCTGCTACAGGAGAAAATGTCTCCTCGTAGTCTATCCCAAAGGTTTGAGTATACCCTTGAGCTACAAGACGAGCTTTATAGGTGTGTGCATTGCCATCCATGTCAGTCTTTATCTTATAGAGCCACTTACTTCCAACTACCTTAGCATTTGGAGGTAAGTCAACCTCTATCCAAACTTCGTTATCTTTCATGGATTGCATTTCCCCATTCATTGCAACTCGCCATTTTTCCTTTTCAGGACTTATCATGGCAGCCTTATAGTTAGCATGTTCACCAAGATCCCCTAACAAATTTTCCTCAGCTTCTACGTTGAGACATAGACGCTCAGGTGCACGCGTAGTCCTTGCAGATCTACGAATGGGAACCACTTCAACTTCAGGTGGAACGCCCAGACTTTCAGGTTCTACTTGAGGTTGGCTAGTGTTTTCAGAAGGTGTTGTATCTTCTTGATCATATTCCAGATCATAAACTCTCCCACTGAATTCATGAGATATGAGATCCCTTTCAAGGAATTCTCCATACCTAGCAACAATTACTTTGTTTTCAGGTGGAAAGTAAAAGTAGTAACCCATAGTTTCCTTTGGGTATCCTATGAAGATACACTTAACAGATCTTTGTTGTAGCTTATCAGCAGAGTCACGTTTAACAAACGCCTCACAACCCTAGACCTTTAAGTAAGACAAGTTGGTAGCTTTCCCATACCACACTTCATAAGGAGTCTTATCAACCTTCTTAGTTGGAACCATATTCAAAATGCGAACAACAGTTTCTAAAGCATTATCCCAAAAGGATAAGGGAAGAGTTGTAAGACTAAACATTGATCGTACCATGTTCAACAATGTACGATTTCTTCTCTTAGATACACCATTTTGTTGTGGAGTATATGGAGAAGTGAGTTGCTGGACAATCCCACACTCAGCAAGATAATCTTTAAACTCTTTGCTTAAATATTCACCACCTCTATCGGATTGAAGAGCTTTAATCTTCTTTCCTAGTTTCAGTTCTACTTCACTCTTGAAAACCTTAAATGTTTCAAAGACTTCATGTTTATGTTTAAGTAAATAAACATAACCATAACGACTGAAATCATCAGTAAAGGTTAAGAAGTAGCTAGCACCCTTCCTTGACACATGTCTTAGTGGTCCACATACGTCAGTATGTATTACACCAAGAAGATCAGAAGCCCTTTCTAAACGATTTGTAAAAGGTTTCTTGGTCATCTTCCCAAATATGCAAGATTCGCACTTATCAAATGATTCATCATTGATGTCTTGCAAAAGCCCATCATGTTGCAGCTTTTGCATACGTTTCTTGCCTATGTGAGCAAGTCTACAATGCCAAAGAAATGAAGAATCCAAATCACCTTTGATTCTTTTATAATTGATGCTAAAGACAGAATTATTTTTATCAATCACATTATCATGCAAATCAATTTCAAACACACCATTTACTAGAATAACATTTAAGTAAAAAACACCATTTAAAGAAACCGAAATTCCATAATCAGTAAATGTATGAATAAAACCAATATTTTTAACAAGGAAACAGAAACGACACCCCTAACAATTGAAGGTGCGTAATGACAATCGTTTAAAGACAATACTAAACCCGAAGGTAAAACTAAATCAAACGTGCCTATAGCTTCAACGACTGCATGTGCTCCATTACCCACGTGCAGGTATTGCTGTCCATAGGCAAGCTTCCTTGCTCCTCTAAGTCCCTGCAGTGTATTACAAATGTGAATACCACATCCAGTATCATATACACATGAATTTATTTTATGAGGAAAAGCAAATAATTCTATCATCAAAAGAGTACCTGAAGTACTAACCACAGTGCCAGTATTTTTATACCTCTTATTGCGCAACTCATCAAAGTAGAGTGGACAATTCCTCTTCCAGTGTCCTACCTCGGTGCAGTGATGACAAGCCTGATCCTTCTTCGGATTCTCACGCTTTTTGGGAGGGTACTTCTTGGGTTCTTGTTGATAAGCCATAACTTGTTTTCTCTTATCAACTTTACCCTTACCTTTCCCTTTCTTGTTCGCTAGCGGCTTATTAGGCTTAGAAATCCTACCCTTTTGGATGGTTAAAACCGCAGGTGTAGGGGCCTTCTTGGGCAAACCTTTCTCGTAATCAATGAGCATTGCATGTACCTCACTGACTGTCTTCCCCGTGCAATGCATATTGTAATTGCGCACGAAACCATCAAACTCCTTACTAAGGGATCTGTTGATAAGGCTAATTTGTATGTCATTGGGGTAGACATAGTTAAGTCGCCCGAGCTGGTCCATGTAACTCATCATTTCCAGGCAGTGGGCGCTCACAGGTTTCCCTTCTCCTTGCTTGCAACTGTGTAGAGCATCTATCAGATCATACAGCTCTACAGTCATAGGCTTTTCAAACAACCTTTGCAATTCTTCGAGCATGAGGTTAGGGAAGTAATTTTCAAACTGTTTTTGCAAGTTTGAATTCATACTCCCAAGCATAATGCAGGCGACCTCATTATACTTGTCATACTCAGATTGCCATGCAGCACGTGTTTCAGCAGTAGCACCAGCTGCAGGTTCAGGAGGACAAGGCGTAGTCAAATAATCTAGTCTTTTGGCAACCCTCAAGACAATTCTGAGTTGCCGATACCAATCATTGAAATTCGTGCTACCTGTCAATTTCTATCGATCAAACATAGATTTGAACGACGAGGCTAGTGCAGTAAATTCAGCTTGAGCCATTTCTACAGAAATAAAAGTTCAAAAGTTAGTACTTTCGATAAGTAAACATTCAAGAAAATAAAATACCCTTTGGTCAATATTCATATTAACCATAGTATTTTCCTTGAATTTTGGATCCTCATTATCATAGTTTCACCACATCAGTTGATCTGCTAGTGGTGAAAGTATAGAATAGGTAATTGTTGAAAAACAATAATTGACAAACAAGTTTTCAATTCTAAAAGTTATGGGATTTACAATTTTGCCAAAACAATTAATGCAAAACGTAAGCATGTTTTATCCCATCTTATGCCTTAAGTCATAGATCTCACTAACTAACTTAATTAAGTTATCTAATTTAGAAACTGCAAATAATTAAGCTGAGGTCTCACACAACAAAAAAATTTACCTTGTTATTGTAATCTAGATCAAGGTCTCACATAACTAAATTACAACTTCAAGTGTTTCATATCATTAGATGGCATAAACTTAAATTTAAAGGGTACAATTTTTGACGTGTAATCAAAACTTATGTATAAAGAAGCATGCATACAACTTTATATCATAAAATTTTCGAAAAACTTACATAAGATTTTAATTGCTAAGATTAAATTCTACAAAGTTTTAATCGATGCGTTGAGAAACTTACAACTTTGCACTAAGATGCTTCGTACATTGAATGGTTATACTAGGTAGCTCCAATCGAACTCACAAAGGGCAGAGGACCAGGTAAGCGCAAAAGCATAACCTTAGACATCCTTTCAGTGTGACTGTGCGCACTTCTTAATTAACCCCTTTATAGTTTGTTCTAGTGGATGAGCCGTTCTAACCATTTAGTACAGTCGCATCAATCGATTAAAAGTTCAAGAATAATACTTAGATAACAAATCAGTTTCGCCATTATTTAGTCCATTTAATTTTCTATTCATAAAAACCCCTTTTTGCTTACTAACATGTCAAACAATATACAAACAAAAAAACATTTGAATAAAAATTAAACACACTCAAATAATATAAACATATAACTAAACAATTTAACATATGTAAAAACAATTAGCCACATGCATAATTATTACGATAAACAATAATAAACAATTCTAGGCGTAAATAAATGCATACATTAACTAGGGCTTTCAACTACAAGGTAGATGAGCCACATACATCGACAAGTCGATTGCGTAAGCCAAAGTTAATTGTATACCAGATAGCACATAACGAATTTTTATTAGTATAATTGAGGTCTTCCCCAATTCAATAATTATCAAATAAATAAAACATGTGTGTATCACTAAACAATTTATCATAAACAATACTCCATGGAAAAACATGCATGTTCCACCATGGATTCCGCATAACAATTATCACCCAAGATACGCATATTACATGGCACATAACAATTTATTCATAATTAAATAAAATTAGGGTAATCGACCCTATAATTAAAAAATTAGGGTTTTGAATTCAAAACCCTAGAAACCATAAAAAGCATGCAATAATCATAAAGATTCAATTTTTATGTGTTTCGGTAATTAATTACATCATATTAACGGCTCGTGATGCCACTGTTGGGTTTTACTAATCATAACAATTTACAAAAGCAAGTAAACATCATCAAAGTATGCAGCGGAAGTATAAGAATAATATATGTATATTAATTAACCGAATAAGAAACGCGTACCTTTTAGCAATTCAAGTAAACCAAACGATGTTTGAACAAGAACAAAACCCAAAACCCTAACTTAGGGTTTCACCATATTCGACCCTAAAGAAGTCGACCACCAAGGAATACACAAACACAAATGCGTTTGTTCTTCGTTCTTGTACACACGTACTAATAGCGATTTGATGTGAAAAGCTAGGTTCTTGAATCACAAATAAAACCAAACCCTTATTTCTTGAGCTTGGAAAAATCGATCCCTTGAGGAGGGGGGTTGTACGATCGGCCAAACACAAGAGGGAGGAGAGGAGAAGAGAAATTAGGTTTATTGGTGATCCAAGGTTAAGTTGTGAATGAATACAAGGGTTTGTATTTATAGTTAACTTAACTTGATGACCAAGTTTGAGTGGGAATGGGTTTGGGAACCCATCCGATCGGCCACATCATCCCAAGAGGGGTTCTAGATCTTTCCCGACTTCTAATTTCAATTCTAGTCCTTTTAGTTTACATTTAACGACCGTTAACCAAACCTCGTTAAATATTAACTATCGTTATTTTTTATTTCGTGACAAATAATTAATAATAACATTTTATATATTAATTATTTAACATCAACTCTCATACGTAATGTGTGCAATCCCGAAGTCTCGAGTTCAAATCCGGACATACGTATATTTAAATATCCAAAAAACCTTTCAATTACATATATATCTAATTAACTAATCTATCTATACTATTAAAAGAGGGTTTATGATGAAGTCATCATTTCTACTTTTTGCTTAAGTGGAAATCTTCTAATGGTTACTTTAATAAAGAAAGAGTAAACTCCAAAATACATCCCTGTGGTTTACCCCGTTTCGCACCATACATCCCTCACCCAAAAGTTCAGACAGATACATCACCCCGTTAGTAAACGTTTGACTATATACATCCACAAGGACGAACGGTGCAAAAATTGGGTCGTTAACTTGGACACGTGGCAGTTAAGTAAGGGTAAGTTGGTCATTTTATCTCAAAGATCTACAACCACACAAAAAAATCACTCCTATCAAAACTTCACAAATGCAAAATCCAGATCTAACACATATCCACACAAAACAAACATCACTTTCGATCAAAATTATCACAGATCCATCTTCTACTCAAAAATCACAAACTCACATCTCTAACACACAAACAAAATCCACATCAAAAATCACATCGATCAAAAACAAAATCCGGCGAAACAGTCACACCCACCGGATACTCGTTACACCAAAACCCTCACAAACAAAACCCACATCAGGTTCTTCTTATCTCTTCTCTCTCACTACGTGCGCCTCCCCCTTCTTGCTCCTCAGTTGTTTAGTGGATTAAAAAATGAATCCAAAAATGTTTCGTGGATTAAAAGATGAATCCAAAAATGTTTTTCATTGATTTCGTGTGGTGAATAAGGATTTAAGGGGGTTCTTGTTTCAGACCTTAAAAACACGAAACCTCTTATACATCAATCTAATCTTTTTGATTCGTATATATAAAAGAAGTTATACTTCTTATAGATCGATGAGGATTCATTCTTTCGTGTTTTAGACCTTAAAAACATCTTGATGTTACATTGAAAAACACGAAGGAAAACAAAATCTGAGATCTTGATGTAAAAGAGTGGCAAGTGTAAATGGTGATGATGATGAGTATGATGATAGGTTTTGTTGAAGTTTCTTAAGTTGTGATGCGCTAGTGGTAGTGGTAGTTGGATCTTGGTGTGTGTGAGTAAGAGGTTGTGGTGGTGGGCTGTAGATGGTGATGGATGTTGCGACAGATGTGGTTGTGGCTAGCGGTAGTAATCGGCAGTGGTGGTGGTTGGCCGGATGTTTTGAGAGAGAGAGAGATTCTCCTTATTCAATGAAGGATGATGACAGTTTGTGTTTTTGATTTTGTGTGTTTGATTTGTGTTTTTTATTTGTGTTTGTGTTTTTAATCTAAGTGTGTTTTAGATCTGGGTTTCACTGAAAGGGGAGGTAAAAGAGATGGTGAGGTAGCTGGGAACATAAAATGACCAACTTACCCTTACTTAACTGCCACGTGTCCAAGTTAACGACCCAATTTTTGCACCGTTCGTCCTTGTGGATGTATATAGTCAAACGTTTACTAACGGGGTGCTGTATCTGTCTGAACTTTTGGGTGAGGGATGTATGGTGCGAAACGGGGTAAACCACAGGGATGTATTTTGGAGTTTACTCATAAAGAAATATTAGTTGATGATGTCACATGTGTATTAAATATTTATTTTATTTAAATGCACATACAACCATTTTAAATTAAAACTTTGCATATGCTGAGTTTTTCAAGAAGCTTTTTTCTTCAGCATTTTGCAGAATCCATTAGAGCATGGGGTGTCGTGGGAACCCACTTCTCTTCATTTGGGCCTCACGTGTGCCACCTCACCTTCACATCACTTCAACACACTCATTTAAAAATGCCCTTCAATCACAACTAACTCACTCCTCTTCATTTGGGTCCCACCCACCATTTTTTTTTCTTTTTCATATTTTTAGAATGAGTAATATGAAATGTTGGTACCCACGTAGGACTCACCAACCCCCTAATCTCTATCCCTTTGCTTACCAACTTTTGTGTGTGTGTATATAAACTCCATATCCTCTCCTGTTATTCACAACCCCAAGCCATTAGTGAAAAATATTTGAGAAAAAAAAATGGGTAGTGTTAGTGTGGTAAGAAATAGTAGAACAATGGTATGTGTACCATTAATGAGTGAATATGTAGAAAAGATGGTGGGTGATATGTTTGAAGCCAAGAATGAAGGTGCTGATATGGTGGAACTCATGTTTGACTGCTTGAAACACTTCTAACCAAAACGAGACCTTCCAGCTCTTTTAAACCTGAATTGGTTTTTGTCATGTAGTGTGTCGTTGCACTGGCGAAACCACAACTGGCGAAGCCACATAGTGTGGTGGCGAGGAGCAACATGAACTGGCGAGCATGCCACGTTGGAAACGGCGAGTACCAACATAACGACACCCCATGCTCTTATCACGCAACTCTTCAATCAAGAATTTGAAATTCAAAATATATGTATCTCTCTTCCCAAAGTGTTATTTGCTTCTACTTTTTACTTCGTTTTTTCTATTCTGTTTCATGTTTGGGTGACTTTTATTTTTGTGTTTGATGAAGAAACTCTCGATTTACATCATCTCATATTTTCTTTAATTCTTTTTAACAGATCGGATGAAGAACTTTTCGAATTTGGATGAACAATTTCAGTTGTATTGTGAAACAAATGGATAGTTTTGAACTCCAAATTCAACCGTTTCATCTTCATTTCAAATATATGAACGCCAACGAAGGTATGCATCACTGATCCGCACTTGGGTTTTTCTTAAATGCCCACTAAGTGCTCGATGAAATGTTTATACACATAAAATCATTTTACAATTTTTTTATTTGTGCATGCTAATCTAGCTATACTATTAAAATAGGGTTTATGATGAAGTCGTCATTTCTACTTTTTGCTTAAGTGGAAATCTTCTATTGGTTACTTTAATAAAGAAATATTAGTTGATGATGTCACATGTGTATTAAATATTTATTTGATTTAAATGCACATACAACCATTTTAAATTAAAACTTTGCATATGCTGAGTTTTTCAAGAAGCTTTTTTCTTCAGCATTTTGCAGAATCCATTAGAGCATGGGGTGTCGTGGGCAACCCACTTCTCTTCATTTGGGCCTCACGTGTGCCACCTCACCTCCACATCACTTCAACACACTCATTTAAAAATACCCCTCAGTCACAACTAACTCACTCCTCTTCATTTGGGTCCCACCTACCATTTTTTTTCCATATTTTTAGAATGAGTAATATGAAATGTTGGTACCCACGTAGGACTCACCAACCCCCTAATCTCTATCCCTTGGCTTACCAACTTTTGTGTGTGTGTATATAAACTCCATATCCTCTCCTGTTATTCACAACCCCAAGCCATTAGTGAAAAATATTTGAGAAAAAAAAATGGGCAGTGTTGGTGTGGTAAGAAATAGTAGAACAATGGTATGTGTACCATTAATGAGTGAATATGTAGAAAAGATGGTGGGTGATATGTTTGAAGCCAAGAATGAAGGTGCTGATATGGTGGAACTCAGGCTTGACTGCTTGAAACACTTCCAACCAAAACGAGACATTCCAACTCTTTTAAACCTGAATTGGTTTTTGTCATGTAGTGTGTCGTTGCACTGGCGAAACCACAACTGGCGAAGCCACATGGTGTGGTGGCGAGGAGCAACATGAAGTGGCGAGCATGCCACGTTGGAAACGGCGAGTACCAACATAACGACACCCCATGCTCTTATCACGCAACTCTTCAATCAAGAATTTGAAATTCAAAATATTTGTATCTCTCTTCCCAAAGTGTTATTTGCTTCTACTTTTTACTTCTTTTTTTCTATTCTGTTTCATGTTTGGGTGACTTTTATTTTTGTGTTTGATGAAGAAACTCTCGATTTACATCATATCATATTTTCTTTAATTCTTTTTAACAGATCGGATGAAGAACTTTTCGAATTTGGAGGAACAATTTCAGTTGTATTGTGAAACAAATGGATAGTTTTGGACTCCAAATTCAACTGTTTCATCTTCATTTCAATTATATGAACGCCAACGAAGGTATGCATCACTAATCCGCACTTGGGTTTTTCTTAAATGCCCACTAAGTGCTCGATGAAATGTTTATACACATAAAATCATTTTACAGTTTCTTTATTTGTGCATGCTAATTTTTAATACATGTAACATTTTATAGTCAACTTTGTTAAACAAATTGGAGAATTCTTATTTTATTTTTTCTTTTTTGCTTCATTATGTAGATTATGGTTTTGCCATAGTTATTGGTTTGATTACTTTTAGATAAGCATAATACATATTTGATCACAATTAAAACAATTTGTAAAACTGAAATTAAAAGCTTTTCAAATGTAAGGGAGCAATTATATAGCCAAAACTAAAATTAAAACAATTTGTAGATTATGGTTTTGCCATAGTTATTGGTTTGATTACTCTTTCTCCGTTCTGGCCAAGCTCGAACCATGTTAATGACCTTACCTTTGGCCTCTGCCTCCTTCTTTGCGGGATCTCGTCTGCCCTTCTGTCTGAGATCCTTAACCAGGTGGTTCAGCTTCCCCGGTTCCAGAGCTAACTCTAGTTGCTTCCTGAGCTGGTAACAGTCGTTCGTGTAGTGTCCCTTTTCGCCGTGATAATCACAGTACTTGTCCTGATTTTCCTTCCTTGGCGGGTCACACATCGGCTTGGGAGGGGGTAGTCGTAGCTGGTGTTCGGTAGCCAGAATCTCTTTCAGATGTTTGATGAGCGAATCCAACATCAGCCGGGGAACGTTGCGACTTTGGTGATCACCCCGAGGGGGTAAGTAAGGTGCAGGACTATCCCTATAGCGGTGGGAGTGGCCATGATCCCTGCTTGAGTACCCATGTCGTCCTTCTTTTCTCTTATCACCCCTATAATTCCTTTGGGAGTTTCTCTCATCTTTCCGAAAGAAGCCGGTTGACGTCTTCCTGGATGTGTCGTAATGTTCACCCCTGGGTAACTCTGTGTTGGCGAAAGCTTCCTCCAACCTGACAAGGTCATCTACCCGGATCATCATCTCATCAACAGTATTTGGAACCTTGTCAGCGAACCGATTAGCTAACTCAGGACACTTGCATCCACTCATGAATGAAGAGATCCTCATGATCTCCGGCACACCTTGTATGAACCCTGTCTCGATGGTCCATCTTTCCTTGAAATCCAGTAATGTCTCGTTAGCTTTCCTTACAATCTTGGTTATCTCCGTCGGGTCCTTGAGACAGGTCTTGTGTAAGGAAAAACGAGTCTCAAACTGCTCTCTAAGATCGGACCATTCGTCTATGCTCCCCGGAGGAAGGCAGTTGAACCATCCTCTTGCTTTCCCATCCAACGTCTGCTGGAACATGCGACACCACACCGGCATTGGCCATTCCCCGTGTCATGCGGCCCCTGTGAACCTATTGAGATGGTCTTGAGGATCATTTGACCCGTCGTATAACTTGATGTGGGTGGGCATTTTGTGTTCGGGTGCTGAGAACTCGATCAACCGTCGGGTGAAGGGAGACTTCGTTATCTCCTTGAAAGGTTTTCCCAGGTCATCATCCTTTATCTTGTTTCCGGTAATGATCTCCTTCTTC
This sequence comes from Chrysanthemum seticuspe, assembly GCA_019973895.1. Taxonomy (NCBI): domain Eukaryota; kingdom Viridiplantae; phylum Streptophyta; class Magnoliopsida; order Asterales; family Asteraceae; genus Chrysanthemum; species Chrysanthemum seticuspe. The sequence continues at coordinate 39,054,362 of BPTQ01000004.1, forward strand.
TTTCCTGCGGGGTCACCTTTGTCGGGGGTTGTTTCATCTAGAAAAGTCTAGCCGTACCGGATTGACGGTATCCCTTCTACTGTTGTGTTCTTTGATCATGGACTTGAGTGCAGAAACATACCCTTCTATCTGCTCTCTCGTCGCTGGAGGGGAGTCGGCTCCCCCTCCTCCGGAGGTTGCGAAGGTGTTGAACCTGTCATTCTGTAGCCTTGGCAGATTGAATGCGGGTCCCACGGATGGCGCCAATGTTGAAGTATTTTTTTGTGAGGTTCTTCAGATATCCTTCAGCCTTGTAAAACTAAGTCTTCTGGATACCTGCAAGTATGAAACAACGTGTTAGTCTCGCCCCGGGTGTTATCCCAGGACCAGACTCCGGCGTGAGAGTAAGTGGGGTTTTATCAAAGGGTATAGTATATATATGTGTGTGTGAAAATGATACCTTTTTACCAGTTAATGTATGCGTATTTATACTGTAGGTTGTCACTATCTGGTCGCTGCTCCTGTCGCTTTCTCTGGGGCCGTTTGGCATTGTCAGGGCTGACACTGTCGCTGACTGTCCTTGACGTCATCTCCGACACTCAGGAGAATGAGACGAAATGCTTCCAGGCTAAATGCCAATCGCGCTGTCAGGTCAACGGCTCTTTCGGACTTGGGCCCTTCGGTGCGCTAATCTTTCGGGCATTTGGTCCTCCGTCTATTAAGCCGATGGACCATATACGTCGTCATTAACCATAAAAATTACGAAATCATGCCCCTATTATTAAGTAGATTTAACAGACCCTAACTTTTGCCCCAATCATAACAATCGATCATCAATAACTCAAGCCTTAACTACTCATATTGCAACAAACTATTACCAATTGATTCGTTACAAAATTTCGCATTCATCAGTAACTGATAATAGTTTTATACCTTTGATGCGTAGCTGTTGCAATTGCATTTGGACCGATGACCGATTTAACTATCGATTCGAAACTGAAACCTAGCTGCTGCCATTGGACAGATGACCGATTTAAAAATGAAAAAAACGAAACCCTAGTTGCATCAATTTGTACAAATTAACAAAAGTGAGAAAGTGAAAATGATAAAATGAGAAAGTGATTTGGGGAAAACCTATTGAGAGAAGAGGAGGGATGTAATCCATTCCTGAAACTGGTAGAAAGAAATGACACGTAGCAAAAAAAAGTACAACTTTAATTTTGTTTTTTTTTAAATTTTTTTATGGAAGTTTTTGTCCACGCTTTTTTGAGTGACGCATGGTCACACGTGGTCAAAAAACTACACGCTTTTTATTGTGAATTTCGTTTTTTACTAAGTTTTATATAAAAGTTTTTGCCCACGCTTTTTTGGGTGACTCATGGTATTTTATGTCCACGGTTAGTAGAGTGCAAGTTTTCTACACACTTTTAAGCGTAAACTAATTTTATATACATGAGGTATTTTTATGCACACTTATTTGTGTGTAAAAAGACATATTAAAACTCCACCCTTTCTAAAACGTGGAAAAATAAGCGTGCACATTCGAACTTTTTGTGGTAGTGACAACATGCTAGAAGACAAATCTTGTTCACTAACAAGAAAAAGAGAAGACGTTTAGAGACAACAAAAAGGAGTTTTTTTGGTGACTGTAGTATTTTTTAAAAGTATTTAACAAAGTATGTAATTCTAGAAGTATTTAAATTAATATGTAATTAATTTCATTTTTTATACAAAATCATAAATCTAATGAAAGATTGTTTATTTGCAGCAAAATAAAGCATCCTCTCCGTGATTGTTATCAAACCCAGAAACAAAAAAGAATTACAAATATAACAACCGTCGTCTTCTTCTTGATGTACTCTGATGGTGGCGATGATGAAGTATACTTTTATGTTTGTTTACCATGTACCTCTAAATGATTTGACTGAATCGAGTTGACATTTTATCAAAACAAGACATGATATTACTCTGAGTGATGGGACGGAAATCGGGGTTAGTGTCAAACATCATCACCATCGATAATGAAAAGTCCACAGTAACGAGGATGATCAAAATGAGAATGCCCATATATGATGATCGAAATAATCACCATCACGTATCATTGTCGACCTTCACTTCTATGGCTTGCGGGAATTTTACACATGTGTTATTTTAATGAATCCCACTTCAATAAAGTCAAATATCCAATGTCGTAACGATTCACAACACAACTCAATACGAACAATAATTATCACGCATCGTGTTGATTAGTTCAAATTCATAAAAAATGTCACGAAGGAACCGAAAATAATAATATTACATGACCTCGTTTACCTAATCAGAATATTATTTTTTCTTTTGCTCGCTGCCAATCTCCCCGAGAGATGACATTGGAATCATGTCGTGCATTATCACCATCACTAAACGATGACGTAGAAAGTAAGGACTATGGCAGATACTTCGATTAACATTGTTGTTGTTGTTGCTGTTGCTGCTGCTGCTGTTGTTGTTGTAAAGAATACTGAGACCGTCGTGGAAATTATTTGTGATCTACTGTTAAAAATGTATCTTTATATTATGTAGAAAGGAAGAGGAAGTATTTCAATATTATATTAAATACTTTTAAAAATACACACTTTCTTAAATACTTTTTTAAAATACTGTACTTACTTAAAAAACTCCAACAAAAAGTATCAAGAATAATAAAGAGTTTGATCACTGGGGTAGTAGTAAAAGCTGATAATAATCGGGTTATTTCGGCTATATATGCTTCTGAAGGGCAATGCATGTACCTGGTTCTTCTCCTTGCCATAATTAATGAGTACCCTAATTCAGTTACCAATTTTTGAGTTTACCGAGAACCCGTGATCGTTTACTATGGATTAATATGAAAGTTTTGTTTTAGAGTTCAAATGAGCTGTTAGATATTTGTCAAATCTTCCTACTAAAAGTCAGTAATTATTTGCCTATGGTGAAATAGTATCCTCAAAACCTCAAATATTATAGGGTTCCTTACATCGGGCTGAGTACCACAACATCTTCATCATGAAAGATTAGGCGTAAGGAATGATTATATGTATAGGAACCAAAAGAGAGACAGCCGGTTTATATAACTTATTACTTACTTAAGTTAGCTAAGGTATATAAGCAAAAAAGATTTGTTACTAAAGATACAATAAGATACAACAGGATGGTTCGATCCTCATATCATCTGCCAAAAAAAACCACGACGACTGATCACTTTGGCAAAAATCATTAAATCAAAGGTAACTACTACTAATTTTCAGTTTCACCAATTTTTTTATGTTATTGATCTATTGGTTATTTCGATGCTTGAACTTTAAAACCTAGTGTTGTTGATGTGTTACTTCGCAATTCCAAGTTGATGTTTATAATAATTTGAGATGTGTAGCTTCCAAGTTGATGCTTTTATTCAAGGTTAATTATGTTTGTAAAATTAATTTGTTCTCTTGTATTGTTACTGCTATAAAACCCTAATCTTTAAGAGCTACATCTCAGAATACTGTTTTACACACACTAAAAACTGCTACTCAATTTAGGGGTGTTTGGGATTGCTTATCTGCTATTAAAATCCAAAAAACATCCCTGCTGTTAACTGCACCTAAATTACGCACACTCTTTTAGTTTTACATTGTGCGAGTTATAATTTCAACACAACTTCCGATCCTTGCAGGGATCATTTTCCCAATAAATTAATGGTACATCTTTTTCTTCTTTAAGATGCGCCCAGCTGGCCTCTTGCCATTTAAATTTTTTGTATTTAACTATCCTGATCAGTTGAAACATAGTGTTTATTTGGATGTGTTCTCATTATTTTAGGGTTGCAAGGCTATGGACTGTATTAAAACTACCGTATCAGCAGCTCTGTACCCATGGAGGCGGTTTTGGTCGCTTTACCAGATCCACCTAGACAAAACAGTCCTACACGTACGTCGTAGGTGGCTCGTAACAGCAGCCTTGGCATCTATCTTTGCACTGCGTGTTTTTTACCTTCGAGGCTTCTACGCTCTTGCCATTTGTCTCTCTATGTACAACCAGTTCTTATTATTCCTTTATGTGACGCCATTTGTCGAGGATTTTGGTTATAGCCCCCCCTTGCTACCTGTTAAAGGCTCAGATGAGTTCAAACCTTTCACCGGGCTACGAACCGAATTTCAAGTGTGGTAATTATTATTTTACACTTCACCTGGTTAATTTTTGTGAAGGTTAATAATCCTCAAACATTCACCCATTTGGCGGTTTACCCTTTTTGTTTTTCCCAATGTAAAAACATGAACCGCCAATCGAATGAAAGTTAGAGGATCAAACCATTTTTAACCCGAATTGTTTGCATTACTTCTTTTTAGTTTAATTCTTATTTTTAAAACTGTACAGCATGCTTTGATCATATTAGAATCTCATCTCATATAATGCATATTATAATTATGGCTCCTCTTAAAAGGTATTCGATGACAAAGGCTTACATTATATCAATTACGATGACCTTCTACTCGATCTTCGATGTCAACTTCGTTGTGTCACCCCTACTTTGCTGTTGGTTAGTTTTTTCTTTCGGGATGATTACGTCGAAAAGCAGTCATATTATTAAACACAGATATCTCCCATTCACCATCGGAAAACAGTGTCAGTAAATTTTTCCTTTTTCTTGGTTTTATGTGTAATGAAGTTACTTTGGTGATTAACTTGAATTGGTGTTTTAACAGGTGTACGGTGGTAAAAAATCAGCTTCAGCAGGTAGCAGTGGAGCTGTTATCACTGGAGCTGTTAGATTATATGCGGTTGATATTGGATGTCAATCATATATTAGTTGTGCCAAACTGCATGTGTCCGTTTGTGTTTCACTAATTTCTAATATGGTAACAAGTATTTTGACCCTTATTTATAGATAATTGTTGTTTGCTCTATGGAGAAATTCCCCCCTGTGACGGATTTATTCTCTTTGTTTAATTCTTTATATAGCTATAGAGGATGCGTTAATTTGATCAAAGCTGAGTCACAAAGAGTTTTTTAAGACGCTGCGATGATAACTTTGAACTTGTGTTCGATCTATGTTGAGATAATTCGCTTCTTGGCGGGGCAAACTTGTAGCCATGGCTCATTTGTCCTCTTTCTTCATTTCTTTACATATTTAAGCCCCATCATTACTTTTAAAATCACATTAAGTCTCTTTTTCCTCAAGTTTAAAGAAAAAAATAAAAAATCCTAAACAAAGGCAGTGATAATGACTTATGCTGTGTCGGATTTGATTCAATCAAGTATGAGATAATCCGCATCTTGGCGGGACGAACTTGTATGTTTGTAGCCATGGTGATGTCTGTTTTATACTCTCTTTTATTGTTGTTATTGTTTATGTAAGTAATCTCAAGATTATGTGTGTGAGTGGATTCCATTGAAGTTGAAATAATCTATATCTTGGCAAGGCAAACCTGTATGTTTGCAGCCGTGGCAGATTACATTGAATATGCACGGGCGCGGTGGATGATCTTTGTCAAGTAACAATTAATGACATGATTTTAGGCTGCATTCAAATCCTCAAATGTTGATAAACATCTCACAGTCAAAACCTCACACAACCCCTCTCAATTCTTATTCAAAGATTAAGACTTCCAATCTACAAGTTAGCTCGAATCATTCAAGAATAAGGAATCATTCAAGAATAAGGTATGTAGCATCGGTTCTATCATCAATTTGATTTGTTAATACACCAGTTCTTTTATAAGAAATTAAATTTGAGTATGAAACCAATTAAAGGGCTGTTGATGGTGGTTCCAAGCTCAAATTTGTGAGATATATATCATGTTCATCCACCTAGCACAACTAGTAAATGTTTTATTTCGATTACTAAAGAGACCCGAAGTAGGGATCTTCACAACTCGAAGCCTAAACTTTGATTTGCTAAAGAAAACCCCTAGAAACTCTCTCTCAATTGGCGATTTCTGGAGATAACCTGAAACCGATCCATTCTTTCAATCTTTGCCCCATTAATCATCAAACGTGATCTCTATTATTCCTAACTGATCGATAGCATCATTCTAAAACCGACTCTACCCTGATCGTTTCTCCTTGATTCGTTTTAGGGTTTATTCGATTTCTAGGGTTTTGCAATTCGTTTTTTATATTCTGTGACTATTAATTATACTTTGATCGTCCATTAGCTTTGTGTTCAATATTACTGATTTTCAAACCCTAAACCAATTCCATTAACTGATTTGCTTCCTACGAATTGGTTATATTCTTGGCTTTTCTGAAGCTAAGCCACTTGGCTGAAGGTGTTAATTTGTTTCGTGTTGGGGCTGGTTCGATTTCAACAGCTTCCATTGATGTTAGTATTGAAAAACAGGTCCTCGATACTCCTGTTGTGGTTACAAGCGAAATCCCATCAAATTGTGATACGGGTACGTTACAAAGGAATTTAAGTGATATGATTAATGAGGCTGTAACTGATTATGTTACCAGGAACGAGGCTACAGGTATTAATGTGAACATGAAAGTTAGTTCTTTGAGTTATGCAAATAAGGTGAGCCCGACATCTTTGAATAAAGCTAACTTCGTAGAATTGAAGACAACATTCCTAAGGATGCTGATTTCGATGTAAGTTTACCTATTGAGTCGGTTCAAGAGGTGAATGAGAGGTTAAAAATTTCGCTATATGGGTATTTTATCGGTAAAAGACTTGCGTTTCCCGTAGTTGAATGGTTTGTGCGTAATAATTGGGTAATGTTTGGAATTGATAAAGTTACGTTGAATGCGAATGGATTCTTCCTTTTCAAGTTCTTGTCTATACAAGGTGCGGAATATGTTTTACGGGATGGTCCATGGATGATTCGTGGAATTCCAATTTTTCTTAACAAATGGTCGCCCGAGATAAGTCTTTTAAAAGAGAATTTGTCTTGTATTCCAGTTTGGGTGAATTTTCATGATGTTCCTTTGGTTGCTTATACTTCGGATAGGTTGAGCTTGATTGCTTCAAAGACTAGTACTCCTATGCTTCTTGACTCGTATACTAATAAAATATGTTTAGAATCATGGGGTAGTAGTAGCTATGCTAGAGCTTTGATTAAAGTTAATGTGTCTAATGAATTTTGTTATACTCTAGTGTTGGTTGTTCCTAAATTAAAGGGGAGTGGATATACGAAGGAAACTATTCGTATCGAATACAAATGGGAACCCCCTCGATGTAGTACATGTTTTGTTATATGGACATCTTATTGACGAGTGTCCCAAAGATACACCTAAACGTGTTGTTAATACGGTTGGAAAAGGAAAAGGTCTGATTTTGAGTGCTACTAAGGAGGTGTTGAATGATGGGTTTACCACTGTCAAGCGGAAAGGACCTCACTATAAGCAGGTTTTTTTGGTATCTAAGAACAAAAAAGTGGAGTATAAGCAGTTGTTAAACAACAATCTACTAATAAGGCTTCAAGTCAAAATGATAACCTCAACGTGGCCTCTACTTCTAAACAGCCTACGAAGGTTAGTAATGTGTTAAATACCTCGAATATTTTTGATGCTCTTAATGAGATAGATGATACAATAATGGAGAAGTTAAATCAAGTAGCGATACTATTTCACCTACTATTGAACAATCATTTCGAATAGTAAAGATTCGAATTTTAGTAATGGAATTGGGAAGATATATAAACAGGTGAGTGCAACTATTGATTCATTTGGTCGTCCAAGTACTACATCTTTTGTTGTAAAGATTAATAATCTTGAAAGTCAATTAATTGAGGGGAAGTTTGTGCTTCTTGGTGATGATGGGAAGTCGCTTCCTATGCAAAAGGAGGCTAATGTGGGATGTGTGGGAAACAATGAAAGCATCCCTAGCTCGTCAAATGCTGCTCCTTTTATTATTTTAAATAGCACACCTGACATGTTAAAGATGAAAAAAAAGAAGGTAATCATTTTTCTAAGGTTGGTAATTTGGTTATTTCGGATAGTGATAGTGATGATGATAAAGTTCTTGATGGCTACAATGACACTACTAGTTATATGGCATTTTATGGTGCTAAAAGTGGTAGTGGAGCGGGCATGAAGAGCTTATATGAGCAATGGAAAGAGGACACCTGTGATCAAGACCCGTATGATGATGATACCTTTTGATGATTGTGGTTTGACTAAAGCAAAAATGAAGTATTCTCACGCATATGACATTAATCTTCGTGGTTAAATTAGATGCGTTATTTATTTTTATTTATTTTTTATTTTTTTTTGCATAGTTATGGTATGTCATTTCTTATGCTAGTTTAAATCTTAAGGGTCCGTTTGGTTTGTTAATAGATTTGGATTCGGATTCGGATTCGGATTCGGATTTGGATTTGGATTCGAATTTGGTATTGGATTTGGTATAGATTTTAGAAAAAACTAAGAGAGAGAGAAAATGTATAAATGAGATATTAAAAAAGAAAATAAATGTTAAAGATAAGAAAAGACAAAAAATAAATAAATATAAAATGAAAGAAAAGCAAATGAGACAAAGAAAATGATTAGGTGAGAGAGTAAACCCCTCAATATTATATGGAATTGATCTATGGTATTTCTGACATATTTGTTTTCAAACTTCAAAACCAAAATTAAACCAAACAATAATATTTGAAGAAGATTTCATTACTTGATTGTGATTCACCCATAACAAACGAGCCCTAAGTAATATAGGTGTGTTTGGTTTGCCTTTTTGTGTTGAGGTGTACTTAATTGTTTTTTGGAATAATAATATTTTTCCGAGATAACTTTTATACAAAAAAAAAAAAAAAAAAAAAAAAAAAAAAAAAAAGCCTAAACTTTGATTTTGGTCATATTAGCTCTAAAATCACGTGGATATATGTTTATGTAATTTTTATGGTTGCTTAATTGTGCACGTCATCAACCATGATATGTTGGGAAAGTAGCTTTGTTAGTGTTAGGTCATGAGAATTTGGGCTGTTTGGTTTAGTTTATTTATTATGTTTAAAGTTTTGATATTATACAAGTAATGAAACCAAATTTCGTAAATGTTTTGGTTAGAATCGCATATCAAGTATTATATCAGATTACTCAGGGGGTGCTTGTCTTAGACTCTTAGTTTATTATAGCAGGTTAGTAAGGGGGTGTTTGTCTCTTAGCTTATATGATAGCCTTATAAAACTAACGACAAATAGTTCCTTTTGCGTTAGAACTTTGTTAGCTATATATTAGATATTGGGTTTCTGTGTTTTCATGTAGCAGACTATTTCTAGCTTATCAAGAACAAGAGACTGCTTTGAGTAACCGTAGTTTTCATCTTTTAAGTTATAGTGAACACCTGGGATGCATTTGAGTTGATAGTGAAAAAAAAAAGTTGTTTTTCTGCATTATACAGTTCTATATTCATTTAAGGTTATTCGAAGATACTACAAGAACAGTTGAGGTTAAATGGCCTTTAAAAAAAATAATAAAAATAAATAAATAAATAATTAAATCAGTTGCTACCAAGTTGGTGTCTAATGTATGGGAAATTTAGTTAGCATTGGCTAATGATAAGAGTATTATAGATGGACGTGTTGGTTTGTGGGTGCTTTTTACTGAAAAGTCAAAGTTTAGTTGTAGGAAAGAAGTAAAAAGTGTAAATTAGAATGATTAGTGTTGTTATTTGCAATGTTTCGCTAGAAGAATTCTAGTTGTTTAGAGCCTTTTTTTTACATGTAAGAGTATAAAAAAAAAAAAAAAAAAAAAAAGTTTCCTTGGTTGTTGACTTGGTTGTTTTTCCGTTGTAATATGGTTGGTAATTATTAAGGAGGTGTTTGGTATGTTGCTATAAATCACAATGGGTGTCGAATTTGATATAAGGTGGAATAGTAATAAATATGACAATTTCAAAAGTTTTGTTTGGTTTGTATATTGGAATCAAAATTAGGATTATATTTTAAAACTAATTTTATATGAAAATGTAAATAGAAACTGGTTGGAAACTAGCAAAAGCAATTAAAAATGGGTTGAGTTATTAGGACCCCCTATTTGGTTATTAAGATCCCCCCCTTTTTTTTTTTTTTTTTTTTTTTTTTTTTTTTTTTTAATTTTGTTTATATCAAAAAGCTATAAATCTGAAAATGCGGAACTGTAAATATAAAGTTTAATAAGCCAAACGCTTAAAACTGTCAGAAATACGGAACAGAAACTGACAAAAAACTGTGTTGTACTGGAAAAAGCGGGGGGACAAAGGGGGGACAAGGTGGCAGGGCTACGGGTAGCCCCCGTAGCAATAGTAGGACCCTTAAAAATATAAAAATAACCAATGGTGTGGCCTGTATTTGCACATTTTTCAAAAAGAACATTGAATGTCAGGAAAGTAACATATATACGTGACTTTTGTTGAAAACCTCGTGAAAGGATATTAAATACTTTTTTTGAATCCAACTCCCTCACTCCAAACAAATGTTTTTTCTATAATTGCATTCCTCAAATCCAAAAGGTTCAAAACAAACACACCCTAAATCTTGACATTTTACTATGAAAATACGGTAACATCTATGCTTTTAAGATTGCTAGCGTTAGGTCTTGAGAATTGGGGTTGTTTGGTTTAATATATATTTATATTTGTATGTTTAATGTTTTGATACTCTACGTTTAATTTTATTACACTATTTTGTATCATCTGTCATATTAGTATAGGTTGTTTTGATATGATATATAGCTGGATTTTGTATAAGTGTGCTAGGCGGTTGACATGTACTTAATAATTGATGTGCAAATCATTTGTGATTAACAATGACAAGGATAGAAACATTGCATAATAAAACCACTGTCATATGAACCATTTTAAGAGTTTGTTGATTTATTGATTTTAGGGACTTACATTGATATGAAGTGTTCATAAACTCGTTAAGTCGTGATGTATTAATTAGAGTCATTCGTGCCAAGATGGTGAGGAATAGTGGCGGTTTGAAAAAGTTGAGACGGATAGTGCAACAGAGTTGAGATCCATGTAGAACTCATATTTGTCATAGAACCAATGGACCAATCATAGCCATCCATTTTTTATTTAAATCATATTCCACCTTTTTTTTTAAAACAACATATCTTGCAAACGATAAATTTTCAAGGTACAAAAAATACACCATCATAACGAGAATTAAATTATCTTTCTATAGATATGCATTGTTATATACTTTCGACAAACATTTTTTTTCAAAAATTCCGTCCGAAAAAATCATATATGATTTTTACGAATCATATATGATTTTAAAAAATCATGTATGATTCGATTTTTACGAATCATATATGATTTTTACAATCATATATGATTCTCAAAAATCATATGTGATTCGTAAAAATCGAATCATATATGATTTTTCACAAATCATATATGATTTTTGTTGACCGAAATTTTGAAAAAAAAAATTGTTAAAAATATATAGTAGTGCATATCTATAGAAAGATAATTTAATTCTCGTCACGATGGTATAATTTTTATCGCGTAACGATTAACGGTTTGCGAGATATTTAATTTTTAAAAAAATGGTGAAAGTTTATCATAATAAAAAAATGAATGGCTATTATTGATTGATTGGATCTATGGTAAATTTTGGTTCTATATTGAACTTTTGCCTAGTGCAACAATGTTACTAGTAGCCTTTTGTTTCCTAATTCCTAGCATAATTTTTATTATTATTTTATTTATTATTATGTTTTCAATTCATTATACAGGGTTTTAGCATTAAAAAGAATTTCAAACTTAAAAAATGTTATATCTATACTACTTTATAATACATTTAGGCTTTCTAAAATTAGAAGGCTTAAAAATTCAGACTTTTTTGCTTGCTTATTATGGAAAGAATTGATTAATATAAGGAGCTCCAATCATTGAGTGACATGTGTCACTTCTCTAACTAAAAAATAACAAAAAGAGAGGAGCTCTAACAAACTAAAATAAAGAGCTCCAATAATGGGGTGACACATATCACTTCCTAACTAATTAATCACCTTTATTTTTAAATTTAAATATCTTTTAATCTGTTTAATTTTTTTATGATCTAATTTCACCATATTTTTTTAAAATTTTGTGCTCTTTAATTCAACATCCATTTTGATATATTTTTATGAGTTTTCTTTAGTAGTCGGGAAGAAGCGGAGTTGAAAAGAGAGAAACTTACTTTAATTAGACGTAAAAATAAAAAACATTTGTTCGCTACAAAATAGTTATCGGGTACCCGCCGCCGCATTGCGCGGGTACCCTTCTAGTTATACTAGAAAATAGCTTCGATAGATTTTTTATATGAATATATTAAAAATATATACATTTATATTAATTCGTTGTTTACTTCGGTTCGGTTTTCATTTTTTTAAAACCATATCTAAACCGATAACCAAATATTTAATTCGGTTTGGTTTAGTTTTGGTAAATTCAGTTCAGTTACAAATTCGGTTCGGTTTATTTGATTCTGTTCAGTTTCTTGTAGCTATTACCCGATTGGTAAACACCCTAGAGGAGGGAGGGAGGGAGCAAGGCCTCCCATAAGCCCATCATGTTTAAAGGTTAATTGGCTGAATACTTGTATTTGATGTAATTTTCAACTCGACACATTTCCATGATCACCATTGTTTGAACAAGAAAGAAGGTGAAAATAAATCCAATACAAATATATTAATTGTAGGGAAAATGACGCAAATAGACCGCGCGCCCTGATGCATATCACTTTCTAGACCACTTTTATTTTTAATTTGAAAATAGACCGAGGGCAACCGCTGTCATTGGGCAACTCATCGACATTGCGACAAGTGTCCCGTATGTGTAAGGTATTGTTTTTTGGGCAACTAAAAAGCGGTGGACAACCGTATAATTTTAAAAAGGGTTCTATCGTCATTTTACGTTAGACAAAAAAGTACACATTTGAATAGTAAAAGTACAGTATCCATTAATTAAGAGAGTTCAAAATCCAAAAGTCACTGACCAATAAAGCATCAATAGTTATCGGTTTTCTCTTGTTTCTCGCAGTACTATTTTCACAAATCAAACCGTTTTCTTCGTCAGCCCCTGTCTTCCTTGTAACGTCAGTTATGTCACCATCTTTAAAGCTACAGTGTTGATTGCAAACCACATTCGATTGATCAAGTTTTAAAAAAATGTTCCCAAATATGGTACGTAAATATTGTTCTCGTTGTTTATTACATATGATTATTTCCAATTGGTTCTGTGTTATAATAAATCATTTTTGTTATTCGATGAATAGCTATGTTAGATAGGTGTTAATTCCATTTTATAATCCGTTTCTCTTTTTTATGTGTATCTGATTCGTAATTATGTAGAGTATGATACCTTAGATGTCGTTAGTTAAGTATGTAACATTACTTGGTTCATTAAAAAATTTAGTGGTAGTTTGTAGACTAATAAGGAGTGGTTTTTCATCAAAAGCTATCTGATCCTCTGTACTTTGAAACACCAAAGTTGGATCTGCAATCCCTTTACCCTTTCCAATATCAGTTTGAGTAACTACATCTTTCTGCACAGGTTCACCAATGTTTAGAGTCTTAGCAATAGCTCTAGGTAGGGTGAGATTGCTTTTGGTTTACCAATTGTATGGCAATCTCATTGTCAGCCTTTTTTGGTTTTGGTGTTGGTGTTATTGATGTGGTTATAATTGTAGCAATGGTTGCCTATGCAGTGGAAACGTCTGAACTGGCAGTGGGTATAATAATAGCAGTGGGTATAATAATAACAGCAGTGGTTACTCCAATAAAAGCGGTGGATGCAGCAATACTGGAAGTGGTTGCCTGCACCCCTTCATTCTCCTTTTCTTCAACTGCAACCTTTAAAGAATCATCTTGACTCTTGAGGTTTGGAAAATTTATGTTTCCTAGTGAATAATATCAATAACTAATGGAATTTTGAGTTTAGTATTGCAATTAAGTCTAGTTAGAGTATATTCGCATGTGAAGAATATCGAGATTGGCTATTATTTTGATTATTTATGTTTTCACAAATGATATCATAAAATCATAACATAAAATTTGATGCAGTAATCTAGTACCTTGTTAATTAGATAAATACTTATTACCTTACATACCTAATCAGTCCAAAATAGCACATTCTTAAACATTTACAAAACACATTCATAATCCTAAAAATCATCAGCATCAGCTGCAACTTCTTTGAGTCTGTTGATAAGATTTTTGGCACATTCAACCATCTCTTGATACTTAGCTTTGACAACAGCATTATGATCTTTCAAAATCTTAAAACTTGCATCTCTTCATACTTCGCTTCAGCATCAGCATTATAATTTTTGTAAATCTTAAAATCAGCTATCGCCTCTTCACACGTTGCTTCCAAATTAGCATTATCATCTTCGATCCTCTTGAAACGCGCTTTCATATCTTCATACTCACATTCATACTCTGGAAGTTGTTCAATCATTCTCTTCCTCTTATCAATCAGCTCTTGTTTCTCTCTAAAATTTCCTTCTATTGGGAAAGTCTTTCCCGGCTCACAAGCAATTATCATTCTCTTGAAACGGTCTATCATGTCTTTAAATAAAGAATCGTGCAAATTAGTACAATTCGGAGTGCATGTACCATCTTGACACAAAGAACACGCCATTTCGTAAATGATTGTGATGATTGATAATCTAATTGATCTAAATGTCAATTGACTAAAATATCACAGTAGAAGTGAAAGGTAAATTTCAAAAATGAAAAGGTGTTTTTAGTTTTTGTGTAGATAGCTGTATTATTTATTGACAATTTGAATTGGTGTATAGTGTGAATAATCCAAACTAACTGTAATAATTGGTGTTTGCAAATGGGTTTTTTGTGGTCACAAAGAGTTAGAGTATCAGTGGCCTCTGCATTTTACTTTTTTTGACTTTTTTTGTGAACTCTAGCATTTGGCTATTTTGTTTTCACTTTTCACCTGTTTACTAACAACTGCTACAAGAGTAAAACAGTTGTTTTGAAAGTACAGATTAATTTGGATTCAATTGGGGATAAAAAAATAGAGTTACAACTGCTAGGGAAAAACATAGTTTAGACCCACACACATCATAATTCGCAACACCTAACAATCTGTTGCAATCAATTTCGAAATAAACATCAATGGTGCCCAACTCTTCTGCTGCAACTCACAACATGGTTGCGTTTTTGGAAAAACCAAAGGAGGCTACATGGTTTGAACAAATTCTCAATTATATGCATATGTTAATACGCAACCACTGCTACAGTTTAACAAACCACTGCTAGGTTCCCTCAAACCACCGCTAGTGTCGACGCAAATACCAACTTTGTTTCTGTTTTTTCCAAATCAGTTATAATAAAAAAAAAAGGCCCTCCTGCATATGGTTTTTTGCGAATTAAAAGGTTGACTAGTTGAAGTTCAAATTTTAAAAGTGAAATTTAAAGCGCCGATATGAATGATTTACTTCAGTTTGTCAAACGTGCATAAGCAACATTTCCAAAACCAACAACAGCTGTGGAAGCTACATTTTTCCAAAAAAAAGTATATAGAGACATAGCAAACTTTCAGTACAAAAAAGGATAATAAACCGATAAATTCAAGCGGTTTGTAATTACGGATAAGGCTTATCCAAATACCAAAAAAAGGTGAACAAATCTGCAAGTAAATATTCACGTTCCTTCCCTAGAAATTTTGGGACAAATCCAGCAGGAAAAATAGAAGGGTAGGAGCCTAGGAACGTGCCTACCCACAAAACAGCAATTGGAAATTAATTATACCGCGTGCAAGAACAGTAAAATCCTCGCTTTAAATACGCGCGGTAAATAAAGGGAAAGCACATAAAAAAAACAACCATTCCTCCACCAACAAAAAACACCAAAGAGAAGTTGAAGATGTTAACCCGTTGCCCACGCACCGTCGGTTCCAAAAAGCCCATACATAGCCTAAACCTTTACCCCCCAAAAAAAAAACATAAGCGCAAAGCAGTTGCTGCCACAACTGAAACATGTTCTTAAATGACTACTAAAAACAATTAGTCATTTCTAAAATGTCGAGAATGACGACTAATAACACATCCCCGTGATCATTCACAACATTCCTTCACCCAAAACCCGTGTCCTTTGAAGTTTGTGGAAGCATGCCCAGACCATATGGCGTACCAAAGGTGGGAGTTTAAACCGATTAGACTCTCATTAGCCATTTGGGATGTTCAAATTTCAGCCAGTTACTTCTTAACCTCGCTCTACCCGAGCGGAAGAAGGAAGTATATCATGGGTATTGGGTCGAAGGAGTGATAGAATATGCAAAGAGAGGCTTAAAATTATGGTCTGCAGTCCTCTGTTGATTGGTGCCCGTTTCCTGAAGCAAGTGTACGTCTACTATTCCTGGCTGATCGGGTTGGATAGACTGAGGTCAAGGTAAAAATGACGAGCTTGCGGGCGCCGGGATAAAATAAAGAGCAAACCACTGCTAATGTAGTTTTTCACTGCTAGTATGATTGTGTCGGTTTAATATGTAACATTCTTGAATTTCTTGGGTAGGATGTTTTGTATTAGATAAGTATGCTAAGTATAATTATCATGTATATTGTAAAGGACTCCTTAGACTATAAAAGGAGGTCCAGGCTAGAGTCGATACACTCCAAGGTTCTACTCGCTAATACTATTCAGTGTATTCGTGTATTAATAATATTTGTAGGTCTTTTATAGACCATAACTTGTTGGTGTGAATTTAATTTGTTAACATTAATATTTGTTTTCAAACATACTATTCAAGTGAACACTGATGAAACGGAAATATCGATGTATTGTAACTAGTTAGATTAAAAAAATGTTACATTATTTTTGTTAGGTCACGGATTTTAAAAATACCACAAAATTGTTATAAAGAGCAACATAATTGGTTGCTCCTAATTGGTTGATTATATGTGTAGAGTGAGTTTATCATCAGTTTGACGTAAGCACATAACGCTTCATGTTATTAGATGTGTAGAGTGAGTTGATTATTTTGAGGTTTATGCGACTTTTCTAAACGTCAAAAAATGGTACAGTGCTTTTATGCTTGATTACTTAAATTAAATATCTGTAATTATAAAATGAATTGGTTGCCAAATTACAACTGCTAGTTAATTTTTACTACTGCTAATTATACTGACTACTGCTAGTAAACTAAATAGGTTGTATACTTACAACTGCTAGTATTATACGCACAACTGCTAGTTATTATAACAACTGCTAGTGATAGAAGTTGCCCTACGTTCAACAGTTAGTTGCCAAATTGATATTTGGAAACAACTGACTACTGCTAGTAAACTGAATAGGTTGTATACTTACAACTGCTAGTTATTATAACAACTGCTAGTGATAGAAGTTATCCTACGTTCAACAGTTAGTTGCCAAATTGATATTTGGAAACAACTGCTAGTTGGCGAGATGAAAAAAAATGGATAATGGCAACAGAGGAAATACTAATAAATACGTTGACATACAACGTTTCATACAGACGACAACCTACAACATATTACGATGACTACATAAACCCTTGATAAATAGACACACCAAACTTTGTGTACACAAATTTAATTGACGCAGGGTATTGAAACCATACATAAAACTACAACCACTAGAACAATTTTACAACGGCTGTGACGGAAGATCGGGGGAGTTTTAACAGCTTCCTATCGAACTCCCAATTCGTCTTGATATTATCATAACCATCGTCCATCAAATCGCTGGCCTTGATATACATTTTCTTTAACGACGTGGAACAAGCAAATATAAACTTTATTATGTGTAATTCATTCTGTGATCTAGGAAAGGATCGAAAAATCACTGTCTGAATCTGCCCATGACTGAATGTGGTTGTGTCTAAATCAAATGAAGGTTGTTCCAAAGGTAAAACACTAAGCGTTTGTGCAGCCTGGAAAATCAAATAGTATTGAGATAGAAAAACATGGCAGTTTACGGATGTTTATTTGATACGTATGAAATAGAGTAATAAAGTATTACACTTACTCTGGTTTCCAGCTTTTTCAAGTTTGGAGATACGCGAATCATTTGGACGATGAGTGACACGATAACAATCTCGCCAAAATCAACTCCTTTTAGATTCAGATTAACGAGGGATACAAATGGCAAAGGGACATTCATCCTGGAATTACCATCACTCATCAACTACAACAGGTCGAGTTTTAGGTTAGTTTCAAAGATTAAATGTCGTTACAGTTACACATATATTTAACATTGTAAAATTAGAAGTGTAAATCTCAAAACTGTCTTACCGTGCAATAGTCAAAATCCAATGTAAGGGTCTCAAGAGATGGAAGTCTTGTCAGGTGAAAGATATTGGATGCTATGATTGTCGTGACAACATTCGAAATACCGAATGACAAATGTAACTTCTTCAAATTCCTAAGACTTGCAATATTCCATAGTTTCATCCCGTTTGTACTCTCAACATCCAATCTAAGAGACTCAAGTAAGGGACAACCAGCAATTAAATCCCAAACTGTACCGGTAAGAAATTTGACTAAACACAATTCTAAGCTCAATAAATTTGGAAAACTAGTGAAAAACACCAAACTAGGAAAATCACAACAATGAATTTCAAGATATTTCAATTCAATACGCCCGTAAAGTTTGGTTGGCAATGTAACTGGTTGTCCATACCAGTTTCTAACTGTCAGCTCCTGAATTCCTTGCAGTGCCAAAAACATAAGCCAATCACGAATCTCTTCATAATTCAAGTCTTCCATTCCAGACAACGGTTTGGGATCTACAGAGAAGACAAACTTTTTTATGGGACCCGTAAGCTGATTTAAAAGTCTAGTAACATGGCTCCCATCAAACTTATATGTTAAATAATAAAAGAAATCCTCATCAATTATGACTTCGGTGAGCAAGGTCCACTTAAACCTCCAATTTGTAGATAAAATAGAGGTGCTCACCGCTTCTGTTATTGGCAACCGATTCAAAATGTTACCGATCACTGTATCTAGCATGTTGCTAATATAATCTCTCATAATGGTGATAACATTAGCTCGAAACGACATGGTTTTCAAGGAAATTTTTTTGGTTTTTTTAATTGTCGACAGGAGGCTTTGGATGAGGGTTGTTGATTTGCAATTGATGGTCAGAACGAGGGTGTGTTATGATCATTATATGTGGTTGTTGGGTTGGTTCATTAATTCGCTCGCCCAAGATACAAGCTTTTCAAATATGGTCCGTAAAATATGGCCAAAACCTATTTTACTGCCTCCAACTTGGCTAACTGGAATTCCTGCTACCATGAACTTTTAAGGGTGCGGGACGGTACCCTGAACTTGGAAAATGGGTCATTTTACAACCATCCGTTTACTTATCTAGGTCATGTGCCGTTAAATATTTGATGGGCCCAATAAAACCTATTAGTCTTCTACATTAAAAGTCAAATATCCAGAGAAAACAAAACGTCGCCTCCTTTAATGTTGATCCTGTGATACTTTAAATAGAATATTTTTAGATTTTGTTGTGAAAAATTTGTGAAAGGTGAGTTTTAGTAGATTATTTATTCTCTATTGTTGTTGTTTGCTTTTTAATTATATCCAACTACATTAATACCAACAGTACATGTTATGGTTTGTTAGGGCCATTGTTAATGATTGTAAAGTGAGGATAAATTGTTATTCTGTCAAACGACATTATTTATTGATGTATTATATTGGTTTACCATTATGCAGGCATGCAGCATGAATGATAATGACGATGGAGGGTACGAGGAACATGACGTAGATGAAGATGATTTTGAAGAAAATAGTGAACATGAACTTGATGCAATGACATAGACTCTTGATCCCAATCAAGATAAAGAGATGGCTCTTGGTATAGAAGTAGTAAAAAAGCACTACAGGATCTTGCAACATACAAGAGAACCTACTAATCAAGATGAAGAGATGGCTCTTATTACGTTTGTTCTGTGATACATGTTTGGCTTATTCAATATTTCAGTTTAATGAGTCTGCAAACTAAGTTCAAAGTTAGGTATGTATTTTAATGATACAACAAATTAAATAACTACGTAAAAATTGAAAACATTGAATCATGAAAGCAACACCAAACATTGAAAATGAATTGGTTGTATACTTACAACTGCTAGTTATTTTTACTACCGCTATAGTTAATTTTACTACCGCTAGTAAAACTGAAGTGGTTGTAGACTTACAACTGCTAGTCATTTTTACTACCGCTATAGTTATTTTTACTACCGCTAGTAAAACTGAATTGGTTGTATACTTACAACTGCCAGTATACAGGTTACTACTGCTAGCTATTTTAACCACTGCTTGTGATAGAACACATCAATGAAATGATGCCACCGTCGTTAATACTGTTGTGTATGCCCGTGTGTAGGTGCTGCTGATACCATTCTGGTGCCCTTGTGTAGGTGTTGGTCTTACTATTCTGGGCCTGAATAGAGACATATTGGTTTAGTGCTGCTAGTATTAAACTTACAACTGCTAGTTAAATTGTACTAGTGTTGAATGGTAAATCTGTTAAGTTCAAGTGTGCATAGTCACTACTTGGTAGTTATTAGTTGATTGTAGAATACGAATTGTAACAACTAGAAGGACTCCTTGGTTTATAAAATTAGTCAATAAGGAAAAGAAGTTGCCCTACGTAGAACAGTTAGTTGCCACATTGTTTATTGGAAACAACTGCTAGTTCCCCAGATTAAACAAAGATGTATAATGGGATTAAAGAACATAGGAAATAGTAAATACGTTGACATACAACGTTTCATACAGACAACCTACTACATATTACGATTAGTACATAATTATGAGTTTAATGGTTACATAATATATAACCACTTGATTTATAAAATTCAGCAAGTACGCAGAAAAAGCTAACCACTCCATGCTTCCTTCACATACAGACATCGTACTAAAACCACAAAGCTTCATTCCCATTAAGCATGATCCCTAACTTGTGCCGAACAAACCTGTTGAACATGAATATAATGGTGTAAGTTAAAAATAAAACATTAATAGAATGGTAAGTTAAAAATAAAACATACTATAAACAACATGGTCTGGCTGATTTAACAAAAGAAGAGATTCTTTGTATGGGGCGATGTAGAAAGATCCCGCATCTCCTAACATTCCCATGCAGAGAAATAATTCAAGTTCTTTGTTGTACACAAATACCGACTGACCCAAATGATTGGCGCTATACGCTTCAACTATTGGAGCTTGATCCTTTGTAAACCCAAGCAAACGAACCGAATATAGGGTAGGGATGGCGAATAGGCTTCTAAATGATGTTATGGAAGAACCATTGACGTCCAACAACCATCCGCAAAACAATGGAATATCTTCACCAATGATCGTCCCAGAAATCACTAGAGAGGTTCCAAGATCGAAAACATTGAATGGAACTGGGAGTTCATTTTTTAAAATCTGTGGTAGGTCTATAACTTTAAATTGGTTGGTTACCAAATCAAAAGAAATCAACATATAAATCTTATAAATAACACCGTCCTCATTAGTTAACTTTTCACTCCCAGTCCAATAGATAAAACGACCCACAAGTGCCTGAGTTTTACGTTTCAATTTGATTGTTTCAAGAGGGGGGTGGAAATTTTCAAGGCGTGTCCACCGTAAAGAGTTCAAAGAAAAGACAGACACATACCAGAAACCACTTTCGAAAACAGGATAGGAGACCTTCACGATCGTCGGGTCAAGAGTGTCCGGACGGACGGCAAAACCAAAACAAATCTTTTGACGTTCGATTTGATGCGTGTAAACCGGGACAAATACTGCTAGTGATTTTTTGATTGACGGGTTCCAAATAACAGTCATTAGATTAGAACCATAGACAAAACACCAAAGACCATTAGAATTGCCAACTGTAATCATAGATGAAAGCATTAAATCTGTATTAAGTGGCGTAGCGATTAGCTGTTCATCTAAAGCTAACACAAAACCTTGGTCACCCATATCGAATGTTAGCGTAAATAAACACTGATCATTACGACGAACACCGTAATTAAAGATGAAGCTTCCACAATCTATACTAGCCTTCCATAACTTGCAAACACTACGTTGCTGGAGTATAGACTTAGGAGGTAGCCTACGGATGATATCTAGTTGAACATCCAGTGGGATATTGTCAGACATATTTTCTAAACAAAAGCAGAAAGATTGGGATAAAGATATGAAGTCAATAGACCAAAAGAAGAAAGAAAGATTTTGTTAAACAAATTGTATTGAAGAAAGAAGAAAGTGATTGGGAACACAAGACATTAAAGGACATGTACTCTATGTTTTGTGGGCGTTTGTTTTTTTGTTTTTTTTTAAAATATGAAATGACAAAACTATCCTCGTGTATAAATACAAGTTGCCCAAAAAACATAAAGATGCCCAAAAAACAATACAAGTTGTCCAAAAAACAATACGTTACAATACATGACATATACCTTCAAAATACGTACTTGTGTCATAAGTTGTCGGACACATGGCAACCCCTGGTTGGGTCCAAGAAAAGCGGTGGGCAACATGTCTATTTTCGAATTTTAAAAGGGTGTGGTCCATAAAGTGATATGCATCAGGACACGTGGTCTATTTGACCAATTTTCCATTAATTGTATCATATCTATCTTTCAATTAATTCTTATTAATTTTGTTAAGCATGTATAAGTGTTGTTTTATCAGTTTTTGTGTGCTACAAATGGAAGCATCAATACAACTTTTTTCAATATCTTACCATTCAACTATGCTATTACACGAATGTTATTAGGATTTTACACCAAGTTATAATATAGTGTGACCAATAGGAAGCACCATATATGATCAAGTTATATCTCTTATTATTTGGAATGCTCTCAAATACTTTTTTAACAATAACTTGGTTAAAAATTGATATAGATTATAGACATGCAATAAATATATAAAAAATCTTACAATACTTGGTATCAGAAAAATAATAAAAACTATGACCTTTTTATTTTAATTTCGCCCTAATCAAAAGATTATGTAAATCACATTTATTTTGATTTAAACTCCAGGTCAAGTACACAACCTCACTTTGATTGAAAAAACAAACTAGAAGAAATGTACAATATTAGTTACATCAATCACACTTTAAATTATATTTACGAGTTACTTGTTGGTGTATGTGTCTGGACGATACGTGTCGGACTGGAGGAATCTCCACGCATCCGAAGGAACATGTGACGGTCGACAATCATATAACAGACCATTCTTTTACCCAGAAGATCTTATTGCCTGGCAGTCCGTAGCAAGAATCATGCCTACGGCACGTAACCCAGATATTACGGGATGATGTCCCCCACATGACCTAACGCATACTATTTATGTTAGACATAGCTCGGCTTGCTCCATACTCCTGTTGTCATGTATACATGTGCATATTTAAGGGGGGGGGGGGGTTCACAAGGGTCATGTGCCCCCCTTGCGAAAAAAATTGTAGTGTAAATTTTCTAAAATATCTGGAATTGTTTTTGTAATTTTGCCCCCCAAATACCAATTTGTAGTGTAGTTTCTAAAAATTATCAAAGTGTGCCTCCTCGAGAAAAAATTTCTGGCTCCGCCCCTGCATGTATACTACCTTGGGTAGTATAAATACACCAAACATATTCAATGCACAACTAGTATCTTTTACGCATTTACTCTCATATTTATTATCACATTTATTGCTATACCCTTCAGCCTATACCTAATACTTATTCTTACACCTAAGGTTGATTTTTGAATCAAACCCAAAGCGAGGCAAACACACGTTTTTATTTGTGTGGGTGTACAAATGACATAGCCTTGTCTAGTCCAAAAGAACTTACACGTGCTCTATATAAAGCCGATCTTTACTTCAACATGACTTCTACCATACATGTCCACCAAAGGATCATACTTGCCTTTGATCGAGTGAACTATAGGCATATGCATCATACATATGTCGATCGTTCTTTTGACTAAATTAGGAAAAATTTAGTTTCCATTACGGTAGGTTGGTTAACTTTAAATGGATAGGTAGGCAGTTCGGAGATAAGATTAGGATGAATCCAAATATGACGATCACTAACTTACAAGAACTGGTCCTAAGAAAATATAAATGCCACGTTAGCCGTACCCAATGTCGTAATGCTAGGACATACGCTCTTAATGAGAGGGATGCTACCATCCAGGACCATTACGGTTTACTTAGATCATACGCTAAGGCTTTGGTGGACTCAAATGTTGGTAGTACTGTTAAGGTTGGAGTGACGGTAAATCCGGATGAGAAGAAATACTTTGACAGGTTCTATGTTTGTTTTAGTGGGTTGAAAGAAGGGTGGAAAATAGGATGTAGAAGGATATTGGCGTTAGATAGTTGTTTTTTAAAGAAACCGAACACAGGGAAGATACTAACTGCAGTGGGTAGGGACGGTAATAACCACATTTTCCCCGTGGCATGAGTTGTGGTAACGGTTGAAAATAAAGACAATTGGAGTTGGTTTTTACAACTGTTGGGTGATGACTTGGATATTCCACTTGGACAAGGGTTAACGCTGATGTCTGACCAACATAAGGTACATAGTACATAAAGTTAAAATCATCCAGGTTCATGTTCTGATCTATGTTACTTGCATACTTACCAATTTTTTTTCTTATACATGAATCAGGGACTTATTGAAGCAGTGAAGGAGGTAATGCCACTTGCAGAGCATCGACAATGTGCCTGTCACATTTACGAAGGGTTTCGAAAACAATTTCTGGGTGTGGAGTGTCGACAACTTTTTTGGGCAGCGTCAAAAGCTTCTTACCCACCATTACACAACAAGGTGATGGATAAGATAAAAAGAGCAAATCCAAGAGCCCATGATTACTTGTTGAAAAAAGATCCGAAGACATGGTCATGGGTTTTTTTCAAAGAAGGGGTCTGCTGTGAGGAAACAGGTCATAATAGAAAGGGTTGCACAAATCAACCAAAACCACCGGTTCCTAAGGAAAAAGGGAAAGCAGGTAGGCCATTCAAGGAAAAGAATGTTGAACCTCAGTTGGTTGATGAGCATGACATCCCTAGGTTTGTTAACAATGACATTAATGAGTTTGAAATGGGGGCTACAAACATTAGAGGGGTTTTAGGAGATGGTCGAGTGTTTTATTTAGGAAAACAGAGGAACAAAAGAGGTGGAAGTTCGAATAGGGGTCACTTGAAGATGAGAGGAGGGAAAACCAGGAGTTGAAGACTAATTCCAGCGCAGAGAGTTGCAAGAATGGGAACTTGGTTGGCTATGGATACTGCGAGTTCTGATACTATTGAGGATCAGCAAAATATGCACTCGGGTTTCCCGGGCAGAACTGAAACAGCCAATAATCAAGCAAACATACCAGGTACCTGCTACTTAACTGTCTTTACACTTATTGTAACTGTCTTTACACTTATTTAGTTATGACTGACTGAATTAAACATTTGACTTACATAAGAATCTCACTATGTGTATATGTTGATAGCTACACAAGAATCTCAAGTTGGAGGATCAACTGTAATGCCCAGACCAGTGTTGACTAGAGCTAGGAGAATAGCACAAAGTGAGATAGTGGAAACAAGAAGAATGACGGGAGGTTCAAGGGGTCGAAGAGGATCAAGGGGTGCTAAAGGAGCTTGCTTGGAGGGTGGAGCAACCACTAAGGCTGTTGGAAGACCAACAAGATCTGCTGAAGCTCACCAAATGGAACAACCACGACAAAAACCAAAAGGTGCAATGCTACCACCAAGGTTGCCAAGTCAAAGGATCATAAGTAAAAGATTGTCTGCACCAGCAAAAGGACCGGGTTCAAGTCTGGACAATGAAATAGTCCTAGACTAGATCCTTCTAAATCCTACAAACTTTTAATGTGTATGTATAATTACCTAGCCCTATTTTGTTCACTGAAAGGCCTACTTTTATTAGCAACTCAAACTGATATAGTGCTGCACTTATTGCCACTATATAATTGTGTAAGATAGTTGAAGTAGTGCTGCTGTTGATGCCACTACCTAGCCCTATTTTGTGTCTTGAAGGGCATTGTACAGGACTTTGCATGCCAGTGTTCTGGTTGTAACAATGTATGCTGTTGTTGCAGAAACATTATGTTATGAAAGAACACCAATGGTGTATGTAATTTCAGTGTTAGACATGTTGTAGTTACTATTTATGCAGATAATGCAGTTTATGAAAGTAGCATGATATATGCAGATTATTGCACAGTTAATTCATTGTACTGGTACCATTTATGCATATTATGGTACCTTATAAAAGTAGCATGATAAGGTGCAGTTTATTGCACAATTTATATACATTGCTTCAATGTAGTTACTTCCTTGCACTGGTACCATTTATGCAGATTATGCAAAATATGAAAGTAGCATGATACCATGACATCCTTTGAAAACAGTTTATGAAGATTATTGCACATTTTATATACTTTGATTGAATATAGTAGCTTCATTGCAGTGGTACATTTTTTGCATATTACAGATGTAACATGATTCCATGACATAGCAAATGCACATGAAATGGCCAATCTCAGTCAAATGCATATAGCAAATGCACATCAAATGGCCAATCTCATTCCATTTATGCACAAAGGCCATTAACTAATACACAAAGGCCAATGTCATATCAGTAACAAAAAAACAACACTCATTAACTAGGAGAATCAAAGGCCAATGTAGTCATACAAAACCAGTTAACATTTCTTGATCTAGAACATGTCCAAAACAAAATTACACTAACCCAATAGTTGACAACAAGGTTCACAACCACAACGTTGATGCTAATTCCTAACGGACACAAGAACAATAACGACAACGAAAATGAAAACAACAACCATGAAACAAACACAACCAACCAAAAACATGTCGCACATTTTTTCCTTCATCTTTAGGTCCTTCAATTCTTGGTAAATTTCTTCCATGGGAAACTCATGATGATGCTTGTTTGAAACAACCTTTTCAGAATCATCTTGGTGGGTTAAAGCGTCAAGGTTGCACTCCAGCTTCTGGTTGTCCTTATGAAGATTGTACATGAGGTCTTTGTAGTATTCCGATGGCAACTCATCATCAAGGAATCCATACACCTCACATTTCTTGTCTTTATTCTTTACAAATACATAAAGAGTTGTAAATATACAAAAAAATATAATACTCAACCAAACTGATAAGTGTATTAGAACTTACAAGGGTGGGACACGCTTTGAATCTTCTTCCAGGATTCTCAGGAGTCCATGAAACCTGTTCATAGATTGGGATCTTACAAATACAATGCGTCATACGAGCAATTTCTTCTTTGGAATATCTCCTTCGATTATAACGCGAGGACGACGACGAGAAGGCCATTTAACTAACTAAGTTAAGGTGAATTGAAAAGGAATACAAGTTTGAGTAAGTAATTTAAGGTCATTTGAAATGGGACATTTTTAGGGTTCTTATGATTTGGGGAGGATTTTTGAGAGAAAGTGGAATAAAAAAATGGTTTGGTAGTTATACGTGGAAAGAGAAAAAAAAGGGAATATATGTTGAACGTGGAAATCAGACGTGGCCAACATACCGGTTACGTGGCACAAACCGGCTGGGTAAGTGGGAAAATGCCCAATAAAAGACAAAATAGTCGGGTTTGATAGCCAAAAGGGGTATTTTTTTTATTCGCTACGTCGAACTGCTTTTTGTGACAAGTATGATGCTTTAATAGGTTATTAGCCCTTTTTCTTCCTAAGAACCATATTCGTCATCCTCCTCATCACTAACCGCTTGATCGTCAAGCTTTTTGAGCTGTTCAAATTCTAAGTACTCTTTCCTAGCTACAGCTTGAGCTTCAAATCTTTCAACCATAAGAGCATACGAAGCTGCATCATAACCAATCCACCTATCCCTTTTCCTATCATAATCAAGCACAATATTTTCAATCTTATCATCCAATGCAATGTTTTCACCGGTCCATTTTGCTCCAACCTTTTGAGGCCTCTTCAAACAGGTTTTCATTGTATGTGTCGTATATCCACAGTTTTCACACGCGCATATGATTGATGTATTGTAACTCCTCTTTTTTACCATAACTTTGTGTAATTTGGATCCAACTTCCAATTCCTTTGATGATTTAGACTCGGTGTGTCTGCTCTTCTGATATACCACGAAGCAGACGACATATATGTAGAAATCTTGTCACATGTTTTGTTTGAAGCAAGTTGGTTTCAATCAAGTGTTTTGTGTTAACCATGATTTGTTTGTGTAACTGTGTTTGATTGTGAGACAAAATAGAAATATACAATGTAGAAGTAAAAGTAAAAATAGGACTTATATTAATTTGATTCGACCCTAAACTATTTATAATTGGTGAAACGACACAATGTTACAAAGTCAACCATTGTGATGTTTCACACATAACTGCTAACGAAATAACTGTCAAATCCTAACTGTCATAACCAACTAATAAGGCTTTTTGGGTTAACGAATTTAACCAAACATTACATGTGCCTTTTGACCCTGTTTGACCCATACTTAACAAACATAAATAAAACTATAAGTAAATTGTCTTATAAGCATTACAAGCATTAACATAGGATCACATTCTCCCTCCTAATGCTTCAATGCCAAATTTCATGTCCTTCCTGGTTCCATCTTTAAGTGATGATGACAAAGTCATCACTGCTGCTTGTGCTTTCTTCTTTTCCTTTAGTTGTTGGTTCATAATTGCTTCCACTTTTGACATCTTCCATGGTTACATCATCCTTCTCAGTCTTGCTCCTTTTCCTTGGAGTTTCATCCAGCATCTCTTGTACTTCAACATCCATCTTTGCAACAACCTGTGGTTCTTTAATGTCTGCAGTACCTCTGCCATTTTCTGCCACACTTCCTGGTTCTCCATGCATTGATCTTTTTGCTTCATCATAGTACACTTTTACCATGCCAATGTATTCCTTATACACTTCCTTGACTGTCTCATGATGTTCATATGCCAATCCTAGTAAACTTGCAACTTGGTACCATTTGTCATTGAATGTTACATTCATGTAACCACCCAATGCATCCACATATTTGTACAAAGCCAACAAATCAATTCTAATTACCCCTATGACTGGTGGTAATTCCCCTAGCACTTCTTGTTTGAAATAAACCACATAGAACCATTCAAGCATTTCCATGAATTTGCCTTTCAATACTTCCCAATTCCCATAAACTAGTTTATCTATCTTTATCAAATCTAAAAATGCAATAAACCTTTGGAAAGTATTTACCTTCATGAAATACATTGTCCCATTCATGCTTAAATACTCACTGTCTACATAATCTTGTTCATCCTCCTTGTTCATCTTTAATTCTTCCATACCCTTGATCAAAGAGCACTCTTCATCTAGATCCAAAGACCTAAAATAGCCATCTAAGAATCTGTTATGGCTTTCACTGATGCTTTTTTCATCTTCTTCTTCTATGGTGTTTTCTTGTTCAACTGCTTCGTCCATGTTATCAAACATGTATTTCACCCTGCACTTGTTGCCCACATAGCTCACCATGTACCCTTGCTCTTCTAATTGATCCAAACTGAGTATATTTAATGTAATTTCAGGAGTGAAAAGTGTTAGGTCACTAGTTTTACAAACACAAGTAATATAGAAAGAGATAAGGCGATTGAACAAGTAAAACACATACACACACAATGTAATAATACGGTTTACGCGTAGGAGTGTAATGAGAGAATAACTTGAACAACCAACCTTCAAATGAAGGTTTACATAGAGTATTTATAGGAAGAAAGCTAGGGCAACACTCCTAGTTTCCATCCTTTCCTTAATGGGCTTGGGCCTAAGCTCATGGGCCTTCTACATAAGCTTAAGGCTAATAACAAACATAAAGGCCATAATAAAGCTAACTATTACATATTAATTACAAACACTTGATTATGGTTTAGGAGTGATTCCAACAATCTCCCCCTCAAGTGTTGGTGATGAGCGGTGAAGGCGTTGATGTAATAGTAGCTCTGACGTCTTCTGACATTCTTCTTTCTTGTGAGAAGAATTGCCTTGATTCGAACAATCTCCCCAGTGTAGAGAGATAGTTGTCTTTGAACAGTTATGCTTTGACGTCATCGTTAACTTTGTTCTTTGATCATTGTTCTTTGTGGTGAAAGTGATAGTATGTTGTTGTCTGCATCAAGTCTGCCTCAGGTCTGCTTCGCTGCTCCAGTGTCTCCACGTCATTCTTCAACATGCTCACACGCTCTTTGACGTTGGAATTCAATACTGATGAAGTTCTTTAAGTCTTTAACTTTGTAGATTCTTTGGCTTGACGAAGAATCATTCTGACTGTTGTGTTTCTTCTGAATAGAACTTCCATTAGTGATGATGTTGACGTGAGCATGAGAAGAATCAGCACGATCATCCCGCTCCGGAGCTTCCATAAGAAGAAAACATTTCAAACGGTTAGTAATAAGCAGGTTCCGGCACTTACAAGTTTGAACTTCGAGAGTGTTAACAGCATAGTGTGAAAACACAACTCTAATTCTTACAAAGGCCGTTCCTGAACTGGAGTCCCACAAGTGAGATAACGCGATGTACCGAAGTACATCTACAGTTCAGATGAGTCGCTGAGGTACACCGAAGCATCACCTCACGACTGTAGACCGTTTGAGACACACTCCGCGTAATCCACGGGGAGTTACCGAAGTGACCTGCTGTCAGGGCTGTTTGATGTTGACCCTGGCAGGAGTTTCCATTCAATCATTGAGGATCACAGTTGTGAACCTCTCATAAATGTTCTAGACAGATTGCTAAGATCTGTGAAGGACCCGATATGAACCACTGATAATATTATTTGGTGATCAACAAGTGATAAAATGTCAAGTGTACCTAAGAGATCTTTTGATGAATCTCGTGGCTCTAGACTCAATAGTGCGTTTTGGTTTTCCTGAGCGGAGACTAGGGAGAGGGTCTCCTTCTTCAATACCAGCGATCTCTAAGAGAAAGCCAATAGTTTACGTAGGGTTCCCTGTGAGAATGAAACAAGCTTCTGTTGAGAGAAACTTGAGTGGCTAAGAAGGTTTAGTGCATGCGTCACTGGGTCCATGACGACTTTTAATCTTCAATACCGGCGTCATCAAGTGACAACCAGTAGCATATGAATTGAACCCGGTGTCTGCCCTAAGTTGAATAATCTGGAGGGCTATTTCTTTTCACCCTTTTCTTTGCATTTCTTTTTGATTCTTCAACTCCTTCTTTCTCCGATTCTCGTTTTCTCCTTTTTATAATCGTACCTAAGGACTTCTAAGTACTAACTATTTGTGATGTCCTTGGGTAGATCCCTCCGGCTCTGGCGGATCATAGGACGGTTATTCCTAACCTTAGTCACCTTATAACTCCATGACTAACCTATGTTGCCATTAAAACCACTGTTGTGAAGAATCTCTCAAAGGGTTTGTAAATGAAAAACATGTTTGAACCACTGTGAGAGATAAGATTTTGCATAAATACTCCCCCTCCACATGTGCTTAATAGTTTTAATGGTTTAAATGCACAGTGAGGAAAGAGCGCGCACATTTTGAATTGATCCATTGGAGATAGACAATCCCCCGCGAGACACGGTTACGTTGCATAGTTAAAGAGTTACATTGTCAGCTTTTAGGTGACAACTAGCTCTAATAACTACCTTGAAGGTGTAGACAAACCTCGAAAGGTTTTCATACCCGTCAGAGTTCATGTCTACCAAGAGTATCTCGAATGGTACTTTCTACTTGGACAAGTCCTTTGCGTGACACGTTTACATTACTAGCGAACTAGCTTGAAATTATTACCCGTCCAGGACAAGTCTTTTCGAGTTACTAACAGTTTAGTATCGTCAATTCATTGGTTAAGTCTGAAGTACACAGATTCATTTGCATTTTGCACAACATATTTCTTATCACATAATTTTCTCCCCCTCAAAAATGGCATATAAAATGTTATTTTTGAACAGTTGAGAATAAATATGACCATTTCGAGTGTTGCGGGAAGATGACCACTATGAACAATTTTTGAACAAAGTTTTAATTCAAATACTCCCCCTCAACAAGTGATATAAACGGTTGAGGTTTTGAAAATCTTACGGGGAAGTACTTGTTCTTTTGAGCAAAACCTTGAAAAATGAAAGGTTTAATCGGTTTTACTCAAAAATAAGAAGCTTTCGCTCCTTTTATAAGGATTGTGGCACTGAAGCGTACCACAGGGTCCTTTCTTGCAAATTACGGGTTGTACACTGTTATGTGTGCACAAGCCATAGACATATATAATCACACATCCAAATTTATAATGAAAGAACCAAATCAAGGGGTACCAGGAAGTCCAGTGATGTCGCTAGGAGTGCGAACAGGGCGTTGATAGCCGGTGATGTTAATCCTGGGTCGACCACCAACAAAGCTTTCCAATGTTCTGAACTGATCCCTTCGAAACAACCTTTCATCAATCATTCTGATGATCCTCCTCACATCCCTGCGATCCTGAGAATTCCATCGCTTAGGAGACCCAATCTTTTGACGGATGTCCTTCAACCTATATGCCAATCTGTCCCTAACCATCTTCAAAGTGTGATCTCCAAACTTGTGAAGATCATTACACGCCATTAAGAAATTTCTTTGAAGTTCACTTCGGTAAACGACGCCGAAAGGTTTGCTGATGAGTGTATATTGTGAGAGCTGGTTGAGGTCGGGAAGATCTAGCTGAGGTGGAGTGAAGTTGACACGGGTCTGATAAGATTCAACTGCTAGCTGAAGATCTTCAACACGTTCTTTGATGACTATGCGTCTGATGAAGATGAGCAATGACTTGATGAATTCACGTTGTACTTCGGTTGAAAATTGTCTCATGCGACCTTGTACTTTGGCAAGGTACATGTCTTCGATGTCGTTGATAGACAAATTCTCAAAGTCAGCTTCAGAGAATGCATAATCCCTTTCATCTTGTCGTTTGACTACGATATTCTTTAGGAAGGTGTAGTCCCACTTAGATGACAGAACAACATGTTTGATGGCAACGATATCCTTAGTACTGAACACTGCATGTTGAGACTTCTGAACCTGGCAGCTTCGGTAGTAGATTCTTCGGCGTTCCGGCCAATGATGAATCCCGTACATTGCATCTCGGTCGTATGCTTCCACGTTGTTGGAGAACAAGTGAAAAGCTCTTTCCTCGATAGCTATGCAGTTTGAGTATATGGCTGCTGGGAATGGAAGTGTCAAAGATGTAGCGTATTTCCTTGATCCATCGCCACCGTGTAGAAGAAATTCCAGGTCTTCATTGAAGAAATATCTGAATGGAATCCTAGGTTCAGCTGTTTGGCCAATTGTTGGTAGAGGTTTTGACCAGTCGGTGTAATATGGAGGGTTGTCCCGTTTAGTGAAGTCGACGTTTGCTTCTGGGTTGAGCCAATCCATGTTGTTAGACATGGTTCGAGCAATGTTCTCAAGGTGATATTCGACCTCGATGGCACTTTCGGAGCTGTCTTTTAACAGTTGAAATGCTTCATTTTTGATTCGCTTCAACTCGGATTTCGTCATCTTCTTCACATGGAACTTTTCTTGCAACAGTTTTGCATGCTCCAATGTATTACCATCTACCAAATCCTGAGCTTCCTCAGGGTAGGGAGTGTTGTTAACAAGAGTAGAGAACCATTCAAATCCATCAGTTTTATCGTCATCTAGCCATGATACGACGTCAACCATGGGTGCCTTCTTCTTCTTCTTTTTCGAAGGCCGAGATGATGATTCTGGTTTCTGAACTTGTTTGGGAGAGGTGGGTTGTTGTAGGGGCTCAAGGACCTCTTCATCGTCACCACCCGTATACTCAAATTGATCACCGGTTTTCTGAGTCAGGGGTGGTAACTCAGAATCGTCCTGAGGTTTATCTGTAGAAGAACGAGGAGGGGACTTTTGTTGAGTAGGAGTCCGTTGGAGAGGAGGTAACATAGAAGATGATTCACCAGACTTCTTCTGATGTTTAGCTTTATCATGCTTATCCTGATCCTTGTCTTCATCGTCTCTAGGACGTTTAGACTTTTCTGCTTCGAATCTACATGCTTCTTTGAGTTGGTAGTCCAGCAATGCTTGAAACAGCTTTCCTTCCTCAGAAGTAAATGTCCCAGATCGTGTAGACATTTGTGTGACAAGCTTGGCCACCAATTCATTATCCGAGAAAACTACAGGATCAGATGGATTGATTGTGACGGTTAAAGGTGTTGATCTTATAGTTTGCTTGGCTATCTGCATAAGATTCGGATATAGTTGTCTGGTAAACATCTCCTTTGTGACTTTAGGAACGAAATCTTGAAGGTACTTGTTAGTGTAACCTTCGATCATTTCGTTCAGTTCCTCTTGACGATGACTTTTCATGAATTCCTGAATAAACTTCCTTTCTCCTTTCATCTTTTCATGCTCGTCATACAAATGTTGTATGTGATCAGCAAAGAAGTTCAATTTCTTTTGGAGAATGTCTTTCTTTCTGATTTGTTTGACAGCATTCCCAATACGTTTATGAGCATGAGATATCCAAGAACGAGGTGGTTTCTTCACTGATTTGGATGATGATTTGGTTGATCTCTTTGATGGTGGTGGTGATGAATGAGAAGAAGAATCCGATGAGGATGAGACGTGAGGAGATTCGGGGTCCTTGGGCGGTTCAGAAGTTTCCTTCTGTGATCGTGTAGGACTTTCCAGAAGCAGCTTGTCATAATCAGCATCTTTATCTTTCTCAGACTTCTCAGTTTCAGTTTTCTCAAACTCATATTCGATAGTATCCTCCACAAGCTTTTGTTGTTGCACAAGAGTGGTGGCACCAGATCCCTTATCGGGTCGATTAACCGCATCAGGACCTGGTGAAGAGTGGGCAGCACCACTTGATCCTCCGGGGCCACCCATTTGGTCTTTTGCAAATTCTTCAGCTTTTTGAAGGTGACCGACGAATTTAAGCTTCTTCCTGTAGGATTGATCCAGTAGCTCTTCTTCTTCTTTAGAGCTCTCATCATAGGGCACAAGTGCGGGAGTCTTCCCTTTTCCTTTATCAGCTTGAGGACTTGGTGGTTTTGGTACGGAAGGATTGTCATCCTTTGCAGTTTCAGAGTAGGTAATCTCTTCATCTGTTTCAGTACCTTCAGAACTTTCGTCCAAAAGCTTTCTTTTCGGTTCAGATGTGGGGATAGGTTCAGCTTCCTTTACGGGAACAATCCTTTTACGAGGAGGATTCCTTTTGGGAAGTTTCCTATAACTTTCAGAACTTACTGCACTTCCAGCACTTCCTCTTCTGGTTCTCCGAGTAGGAGTTCCTGAAGGTTTTTCATCAAGATGACCAACTTTGCCTTCTTTTACTGCTACCAGATACCTTTTGTACGTTTCAAGCTTCTTGAGTTCTTTAGATAGAAGGTGATCAGGCAGCACGGCACCCTGCTTCTTAGTTGTCAATTCCTTGATTCTGATAGAAAGGATAGGTTCGGACAACAAGTCGTGATTGTCGGGGTCATTGAGCCTCATGGGGATATCAGGATTAAGTCCAAGTGCTCTTTGGATCAAAAGCTTTGTGTATCTGACATAGGGAATCTTTGAGCCAAGCTTCTTGTGAAATAGCATCATGTCCTCCCATATCAGTGCTTCGATTTCGATGTCCTTCTTATTGATCAGAGACCAGAAGATTTGTAGTTCCATGAACTTTGGATGCTCATAACCACTGTCACGACCAGAAACAGACTTGGTAATGATGATGTAGAGGGTTCTCCACGGTTGAGGAATGTTCTTAAGCTCCACGTGAGAATGCTTAGTAACAATCCCTGAAGCTTCATCATAGCCAATGTCAAGAAGAAATTACAGAACTGTCTCTTCAGTAGGTGTAGCAAAGAAGTCAGTTGGCTCTATTTCAGGAATGAGAATAACAGCCCGTAAGTCGGCATGAGTGATGGTGACTTGTTTATGATTAAGAGTCATTGTCACTGCACTTTGACCAGTGATCCTCTGCATAGAATTCCAGAATTGCTGAATGTAGATTTCTGGTACAGTAGCAGAGTGTGAGAGCATGTTCTGGTAGGGATGATTCCTTAGAATATCCACAGCAATGAGACAAGAAGATTCTGAGCATGTGAGGGTTTCAAAGTCAACCCTAAGGTTGTTCTTTCCAATCTTTCTAGGATAGCCATTTGGGAAGATATCAACAATAGTGAGAACCTCAGGTGCATCCACATTCATTTGAGCAGCCATGTCGTAATCTGAAATAACATTAGCCAAAAGAACCAACATATCGAAAGACATAATGTTAGTCAACAGAAGGTCTTATTGTCTAGTTATTGAATGTACAGTGACATTGATTGTTACGAGTCCTAAGTCACTTGTTTGTCCATTAGTCCAATGACGTCGTGAAATGTTTCGTGAGTTAGTTAACTTTAAGTTTTAAAGTTTATGTTATCACTTATTGTTCACAACATATAAAACATATAAGTTTATTAGTGACATTATTGGTTTCGTGATGATATGATTAGTTTATTAACAAGTTTGTACACATAACAATTCATAATGAAGGTCAATCCAGGCTTAAGTGTAGTTTTGGCAAAGTTAAGCGTAAACAGTAAGGACATACGCGTAGACGAAAGCTTATGCGTAGGATCCTAACTTACGCGTAAGAAATGTTACGCGTAGGAAAGGGGCCTTATGCGTAGGGCTTACGCGTAGGCGTATAACGACCTTACGCGTAAGGCTTACTCGTAAGAGTAGACCTTATGCGTAGAGTCACTGTTTACGCATATCCTTCACAAGATACGTGTAGTCCCATTGTAGAACCTTATGCGTAGTAGTTACGCGTAGGATTTCTCTTACGCATAACTGCCTACGCGTAAGGTAATCCTTATGCGTAGAGATTCAATGACCTTGATTCTGAGTTTTACGAGTAGCAAGCCTGAAATAAAACATCATAACATCAATCTTAACACTTATATTCATTCTAACATCAAATCATGGCATGAAAACACATTTAACATTTATGCGTAGAAAGTCATACGCGTAGGTCAAAACCCTAAGGGTTATGAATTACGCGTATAATTTCTAGCCATGGGATTTGCACCAAGCAATTTCTGGTAGTTCTAAGATGTTGTGAGAGCCTATAAACCAAGTTATAACATCTCAATCGTGGAGAATCAAAAATGCCCAAACTTATGAACTTTAAACCCTAATTCCAAATTTTTAATCATTTAGAGTTTCTGGGTGGTTATAGAGCTTGGAAATCATCAATTCATCATCATATAAACATTACACAACAATCTTTTTGAACAAAACTCTTCACATTTGAAAACACCCAAATCGACTCATAATCCCTAATTCTCAAAAATCATCAATTCGTGTTTCTGGGTGGATTTAGAGGGTAAAAATAGTATCCTTGTTGTTAAAAACACGTTTTGACACTTTCTTTTCAACCAAAAACACACTCACATTGATTGTTTGTTCAAACGCTTATGCGTAGAACACATAATCATGCATAACTAACGTTTTAACCGTAGAATTTGCTTGAAATTCAAAACCTTAGCTTGTATTATCGTTAAGATCATGGAAACACTTACAAAATGATGATCTAAAGTACGAATTTCTTGAACGAATATTAGGCGTAGGATCTTTTAGGTTAGAAGTAATAAATGTGAGGATAATGTTAGGTGGAGGATGTTTTTATTAAAATAACTTTAACATTTTGACAGTTTTGGTCCCTCCACCTTTTCCTTTTTCAAACAAAGCCATTTAACTTCCATTTTGGTTACCAAACAAAGATTTTAAGAAATAACTTTGACGACACTCCCGCTTGACTTAGGTAAATTGTGAAAGGTTATAAATTTTAGTCCGAGGAGTGTCATTTAACCAGAAACATTTACCACCATTGATAAAAGAAACAACCGGGATATAATAACATGCAAGTACACAGATGTTTTGAAACAGTTAAGTGATAATTTTCTCCCCCTCAACACTTGATCGGAAAAATACTAAATTTTTGAAAGATTATAGTGTTGATAGAAGAAATGTACTTGCCATGTTGAAAGAAAAGTAGATTAGAAGAATATTTTTGTTGTTTTGTAAGATTTTATATTTTTGTATTTTGTTTTTGAAATTTATTTACAAAAGATGTTTTGGTGTTTGACAGGTTTTTAAGACTGTTTTAAGAGGTCATCCAATTCCTCTTGAGTCAAACACCTCATACCAATCCGGTGGACCAACTCATTAAACCTAGCGGGAGGCAAGGCTTTGGTGAGTAGGTCTGCCAATTGGTATTCTGTACCCACAAAGTATAATTCAACGGTACCCTGTTCCACGTGGTCTTTGATGAAATGATAGCGTAGATCGATGTGCTTTGATTTCGAGTGCTGAACTGAGTTGCACGAGATCGCAATGGCACTCCGATTGTCGCAGTACATCGGGATTCTGTCAAATGCGTAACCATAGTCTTTGAGTTGTGTTCTCATCCATATGACTTGAGCACAACACGCGGACATGGCTACATATTCTGCTTCGGTTGATGACAGCGATGTATAATCCTGCTTCTTTGATTGCCAAGACACCAGTTTATCACCGAGAAATTGTAGAGCTCCTGAAGTACTTTTCCTTGAGTCTAAGCATCCTGCGTGATCAGCGTCTGAAAAAGCGATTAGTTCAAAACCAGAATCCTTCGGATACCAGATCCCCAAGTTAATGGTTCCCTTGATGTATCGGAGGATTCTTTTAGCCTCAGAGAGGTGGGTTTCAGTTGGTCGCAACTGATAACGGGAGCATAGATAAACGGCAAAGACAATATCAGGTCTGCTAGCTGTTAGATACATGAGAGACCCAATAATACTTCGGTATTTGGTAGGGTCAACTAATTTCCCATGTAAATCAGCGTCTAGCTTCTTGGTATGAGTCATTGGTGTGGCATAAGTATCACAGGTTTTCATTCCAAATTTGTTTAACAATTCAAGGGCATATTTGGACTGACTCAAGAAAATACCACAGGGTGATTGATGAACTTGTAATCCTAGAAAGAACGTAAGTTCACCCATCATGGATATTTCAAAATTTTTCTTCATTAGTTTTGCAAAAGCGATTGAAAACTTTTTATGTGTAGACATAAAAATGATGTCATCCACGTAAATTTGAACAATTAAGATATGTGCCCCGTGATATTGTATAAAAAAATTTGGGTCAACCGAGCCTTTGGTGAAATTATTAGCAATGAGGAAAGATGATAGCTTATCGTACCATGCCCGATGGGCTTGTTTGAGACCATAAAGAGCTTTGTTCAGTTTGTAGACATGGTTCGGGCACTCTGGATCAACGAATCCTTCTGGTTGGCTGACATAAACCGTTTCTTTCAGTTGTCAGTTGAGAAACGCAGTTTTGACATCCATCTGAAAGACCGTCATATTCATATGAGCCGCGAACGCGAGAAATATCCGAACAGCCTCAAGACGAGCAACCGGAGCAAAAGATTCTTCAAAGTCTATACCCTCTTCCTGACGATAACCCTTAGCAACTAGACGTGACTTGTTTCGGATTACGTTCCCTTCAGCATCCAATTTGTTTTTCCAAATCCATTTGAGACCAATGACGTAGACCCCTGTTGGTCTTTCAACCAGTTCCCATACTTCAAGACGTTTGAATTGGTTGAGTTCTTCTTGCATGGATTCAATCCAGTTGTCTTTTGTCATTGCGTCTTTAATGTTTTTAGGCTCAGATTGGCAGACAGTGAGTGCATAAATGCAATGTTCACCATCTGTGTGAAGACGTTGTCTCGTAACGACTGGTTGATTCGGGTTGCCAATAATATTAGCCAGAGGATGGTCTTTTGTCCATCGATGTGTAGAGGGTTGATGCTGGTATACATTGTGCAGATTCTGAGGATTCAAATGGTTTGTTGATGATTCCGCGACATCAGGTGCAGCAGTGTCATTAGCAAACGGGTTAAAGAACGCATTTGGATCAAAATCTGCAAGTGGGGGGTACTTCATTCAGAATATCATCAGCCGGTTCATCATTGTTGGAAGCGGTGTGTTCAACTGTTGTGTTGGAGTCAACTGGTGTAGGTGCATCTTCAACAGTAGTTGTTGTAGCAGGTGTATCAGGTATAGGAATATTATCAGGTTGTGCAGCGGAAATAACGGATACACCTGGAGCACGTTCATCAATATCGTCACTGAACAGCGGAGCAAATAACCTTTCCATTTGTTGACGAGTTAGCTGGGGGCTTTGTTCAGCTGATGATGGGGGTTGAGGGAAGTTTAAACGGTTGTGACCGGGTTCTAAGCTGTTATACTAAGAATCCATTTCCGTGAGTTCATCAAAATGAGCATGAATCGTTTCCATCACCTGTTTTGTACGACGATTCCAGATCCGGTAACCTTTAGAATTCTCACAATATCCAATAAAGACTCCAATGTCAGCTTTTGCTTTGAGCTTTCCAAAATCATCACGATCATTATTCGGATAGCAAAGGGATCCAAATACATGAAAGTGTTTGAGATTCGGTTTATGGTTGTGGACCAGCTCGAAAGGTGTTTTGTTGTGGCGTTTTGTGATCATAGAACGGTTTTGAGTATAGCATGCAGTAGATACGGCTTCTGCCCATAAGTAATCTGGAAGTTTAGCATTGATTAACATTGTTCTTGCAGCTTCCACTAACGTTCGGTTTCGTCTTTCAACAACTCCATTTTGTTCAGGTGTACGTGCAATAGATGTTTGATGCTGAATTCCCACTTTCTCATAGAATTCACGAAGGGTTTGGTTAACAAATTCAGTTCCTTTGTCTGTTCTGATTAGCCTGACGGTGTTGCGTAGCTGAACCTGTATTTTTGTGAGAAAGGTGATGATCATTTGTGGAGCTTGGTCTTTGCTTCGAAGAAAGTAGACCCAAGTCCATCGTGAGTAGTCATCAACAATTACTAAGATGTAGCGTTTGCCATTGATCGTTTGCACGCGCATCGGGCTACACAAATCCATGTGAAGAAGATGAAGCACATGCTGAGAGCTGTGTTCCACCTTTGAAGGAAAATGAGCACGAGTGCTTTTCCCTTGTTCACAGGCTGAGCAAAGGTGATCTTTTGAATACCGGAATCGTGGGAGACCTTCAACTAGTTTGTGTCGAGCAAGGTTGGTGAAAGTTTAGATGTGAGAGACGACGGTGCCATAGCCAGGATTTTGTTGATGTTGCCTTTGAAAGTAAGCAGATGGGAGATGAAGCAACCATGTCTTGCATAGAGATAGTGTAGAGACTAGAATTACGCGAGCCAGACATAAGGTCATTTCCTTGTAGATCACGAATGAAACAAGTTTTCTCCCTGAAAGCAACCTCCAAATCTCCATCACAAAACTGACCTACTGAAAACAGATTATGACCGAGGCCTTCCACATAGTAAACCCTGCTGATTTCGATGTTCCCATTGACATAATCTCCGTAGCCCATGATAGCTGCGAAGTGATCATTCCCGAACCTGACAGTGCCAATGAACTTTGCAATAAAGTTTGATAACAGTTTAAGATTGCCTGTCATGTGTAGGGAACATCCGCTATCAACAATCCAGAGAATGATCTGTATCACCTGCATTACACACAGATGACACAGATGGAATAGAGGTAGATGTGGAACCCGAGATGTTAGAGGGTTCCGAAGCAGGTATATTAGATATACACACATTAATAATTTTAGGCATCCATTTAAATCCTAGTGTGTTATATATCCATTTCTGCCATCTATAACTACTCTTTGCTTTAGTCTTAGTGAATGCACTAGGTGGTACTACATTCTTAGGAGGTGAAACTGGAGCTACAGGGACAGAAATGTTAGCCTTAGAATCTAAAGAAGGCGGTCTACCAAGCACGGACTTAGAATGATTAGTGAGCCTAGAGGTATTCCGATTCTTAGGATTCCGTAAACGAGAGATTATAGCTTTAGCAACACATTTGTCATGACAATCTGAATTCATACTTTTATGACAAATAACACAAGGTGCATCAGACTGAATATCAAAAGTGCTTAAAGGTTTAGCATTCGTTACATCACTATTTCTATTACATTTTCCAGACGCAACATCTATAGTGGAAGCAACGTGAGTCTTATTCATAGTCCTAGGGTGTTCTTCTACTTTAGCATTCCTTATTGATATTTTCTTAGGTCGCAACTTCCTATTCTTCGATTGAGTGCTCCTAGGCTATGAAGTGCGGACGTTTGGAAAAGACGCAACTATTCCTGTTTCAGTAGAAGGAAGCACGTTAGCAACTTGTGATTTGGCAGTAGGGATTCTAGGTGCACGATTACTAAGTGTTACTGGTGCTAATCTCTTAATGATGGTTGGCGGAAGTTGTTCATACTTTCCTAACATTTCTCTTAACTTAGAGATAGTGTGAATCAAATCTTGATTTTCAGAACGAATATTACCAGCAAAATTCATGACTTCTCTAGTGTGAGCAAGATAGTGATCAAGTTCATTTGATGCTTCATGTCGAGTCTTATTGA
Source organism: Chrysanthemum seticuspe (assembly GCA_019973895.1). Taxonomy (NCBI): domain Eukaryota; kingdom Viridiplantae; phylum Streptophyta; class Magnoliopsida; order Asterales; family Asteraceae; genus Chrysanthemum; species Chrysanthemum seticuspe. The sequence continues at coordinate 39,096,721 of BPTQ01000004.1, forward strand.
GTAAATCAAATATGACACCATATTCCTGTTTAACTGTTACAAGTTCTTGTTCATATTTAGAGATTTGACTTTTCAAAGACACGTTTTGATCATCCAGTTGATCAATTTTAGGATCAGAAGATTTTGCACTCAACTGAGCGATTTTCTTTTGAAAACTAAGTTGATGAGTGTGAATATCTTTTTCACACCAATGAAGACGACGTTTTGCATTGTAAAGTTCGTTAAGTAATTGTTTATTTTCAGCTTTTAAAGACTCGATCTGAAGCACATTATCAGTATTCTCAACAGTTACCACAGAGTCAACAGTATCAGCAGAGATATAATCAGATGCATGTGGCAAAGAATAGAATAACACAACATTATGGATATCAGCACAGATAACATCTTCCAAGAGTCGATCAACATCTTTTCTCAACATTTTCTTTTTGCGTTTAGTATTAGAAATAGATGTTTCAGTTTTCTCGAAAACGACCTTCATCACTCCAAGTTCCTTATGAAAATCCTTTTCCCAAGCTAATGCACAACTTTTCAAATTTTTAACATTTGGTAAAAGATTTTTCTGAAAAATGTCTCTTTGTTCTCGCGCTAAAGGCGATTGAAAGTGTTGAACTTTGATTTCAGAATGATGTTCTATCTCATGTTCTAAAGTTTTGAGGTCAGCCATGAAAATATCAAAATATCTAAGAATTTTGCGATTTTCAGGTTTTGAGTTTACTTCACTGATTGAAGGTAAAGGACCATAAATTTGTGCATAATCTGGTTTGGGAGTAACATTAGAAGACTCAGGTGTTTTGATGATAACCCTTGGTGTGTTAGAAGAATCCGTTGGTGTGACGAAAGTGACCGGTTTTGAATAATTAAAAGGTTTGTTGTAAACAACCGTTTTTAATTTTGATCGACTCTCGTCTTCTGCATCTAATTCCTCTTGACGATGATATTCAACAACACTCATAACAGTATCATTAATTTTATATTCTGCACTGGAAACTTCAGGATTTGGTTTGAATGTTTTGAGTGAAAGCTTTGGTTTGTAATCAGCTAGGTTTGGTCCATATCCTTTTGGATTGGGTTTTAAAGTAAACTTTTCAATAGCTGTTACTGATTCACCATGTTTGTAAACAACAGTTTTAAACTCTTTAATTTTGTTTTGCAAGCCAATAATTTCTGCAAGAAGGTCATCTACCCGATTCGTTGAATGCTTTTTGTATGCTGAGAACTGTTTTTGACAATTTAACAACTCAACCTTAGCTTTTTGATTTTCCAAGGTGAGAGCGTTAATTTGCTTTTTATGTTCATGTTTCAGTTGTTCTATTTCAGACAACAAAGCATTCTTCGAAGCGGCTAGATCACGCATCTGTCTCTCTAAATATTTTTCATTTTGATGAGATTTAGCAAAAGCGGCTTCAAAACCTTTTTCACGGTTTTCTTGAGTTTTGAAAAAGTTGAGTTGCATTTGTAAGCATTCAAAATCCTTAGTTAACAGTGCATTTTTGCTTTTTAAGTCCTTATTTAATGCATAAAATTCCTCCATTTTGATTTGATGGTCTTGAATTAAACGAGCAAAATCTGGATGAGGCAACAGTTCGGCTTGTTCAACGTGAGTCACAACATGATCATTATTTAGATCCTCAAGTACAACCACGGAGTCAATTTGATTATCAAAGGAAACCATAAGGTCATCTTGATCGTCAAATGTAACTACGGGGTTTATTTGAAAATCGTCAGAATGAGATGTAGATGACTCATTTTGAACAGTCTGAGCCGTACCGGATTCAGATATTGGCGGAGATATTAGTTCAGATATGATGATGGTTTGTTCGGGTACCTGAGACAAGCCATCAGTGTCATACACTGGGCCTGTGTCACTCATGTGTAACTCATGCATATTAGCCATCAACATAACAGCTGCATTGGCCTGCAAGTCCTCCATATCATCATCTGAGTCTGCATCTGCCATAAAGCTCTGTTCCTTGTTTGTGAGAGATCCACCAGCTTCATCCTTAAGAGCCAAAAGAAGAGCCTCTATGAAATAAGCACTGCCCCTAGTCCTTGGCTTTGGGCATGCATTAGCCAGGTGTCCCTTCTCATTGCAGTTGTAGCATCGAAGACCATTCAACCCATTCTGAGCATTTCCCTGTTCCACCACTGGAGCTCTGTTGTTATTCCTACCCATAGCATTAAACCCTTGACCACCTCCCATTTGAAGACCATAACCACGATTCTGAACTTCAACTCGTCCATTGTTCACAACAGCCTGATTTCGTGTATTGGATGAGGAACGAATACGATTGTTGGATTTGTTGGTATAACGGCTAAAAGCATTAGCAATCATAACAAATCCCTGTTGCAATGCTTCGAACGGATCGGATTCCTCATTAGTTTGACTATGAAGTGTTTGATCATTGTTGTTGTTGTAAGGAACCAATTGATTTTGTTGAGGTTGTTGTGATTGATCGTTTGGTGTGACTGAGGCAGTTGGTTGAGTTGCTTGTTGAGGATAACTTTGTTGAGCATATAAGGCAAGTTGTTGATTTTCCGGATGTGTAGGTGGAGCAATTTGAGCACGGAGAATCCTTTCCCGATCAACTTCCTTCTCATGAGGTTTCAAGTAATCGTACAACAATCCATATGTAGAATGATGCATATTCTTCGCTTGACGGAGAAAAATGACATATTTCTCCCATTCAGGACCAAGACTACTTAGGAACTTAGTATTCACTGCAATTCTTGGCATGATGATGTTGTGTTTATCCAAATCATTGATGATGTCTGAAAATCGATGATGATAAGACTCTAGTGTCTCTCCAGGTTCAATCATGAAGTGTTCATAAGCCAAGTAAATTTTGGATTCCAAATCCTCCTGATTGAGTACTGATCCTTCCATAAGAAGATGAATATGGTCCCACATTTCCTTTGCAGTCTTTTGAGCATCAACACTTCGAAGAATTGGGTTAGGTAATCCTAAAAGGATATATTGCATTGCAAGCTCATCAGCTTCATAGTGTAGAAGTTCTGTTGGATTTAGATCTGCAACAGTAGCAATGTTTGTTTGTTCATCTCTTGGTGGAATAGCAGTAGGATCTCCGGGTACAATGACAGTAGGCATCTCAAATGGACCTTCCAAGATAACCTTCTTTAAGAACTTTCCATGTGGCTTCTTCAGATCACAAAACCTAAAGAACCTTATCACCCATTGATCGTAGTTTCCTGGAGTGAGCATTGGAGGTCTATCAAGTGATCCAGCTTCATGAATTGATTGTTGGCTGCTTAAAGCTTCACACATCTTTGCAAACCAAGTGGGTTCCTTCATAGTGTTCCTTGATGGATGTTGATTGAATTCATTTGTGTAGGGTTGAACTTGAAGACTTGGCGGTGTTTGAACCATTTTTGGTGGGGGAATTGCACCAAGTTGTGGAGTATGTTGTTGATTAAATTGTTGTTGATAAATTGCTTGTTGTTGATTCCATTGTTGATGTTGTGGACTTAGTTGTTGTTGTCGTTGAGAATAAGTGTAAGGGAAATAGTTAGAGTATGGTGGTTGAGACATGTAGAAAACTTGTGTTGGTAAAAATGGATCTTTGTAGTCGAATGAACCTTTGATGAAGAAGTATCCTTAGGCGTAGAAATCACAATAGCCAAGTAGCACTTATGCGTAAAAACACCAAAGTTACGCGTAACAATAAGAAGTTACGCGTAGATTTAGCTTACGCGTAAGTATGGAAAATACTCTAAAGTTATGCGTAGACAAAAGTTATGCGTAGAAAGTTAGGCGTAGGATTATCTTATGCGTAAGACTAGGCTTAGGCGTAAGAAAAATCTTATGCGTAGGATTTCTACGCGTAAGCTTATGCTTATGCGTAATTTTAGGGTTTTATCCCAAGTGATCTTTTACACTTCACAGTGCAAAAGATATCCAAAGTCGACGTATTTTCAGACTTATCCAAGTAAGAAAACACGGAGTAAACCACGAAAATGAAGATCAAACCAAGGATAACCTTACGCGTAGTTTTAGGGTTTTGCTACGCGTAGGATTACTCGTAACTTTGATTTTGCCCAAAGATGTTTCTAAACCAGTTTTTGTGTGATGAAATAGCTTCAATAACACCAAAAGACACAAAAGTGTGAAACTTGATGATCCAAAGCTCTTAAAATAGTTATGCGTAGAACGATACCCACGAACAAAAACAAGCTTAAAAACGTAGATCCACGCGTAAAGTTTGAAACATTTTGCCAAAAACAAGTATTTTAACACCTTAAAACGTTGAAAGTACAAGAATCTTGGATTAAAAAGTGTAAAAAACAAGTTTTTAAGCGAACCAAAGTATCAAACGTGTGTTTTAAGCGTAGGACCGAAACCCACTTCAAAAACAAACACGATTCACCCAACTAGTAGGCGATTGATACCACTGTTAGGTCACTAGTTTTACAAACACAAGTAATATAGAAAGAGATAAGGCGATTGAACAAGTAAAACACACACACACACAATGTAATAATACGGTTTACGCGTAGGAGTGTAATGAGAGAATAACTTGAACAACCAACCTTCAAATGAAGGTTTACATAGAGTATTTATAGGAAGAAAGCTAGGGCAACACTCCTAGTTTCCATCCTTTCCTTAATGGGCTTGGGCCTAAGCTCGTGGGCCTTCTACATAAGCTTAAGGCTAATAACAAACATAAAGGCCATAATAAAGCTAACTATTACATATTAATTACAAACACTTGATTATGGTTTAGGAGTGATTCCAACAAAAAGTACATTTGATACTACCATCTTTCCTTCATTTGTCTCCACATACACTTCTCCTATTCCATAAGAAATAAAAAAATTTCTTTTCCCTTTCTTCTGTCCCTTCTACTTTGAACCTTTGTATCATTCTTTTGAACAAATGTTTCATGGGACTCATATGCCTCTTATAGGCACTACTAACGTACCATATGTCATCCCAGTTTCCTTTGTCTGAGCCTTCTACCATGAAATCTGTGGCAACATGCACACATTCTGGTTCATACTTAAAGATTCCATGAACTTCTGGTTTCATTGTTGTTGTAGAATTCATGACACTTGGTTCCTTTATTTCTGTAATGGCTTCTTTCTCCTTATTCATGCACTGCCAATACACATGCCCTCTTTTCTTACAAACATAACAACGTGCACGCCTAATTCTTCTAGACAATCCACTGGTTTCTCCTATTTGCTTGTAACTGCTTCCCACTGGTGGTTTTGTTGTTTTTAAGGAATTGTATGAGACCACTTCCTCTACTTTCTTTTTTGAGTAACTGCTTTCCCTCAGGGGAAATGTGTTTTTTGTGTTTGGGCCACTGTGGGGTGTTTGGGAGTATTTGCCTTTGTAAGTAATGTTTGTTTTGGGTGTGTTTGGTATTTCTTTGCAACTGCTTCCCCCAAGGATCAGAACGTGGGCTCTGATACCACTGTAGGAATCTTGTCACAGGTTTTGTTTGAAGCAAGTTGGTTTCAATCAAGTGTTTTGTGTTAACCATGATTTGTTTGTGTAACTGTGTTTGATTGTGAGACAAAATAGAAATATACAATGTAGAAGTAAAAGTAAAAATAGGATTTATATTAATTTGATTCGACCCTAAACTATTTATAATTGGTGAAACAACACAATGTTACAAAGTCAACCATTGTGATGTTTCACACATAACTGCTAACGAAATAACTGTCAAATCCTAACTGTCATAACCAACTAATAAGGCTTGTTTGGGTTAATGAATTTAACCAAACATTACATGTGCCTTTTGACCCTGTTTGACCCATACTTAACAAACATAAATAAAACTATAAGTAAATTGTCTTATAAGCATTACAAGCATTAACATAGGATCACAATATACAGAGAAATGTAGGGATTGGTCTCTCTGCCATCTTCGTCAACATGTGCAGGTGCAAGCCCAGTTTTCCGAGCTTCTAGCAGCTCCCTTTAATTTCACGGGATTTGAACGCCACTGTGATACATTAACATAAGGCTAATTCCTATTTATTTTTTGTCGAGTAATTAGAGGGTGTTTGAGAATATAGTGTTTGAAAAATGCTATTTGGTAAACCTTTTTGGAAACACATTAACGGTTTTGAAAACATGATCAGCTTATTGTCAATTGTTTGATCTAATGTGATATCTTTAATGACATGTAAACTCTTTAAGAATACTTTTTCTTTTGTAGAACTAAACAAAAGATAATAAGACACGTACAAATACACAAATTAAGCATGTATCTTTGTGCGAGTACACAACAGATACATATGTTCAGCCACGTAAACATACACGTAACACAAAACAATAATCATTCCGAACATATAAGATCTTAATATATTCTGCATAGTCTCTGTAATAAAAACACTAAAATCAACAACTACTCTACTAAACGCTTATTAATATTAGTCCTTAAATTAAACTACTGATCTAATTGAACTATCAAATTAAACTTCTTAGGGGGGTGTTAGGCTAACCTTATATAATGGGCGTATTAGCTTATATAACTCGAATAAGCCCAAACCAGCCAGGTGTTTGGCTTAACTTATATGAGTGAGCTTATAAGCTTATATAAGGGGTTTTTGATAAGCCCTAAAGTTATGGATATTTTAAGAGGGTTTAGGCTTATATATCATCATCCATTATAAATTACAATTTCACCCTCATCTAACATTCATAATATTATAACCATGTCTTTTTTTGTCAATTACCAACACCAACTAAATCAAACACTCGATCTAATCAACTTACAAACATAAGATAATTCAAACACTAAACATGGGATTATGAGCTCATAAAAGATCTTAACGGTTAAAGCTAAGAATTACGAATCCACAAGGAAACATGTTATATAAACTCACATGATTAGTAATAAAGATAACTCACATGATTAGTAGTAAAGATGACTTCTTGCCAGCTAAAAAAAGTAACATGCAAATTATAAACAAATCACGGCTGCTTGCTTTATATTATTTCAAACTGCATGCATGCTCCTGGACCGTGGACATCCCTATTATTTTCTAATACCACTACAGTTTTAAAATATATAATGATATCTATATATCGGTTTTATTAGTTCTACGTATAGGATAGCCATCGTTTACTTTTTTAGTTTACTATTTTATTTCATTGATCAAAGGAGATTCCCTTACCAGGAGATTCCCTTACCCATCTCGATGAAGTTTCTCTTATTATAATACATAAAAGAGCAATCAAGATTTAAGGAATAAGCAATTCAAATATGTCCCCTGGCGAAGTTTCGCGTACTTTTTTAATCATAAAGGAGCATTCAAGACTTTTAAGGAATAAGTAACTCAAATAATCTAAGATGCATTGATAAGCTAGAATCTAGCTAGCTAAGATAATGTTCCTCCCTTCCATAACCTTCTTTTTTCTAATCTTAACAACATGCTATTCATTAGACACCCTAGTTGTGAATCAAAACATCTCAGATGGTGAGACAATTGTCTCAGGGAATGAACTGTTTGAGCTTGGCTTCTTTAGCCCAGGGAGTTCTAATAATCGATACCTGGGAATATGGTATAAGGACGCATCACCTCGTACAACCGCATGGGTTGCTAACCCGGTAAATCCAGTTAACAATACCTTAGGCATTGTAAAATTTGACAGCCAAGGTACCCTTTCGATTGTCAATGGTGGTGGTGCCATTGTTTGGTCATCCAACTCCTCGGTATCTAGCACAAGTGCCAATCCCGTAGCACAACTCATGGATAATGGTAATCTGGTAATTAGGGATGGTAATAGTGTCGTCATTTGGCAAAGCTTTGATTACCCTGGAGATACCTACCTACCAGGAATGAAAATCGGGAAGAATCTCATAACAGGAAGAGAGACATACCTAAGATCATGGAAGAGTGCACACGATCCTTCACCAGGTGAGTATACTGTCTCAATATTAATGGCTAAGGGTAAATATCAGCAAGAATATATTAGCAGAAGGTCTGTTATTCAAGCTAGGCTTGGTCCGTATAATGGCAAACAGTTCGCTGGACAGCCAGACAATAAACCTAACCAATTTTATTCTTACAAAATTGATATGGTTACCAATCAGAAGGAGATGTATTTTATGTTTTCTTTCAATAGCACCGCCTACGCATTTAGGTGCATAATAACTCCTGGTGGGAGGCATGAGTTCTGGCATATAAATATGCGTAATAAAGAGTGGAAGCAGGATCTCACCTTACCCTTGGATAATTGTGACACCTATAGACTTTGTGGTCCATATGGAAGCTGCAATACTGTAGCTTATCCAAAATGTGGGTGCTTGAAAGGGTTTGAACCAAATAACCGAGATCAGTCGAGTCCGGATAATTATACTAGTGGATGTAGACGGCGTATAGCTTTAGATTGTGGGCCTGGAGAGGGTTTTCTAAGACTTTCAAGCATGAAATTGCCAGACACACATAATGCTGTGTTTGATGGCAACAGGAGTGTACAAGATTGTGAGGTGGCTTGCAAGAATAATTGCTCTTGTACCGCCTATGCAAATCCAAACATCACTCCAGGTGGAGTTGGATGCTTGCTATGGTTTGGGGAGTTGAATGACGTCCGTGTGTACCCACAAAACGGACAAGATCTTTATGTTAGACTAGCAGCCTCTGAACTACAAGGTAATTTTATACATTTAATAATTTATCATGAATTTCATAAAGAATTTCTTTCTTTTAAGGCTTAATGTATCGATTTAACATTTTTGGATATACGACGTTTATTTTTTTTTTTCTTAAGCAAAATTACTAGTTTTATTTTTCTTTTTCTTTCTTATTATTATTATTATTATTATTATTTTTTTATTTTTTTGTAATTTTAGCTCTCAACTCCAGAATCCACAAAAAGAAACAAGTAGTTATTACAGTAACTTTATCGATATCAGCCGCGTTGATTTTGTTGGCCCTAATATTGGCACTCTACATTTGGAGTAAATGTAAGAATAGATCTGATGCAGAACGAGCCGGTAAGGGATATCGATCTAAATTGCTGTAGATACAATTTAATACCTTATGATTGTTATTATTTGAAAATAGGATCTGTGTCTCGTTGTCATATTTTCTAGGTAGACCTGTGTTGATCCTTGACAAAGATAACATATGCAGCCGCGAGAAGGGAGATATAGAGGTGCCGTTGTTTAGCTTGTCAGAAGTTTCTAAGGCCACCAATAACTTTTCAGTCGACAACAAGCTGGGAGAAGGCGGGTTTGGTCCAGTTTACAAGGTATATGATATGATTTAGAAGCTCTTATTTTTTTACTTTTTTGAACGGCAAAGAGATTTTTATATATAAATAAAAATAAATAGCAAGAAGATTGATATTACAAACACCTAGCTAGGAATCATAACAACAAGCCTAGAAGATCGAGTACTTCTAACAACTACACTCGTATACCTTTATAAAATAAACCATCACGAAACACCTAAAACAGTGTACACCTATAACAACAGTGTTGGCCTCAATGATACGGATCTATGGTCTTAACGTAAAATCACAAGTATACCAAATAAAATGCAGGGATTAAATGAAACGTAATGTGTTTATATTAATCTTGTCATCATCTTGTTCTTACAGAAATGTTTACAATATATACAGAATGAAAAGGTGTGATTGAACCATTGTGTCGGTTCAATGAAATATGGTAGTTATTTTATAACTGCTACATAACTGTTTTATAACTGCTATGTTGACTTTTCGTTTGGTTGACTTTCGTTGACCGGGTCGTAGTGGTTGTGATGGGTTAAAGTGGATCGATAGTGATTACCCAATAAACAGCAACCCAACACCATCCTAAAAGAAGCAAGCACAACTCCCTAAACGGAGTTTAAAAAACATAAAGACATATTAAGCGAAACATAACTTAATGTCGTTATGCTCATGTAAACAATATTGCATGTACTAATAGTGTTAACCTCCAGGGTGTGCTAGAAGAAGGACAAGAGATTGCTGTGAAGCGGCTCTCAAAGTTCTCGCGACAAGGACTTGATGAATTCGAGAATGAAGTTATTTGCATTGCTAAACTTCAACATCGGAATCTTGTGAAGCTCTTAGGATATTGTATGCAAGGAGATGAGACATTGTTAATTTATGAATACATGCCTAACAAAAGCCTGGACAGTTTTATATTTGGTTTGGCTCTCGTTTAATCCTATAAAAAGTGTTCATATGAACCCTAAGATATACAATATATAGACTAAGTTTTTACAATTTGAGCAGATGAATCAAGTGAGTCATCACTTGATTGGCCACTACGCTTCCACATTATCCATGGAATTGCTCGAGGTCTTCTTTATCTACACCAAGATTCGCGACATAGAATTGTACATAGGGATTTAAAAGCAGGCAACATTTTGCTTGATCATGACATGAATCCGAAGATATCAGATTTTGGCTTGGCTAGGATGTTTTCAGAGCATGAAAGTGAAGCAAATACAAAGAGAGTTGTGGGAACTTTGTGAGAACTCTTCAGCTTTGTATTGTTCTGTACTTCGCAATATATTCTACATTTGTCTAGCCTATTTATTTGCATGATCCTATCTTCTGCTCAGGGGCTACATATCTCCAGAGTATGCTGTAAATGGTATATTTTCAGTAAAATCAGATATTTTCAGCTTTGGTGTTTTAGTATTGGAGATTGTGAGCGGGAAGAAAAACAGAGGTTTTGTTGCTGATGATCATGATGATAACCTTCTTGGACATGTAAGTGTTTTGATAATAATCTTTAATTAATAAAAATTGAACTAATTTCTGTTTGCCATTTATTTGGACTCATCTAGGCATGGAGACTTTACAAAGAAGGCAGGTCTCTTGAAATAATTGATCCTACATTAGGTGAGTCATGGTCTCTTTCTGAAGTGTTGCGGTCAATACACATTGGTCTCTTATGTGTGCAACAGCGAGCAGAAGATAGACCAAACACACTCTCAGTGGTTTCCATGTTGGGTGGTGAAGGCTCGCTGCCTTTTCCGAAACAGCCTGGTTTCTTTATTCAAGGAAGTGAAAACGGCTCCACCTCAACCATTCCTTCACCACCGTCAGTTAATGGAGTAACGTTAAGCCAAATAATAGAAGGTAGATAATAACGAGGTAAAAAGGAAAGAGTAATATGAAACTCGTGTGATAGTTTACATAAACACAACCATCTCTTGATCATTTTCTATTAACCTCATTTGGTTACGCCGTAGGAAGCTCTTTATACGCACGTGGAATTTTACTTATCGAGCTGTTACGGCGTAACAACAATGAGCCAGAAGTTTCCTAAATAATCAAACCTAAAAGCGAATTTAGGTTATCATTCATTCTATCATTCGACTTCTTTTCAGAGGCCAATTCCATCACCGTTGAAGTTGCAATCATCAAGAGTTCAAGATGTTTTAATTTCATCATAAACACTAGATTACATCGGTTTGCTTAATTCTTCGATAATGAACATGTTTATCTTATTGAATTTTATCTTTTGTTTCATGTTTACTGAGATTATGGGCTAAACACCTATAGTGATTGTCTGGTTATGATTCTATATATTTTATGGCATGATTCGTTTAGTTTAATTGATTCCTCATTAGATAGTTATTATGCTTGTTGTTAGATCCTCTCGCCTTTGTGTTCGGTATGATTGATTTATTGGTTACTAATATATATTAGGTCACCACACTTAATTATTTGTTACTCGAATCACGAACATATGAACTCGTGGTTAGTGATAGTACTGATATCCTATCTATATTAAATATAGCAACACTAAAAAATAAATTTCATTTAGTGTCTGAAACCTTTTGTGAATGAAGTGTAAAAGAGTCAATATAACATCATTTTAGTCTTTCCAAGCTAATTAAAAAAGTCAAACAAAAGGTCAATTCATTCCTCAATTCACTCTCGGTGAACAAAAAGTTTAACATATGCAAAATCCACCTTCCCTAGTGGTGGAAATAAGCCGGCCATGAAAAGCTCGGGATTGGATCGGTAAAAAGCTCGAACGAGCCGAGCCTAAACGAGCTCGAGCCTAAGTTGAAGCTCGTTTATTAATCGAGCTCGAGCCCGAGCTTTACATACAAAGCTCGTTTGGGCTCGCGAGCCTAAACGACATTATGATATTTTAAGTATTAAACATATATACGAGCCGAGCTCGAGCTTATTAACGAGCTCAATAAAGATATATTACGAGCCGAGCTCGAGCTCGAGCTAAGCTTTTAACTTTTTATGGCCAAATCATATAAACGAGTCGAGCTCGAGTCGAGCCCGAGCCTATATAAAATACCACGAGCCGGGCTCGAGCTTATTAACGAGCTCAATAAAGATATATTACGAGACGAGCTCGAGCCAAGCTTTTAACTTTTTATGGCCAAATCACATAAACGAATCGAGCTCGAGCCGAGCCCGAGCCTATATAAAATACCACGAGCCGAGCTCGAGCCTAAAATTTAAGGCTCGAAACGAGCCGAGCTCGAGTTTTTTAAAACTTAAACGAGCCGAGCTCGAGCTCTGGCAGGCTCGGACTCGGCTCGGCTCGTTTTCACCCCTAACCTTCCCTCTCTCCGGCCACAATCACCTTCACCTTCCATCTCTCTCTCTCTCCGGCAGCAACTCCGGCCATCAACACCTTCACCTCCGGCCACCATCACCGTCACCGGAAGTTGTGATTGATTCCATGTCCTTGAGGTAATTTTATATCTTGTGAAGTGCACAAATATGATTATATGATTTACAAGTGTTTGATGAAATGTTTGAATGAAATACGTGTTCTCTTTGTGTATGCAATCCAACTGTTTGATGAAATGCTTGAATGAAATATATGTTATAATTAACAAGCTGATTTGAATAAGCAAATTGAACCTAGATAAGCAGTTTAATGAGCAATCCCAAACAGGACATGTTATGACATTATACGTCATGTTGTTATGTGTTAATACTCTTTAAGAATGGCCATAATGTAAACAAGTAGAAGCTGTATTGATGTTTAAGGAATGTTAATTATCGAATGGTCATAATGTTTAAGTTTTGCACGGAGCATTGAAAGTCTTTTTATCTTTTCCTATTGAGGACATGGGCTTGATATTGTTGAAGCATATGTTACAGTGACTGCTGGTAGTTTGCATTTGTTTTATCTGGTTATTCGGCATCATTGTTCTAGAAAGCTTTAAGTAGAGCTAGATAGTTGAGTAAGTTTTTAGGTTTAAGTAATAAAAGTGGCGAGTCGCTAAACATTTGGGCAGTTAAGAACAATACTTATCATGCAAAATAGCATGATGAGTTAACAACTATGAGTTAACTTATTTGGAAGTAGGACAAAACCAACGAAGGATCTTTTGGGAAGATGTGTTGTGAGGAAGTTTTATTGATTACTTTGGTTTGTGGTTCCCACACGTATTTGGGACCATTGCTAATTAGTATTTTGTGAGCTCATGAAGGAGACTAGGGACAAACTCTGAATAGGGATTGTGGTATATTGTTGAAGCAATATATGGATAGAAGTATTGTGCTATTGGTTTTTAAATGTGACTTTTACTACTAGGGGATTGTTTATATTGTGTTTCTTTTCTTTTCTTTCAAAGCATATATTGTATGCACTTCAATGGAGTCAGTGTCTTAAGACTGATTACTACCTTTACCACATCTCTGAGTACAGGTTGCTTGTTTGACATACGTGAGCCAAATCTAGTGCTTGAGATAGGCAAAATTGATATCCTGCTAACTTCAAAAAACATCTCATTTTAAATTACTCGTAAGTTTATTGACATTCTTTCTTTTTATTATTATAGTTATCGCTATGGATAGATCTTGGATGTTTTATGCACCAAGAGCTATTTTAGCATATGTAAATGGCGTTGAATCATTTTTGGACTTTGCTTTTCTGAAATCGGCTCGACAAGGAATGATATTGTGTCCATGCATCACTTGTCACAACAGATTTCTCAAAAATAGAGCGGTAGTTTCCAATCACCTCATATGTTCAGGTTTCCAAAAAGGATACTCAGAATGGACAGATCATGGGGAAAGTAAAAAGGGGTCATCTTCTAGTATAAAGGCAAATGGGGTAGAAGGAAATTATCAAAATGAAATGCATAGGTTATTGCATGACTTTTTTCCTAGATTTTCAATGGAAGGAAGCAATCAGGATATAGGTGAAAGGGAACTTACTGATAATTTGGATATGCCACCAATAACGGAAATTAACGTCGAACCTGTTTTGAATGAGCAACCAAAAAAGAATAACGATAAAAGAAAGTTTGAAGACTTGCTAAAAGATGTCGAGCAAAAGGTGTATCAAGATGCTAAGCACAATAAGCTCTCTTATTTGGTACATTTGTATCATATAAAATGCCTTAATGGTTGGAGCAACAAATCATTTTCCATGTTGTAGGAGTTTCTTCATGATTTGTTGCCTGAAGGAAACATATTACCAAAAAAAAACTATCAGGTCAAAAAAATCATGGCCAAGTAGGATTAGGGTATGAAAAAAATCATGCATGTATTAATGGTTGCATGTTGTTTTGGAAGGACACAGAGAAAGACCAAAGTTGTTCTGTATGTGGAGCTTCGAGATGGAAACACATTCCCATCGAGCATAATGAGGATGAAAATTCTGAAGATTTGGTAACTCCAAAAAAGAATAAGGCAATGAACATTTTACGATGGTTTCCCTTTAAACCCAGACTACAAAGATTGTTCATGTCTTCAAAAACAACGAATCTTATGAAATGGCAACATATGAAACGGGTAAGAGATGGCAAGCTACGACATCCAGCTGATGCACTTTGATACTGTTGGAAATGTATATATTTACAAACATGTGAATGTCCGGATTCGAACTCGTGACCACGGGATTGCACACATTAGCGAATGAGAATTAAAGTTAATAATTAATGTTTATGTTTACGATTAATTATTACACATTAAGTCCGGTTAACGATCGTTAAGTATTTAACGGAAAAATAACTAACGACCGTTAAATGAAAAGAGAAAGGACTAGAAATGGAAAACTTGGAAAAGTTATGGGTTTTTCCCTTGGGCTTTCTACATGGCCGGCCAAGGGGGGCTTCCCAAGCCCTAAATCATATCTTGTTCCCAAAGTTTCCCTACTAGTATATAAAGAGGGTTAGGTTCTAGGGTTTCATACACTTGTGCATTGAATTAACCCTAGATCTCTCCTCTCCTCTCTCTTGTCCCATTTTCGGCCGAACACCCCAATTGTAAGGGAGTTTGGTTTCGTTTTTCTTAAATGAGGACTTGTGTTAGATCTAGCAATCGCTTGATTCGTTGGTTAATTCGTGTGTACAAGAACGTGGTAGTAAGACATTATTCTTACACCATTTGGTTTGAGTTGTAGAACGGTAAGGGACAACTCTCTAAACCACTTCTTTCGTTTGCTCAAGAGATCTGACATTCGCAAGAGGTACGTTACGCATACTTTCAGTTAATTAATTTATTTGTTATGATCTTTAACTCTTCCGCTGTGTACTCTTGATGTCTTTATGTTTTATTGTATTTTATATATCATAAACTCAACAGTGGCATCACGAGCCTTGTATAACAAGTAATTAATTACTGAAACACATAATTAAAATAAACATGAATGTGTTATTATTTGTATGCTTAGATCTAGGGTTTGCAAAACCTAAACCCTAATTTTGAGGGGGGGGCGTTTTATTTGGTGCCCTAATTAGGGTTTTGTAAACTATTGTTTTAATTGGATTAGAAACCCTAAGATGCATGCAACTTTATGTGTATATGCGTAACTCTGTTTAATTGCATTAATTGTTAAGTGTAATTTTATGTCCATGATAATTATCTGCATGTTTTATCATGGATCTGCTTTTATTGTATGTCTTTCATGTTTAAGTGATATACACTAAATTCTGATAGATCTAAAATCGGGGAAAACCTCAATCATTATTAATTTAATCAATTATGTGCTATGTGGTATATATTTAGTTTTGACTTACGCAATCGATGAATCGATGCATGTGGTTCACCTTGTACATAGATGAAAACGGGTGGAAGTCTTAATTAAATATATGCATATTGACAGATCTAGAATTGGTTATTAATAAGATTTATCAAAAGGTTTGCATGTGGCTATTTGCATGACTTATTTTTTTGTTATGCATTCATTGTTTATTTGTTTATTTTTTCAAATACTTGCTTGTTTGTTATGTGTAACAAGGGTATTTTTACAAGAAAAATAAACTGACCTAAACAATGGTGAAACATGTATTTTTAAGTTTAGTAATCGTAATCGTTTAATTGATTGATTTTTTGCACAAAATAGTTAGAACGGCCCACCCATTAATGACAAACTGTGTGATGGGTATAAGGAGGGACCGCATTAAATTGTGATGCCCTAAAGATGAGGGGCATGCTTTGCGCTGACCTGATTCTCCGCTCGTTTGTGCGTCTTAATGGAGCTACCAAGTATTCCTATATGTGTGCATTAAATCTTAAGGGCGAATTAGTTTTAATTCCATGCGCCACTTCGGTGGTAATTATCCGAAACACTAAGTGTTTACACTTATGCAAAAGTACGGTATAATGGATGATAATTAACACTAAAATCCTTGATTGGTGAACCCAATACCTCAATTATAGTTTGATGATGAAAAGCTTAAACATTAAAACAAGATATAAATGTTTTAATAAAACCTATGCTACGAAGATGAATGCATGACATCTTTGTACATATTTGATTTAACATCAAAATTATTACCCTTAATTTAAGTTGAATGCCATCCAACGAAACGGAAACACCTAAGATTACTTTCTATTTGCGTGAGAACGTGACTTAGATCTTAATCAAAGGGTAAAATGTCCACGTGTCGTGAGAACGGGCATGGAAGATTTTGCAGTTTCTTAAGTTGGACAACTTAATTGAGTTTTGTAGTGAGAACTGACAACTCAAGGCATAAGATGGGATAAAACATGTTTACATGGCAATTGAAATTGGCTATATGTAAATCCCATAAATCTAGGAATTGCAATTGAAATTGGCAATTGAGCACAAGCTCTACCATTTTGTATAAGGTTCATGACTAGCAGATCAACTGACGTGATAAGATTATGACAATTTGGATCCTAGTTTTCAGTGAAAATTAAATGGTTATATGTTTATGAACCATGGGTGTTTAATTTTCTTGAAAAGGTTAATTATCGAAAATACTAAAATTGAATTTTGTAATTCTTTTGAATGTATAATTGCAACATTTAACCGTAAACAAAGTTTAGTCTTTGATCAGTAAATTGTTCCATTCTGCTTTCAAACAAATGTTTGATTGAGAATAATTTACCGAAAAGACAAACGAAGTCTCTTTTCCATGGGAGAAGCATGAGACTCAATCCTATTCCTTTTCATGAATGAGAAAGGTATAATAGGAACATTTGAATCGTCTAAATTCTAATGTAACTCATAGCAATGAATTGCACATCTTATTTTCCATAAAGATTTCATTACCCTCATTTGGTGAATGAATCCTTTGTAACAACATGAATGTTGGTTAACTGGAAAACATGTATATGAGTTACAAAATTAGAAGCTAGACAAATTACCGCGAAAATTGGTAAAAGGCAAACTAGCATAGTTTATCTAGTTGTTTTGCTTTAGCCTTTAAAGGTGCTACATACCAGTATGGGCATGGTAGGCCTGTTAAGGAAGAAATTGCATACCCATTTTTTCAAGTTAATAACGTTGATGGATAACCCATCATTCATAGAGTAGAATACACCTTTTAGTACCTTAGTAATGATTACGTATGGTTCTTTAAAGGTGTAGGAAAGTAAAAAGCAAGCAAGTTGTTTTCACTGGTTATGCAACACTTACAATGTTGTCAGATTCAGTGGGAGCATTTGTGTTGCATTACTGAATAAGAAGTTGTTTTAAGGATTTCTAATTCAGTGGGAGCTACAAGCCTTATTTCCTGTGTAGTAACCCAGATTATCTTCAAAGATAATTACTTTCCAATTGTAGGCACTTATGTTTATTTGAGGATAGTCATGTGCGTTTCCTTATTAATCAAATGTAGTCCTACATCTACTGGTTATATCTATGACACAAATCATATTAATCAAATAAACGAACGTGCATCTTGTTGTTTATCTGCTACATAATGTTGTTCCATGCACAAGTGGGAGAAATCTTTATTGTGTTCAAGGTACAACACATATAAATATGATTTAAATGGATTCTCTTGACTGTAAAGTAAGAGAATAACGTTATAATAGGAAGTATACATTTAAATATGTATGATTGCCCTATTAATAACATGTGTCAAGATGATAACAAAGACTACTTTATTTTAAATATTTATGTCATTCAATATTTAAGAAACACTTGTAGTTACAATTTATGTTACGTGAGAACGTGAACTAAATTATAGCCCAAGGTAAAATATCCACGTGCCGTGAGAACGAGCATGGATGATTTTGCAGTTTCTTACGTTGAACATTTCATTGAATGACATAATTAAATGAAGTAATCTAATACTACTTTGAATTTAAGTATTCGTTGAATGACTTAAATATATGTAGTAAATATTAACTTGAAATATTAATTGAAACCTGAGGTGGTGTTCATAATTACTTTAATTATAAATGTTTATGATTCTGTAAAGTCACAAACATGAAGTCTTTTAAAGACTTATAATATAAAGTAAGACGTTAACTTGCTATGTTTTAAGACATATGCATGAAGTCAATGAGTTGATCAATGACTTATAACGTATAGTGGGATTATAACTAATATGTCTTTTGATTTGGTCAAAAATACTTGAGTTATAATGTATGCAATTGACTTGGTAATTCTATTGTACCATTAAGTTTACTTTGTTGGTAAATAGGTAAGCCAAAGAGTAGATGGTTATATTAAATATTGTTAGATTATCTTACAATATTAATTCTAATGAAATACCATAGTTTTATGGTATGTTCAGTTAGAAGAATCAAAATCTATTGGCATGTTTGATTCAAGATAACTATAGTTTCTTCCACATGTTATCAAGGTTAGAATATTGAGTATAGATTGAATATACTCAGTAAGACTCCAACCTAGAAGATTAATAAGACACCATTTGTTTATGGAATGTGATGAATCACATTAAGTCTTATAATGAAGTTCTAAATTTGTTAAACTACTTGTATAGTGAGTTGTAACAAACTGATGTCAGGAACTATCAATGTGTTTTGTAATATCCCAAAAGAGAACAATGTATTGTTACTCTACTTGCTAAACTATTTAAAGGTAATCTTTAAATTGTTAAAGGCAAGTGGGAGTTTTGTTTAGATCTTGAAAGATTGAATTACAAAAATGCATAATCTTCTAAAATGCACTAGCAAATATCATGATGAGGCTAAACATGAAAATGATAGACCTTAATATGATGGAATTGTCATTCATAGATTCGCAAGGATATCTCAGATATTTAATATACTTAGGAATATGAGTTACATGATCATGGTAAGCCTGTTAATCATAATGATAAATTTACCAAATGTTGTATTGTGGTAAATCAACCATACTATGAATGTAGAGATGTTGTCCATAGAGATAATCAACTTTAGATATTTGGTTTATCTTAATGAGTTTCTTCAAAGAATGGAAACCCTAGTGGTTTAAATCTTTGTGTAGGAATCATATGGACAATATTGTACACGTATTTAATGCATGTCTAGTGATAATAGTATTAATCATACTTAAGCAATTAACTATGATTGAATATTCTTTACTAGATACATTAAATAGAAGTATAAAGATTATAATTGTCATACTTAGTTTCATTGATGTGAAATTTTGAATATCAAAACTCTTTGTTTTGGAATTACTTTTGCGAGGACGATAAGTAATGCAAAGGAGTTTTATGAATTCAAATAATCTTTGAATATGTACAAACTGCAAGAATCCATGAATGGATATATGCATGCATCTAGGAGATGATTCTTATGTTTAAAATTAAATCCATGTTTGATTTAATAATCAAAATAAGATAGCTCGTAAGTATTCCTGAAAGCTAGTGGGAGTATTATTTTTTAAATCTTATATGTTGTATGGGCAACTACATTCCACCTAAATTAAGTTTTAGTTGAGAATGAAACTTCGTTTGTAAGATTTGGAAAATAAAATATATAACCTTGGAATATATATGTTTATTATTATAAACATATGCGGTAAATAAATGAGTCTAATAGAACATGATGAGTAAATATCTTTGACAAGATAGTATATGAATGAGATCTTAAAGTCTAACTTGAAGATTCATCATGAACATCATGTTGTGTATAAGGTTGTTGTATCATGCTTGATTACAAGATGATTTAACAACATTGTAATATTTATGTTTGGATTTAGAATTGCATTCCACAGCCTGGAGTTGCTCCCAGATTCTATACAACAAATTGTTGTAATTGTCATAGTCAACAAACTTGAGGTTTGTATGACACCAAACAAATAAATATTCAAAGTTTACGGATGTTTAAAGAGCATATTGTTGTATACAATGATGCTGGTATAATTGAGATGACACTCAATTCTAGTCATGGTATCGTTGGTGATGATCATGTTGACTAGTTATGCTCAATTAAGAGCATAGTTGCATTATACATTAAAGAATAAAGAATACTTTAAACTTTAAGTGTTGAAGGATGATTGTCATAAAAGGGTGGTTCAGGTTATCACGCACCTTATGGAATGATATGACAATATCAAGATATGTGTAAACACATACAAGAAATTCACTTATTGAATTCTTGAAATAAGTATTCTCATAATTCCTATAGATCAAAGTTAATTAAAATTATGCCTTGTCAACAAGTATGATTCTCATGACTTGTGGCAAAATTCATTAACTAGTATTATCATGCATTGATCTATTTAGTATTTGGATAAAGGATGTTAAACAATTATTATTTATAATGAATTAAAGTACGGTATACGTTTAATTTCATTTATAATATTGTGTCCTGTATTTGCATGTTTAAATCCTTGAATAACTTAAGTTATTCTAAATAGTCCGTTGTCGATCAATAACATGGGAATGATATTGAATTAAGACAAATCTGAGTATTAGTTAGAATATACTTGAAAGTATATTGATGTGTAGCATGACTAATTTCAGATGATATTCAAAGGATTGAGTATAGGACTTATCCCACCCACATGATGATACTTTATGGATCTTAGTCATTAAGTATATCATGAATATTTATCCTCTGACTTGAGATACGAGAGATATGTCATGGATGTAGTGCATTTTTGTGAAACAATCTAACGCTATACGTAACTGGTAGTTATAAGGGTTGTTTTCAGAAGTGTTGCGAAATCTGTGAATCCTGCTTGTAGTCAAAATGGGATTTGTTTCCTTCAAATTTATTTTGAAGTATAATACTGCTGGGCCCCTCGTAGGGTTGTTAAGATGTTTGCATGGCCATGCCCAAGGTCTTCTGGAATATGTTCAGAAGAATTGGTAATCTTTATCAATCACATAAAGCGAGAAACAGAATAGTTAATTAAGAAATGAGTGAGATCCATATTCTTATTAACATGGTATTAGAAACAAAAGGATGAATATGATGATGAATCATCAAAACTTGGTTTTTTCTCCAGAAAACCATACACGAGTTGTACCGGGGGCATTGGCGTGTTGCTAGACGCTAACCAATGTCATTTCACGTTTTGTAAACATATCCAAGTGGGAGCTGTTGGAAATGTATATATTTACAAACATGTGAATGTCCGGATTCGAACTCGTGACCACGGGATTGCACACATTAGCGAATGAGAATTAAAGTTAATAATTAATGTTTATGTTTACGATTAATTATTACACATTAAGTCCGGTTAACGATCGTTAAGTATTTAACAGAAAAATAACTAACGACCGTTAAATGAAAAGAGAAAGGACTAGAAATGGAAAACTTGGAAAAGTTATGGGTTTTTCCCTTGGGCTTTCTACATGGCCGGCCAAGGGGGGCTTCCCAAGCCCTAAATCATATCTTGTTCCCAAAGTTTCCCTACTAGTATATAAAGAGGGTTAGGTTCTAGGGTTTCATACACTTGTGCATTGAATTAACCCTAGATCTCTCCTCTCCTCTCTCTTGTCCCATTTTCGGCCGAACACCCCAATTGTAAGGGAGTTTGGTTTCGTTTTTCTTAAACGAGGACTTGTGTTAGATCTAGCAATCGCTTGATTCGTTGGTTAATTCGTGTGTACAAGAACGTGGTAGTAAGACATTATTCTTACACCATTTGGTTTGAGTTGTAGAACGGTAAGGGACAACTCTCTAAACCACTTCTTTCGTTTGCTCAAGAGATCTGACATTCGCAAGTGTTCATAAGCCAAGTAAATTTTGGATTCCAAATCCTCCTGATTGAGTACTGATCCTTCCATAAGAAGATGAATATGGTCCCACATTTCCTTTGCAGTCTTTTGAGCATCAACACTTCGAAGAATTGGGTTAGGTAATCCTAAAAGGATATATTGCATTGCAAGCTCATCAGCTTCATAGTGTAGAAGTTCTGTTGGATTTAGATCTGCAACAGTAGCAATGTTTGTTTTTCATCTCTTGGTGGAATAGCAGTAGGATCTCCGGGTACAATGACAGTAGGCATCTCAAATGGACCTTCCAAGATAACCTTCTTTAAGAACTTTCCATGTGGCTTCTTCAGATCACAAAACCTAAAGAACCTTATCACCCATTGATCGTAGTTTCCTGGAGTGAGCATTGGAGGTCTATCAAGTGATCCAGCTTCATGAATTGATTGTTGGCTGCTTAAAGCTTCACACATCTTTGCAAACCAAGTGGGTTCCTTCATAGTGTTCCTTGATGGATGTTGATTGAATTCATTTGTGTAGGGTTGAACTTGAAGACTTGGCGGTGTTTGAACCATTTTTGGTGGGGGAATTGCACCAAGTTGTGGAGTATGTTGTTGATTAAATTGTTGTTGATAAATTGCTTGTTGTTGATTCCATTGTTGATGTTGTGGACTTAGTTGTTGTTGTCGTTGAGAATAAGTGTAAGGGAAATAGTTAGAGTATGGTGGTTGAGACATGTAGAAAACTTGTGTTGGTAAAAATGGATCTTTGTAGTCGAATGAACCTTTGATGAAGAAGTATCCTTAGGCGTAGAAATCACAATAGCCAAGTAGCACTTATGCGTAAAAACACCAAAGTTACGCGTAACAATAAGAAGTTACGCGTAGATTTAGCTTACGCGTAAGTATGGAAAATACTCTAAAGTTATGCGTAGACAAAAGTTATGCGTAGAAAGTTAGGCGTAGGATTATCTTATGCGTAAGACTAGGCTTAGGCGTAAGAAAAATCTTATGCGTAGGATTTCTACGCGTAAGCTTATGCTTATGCGTAATTTTAGGGTTTTATCCCAAGTGATCTTTTACACTTCACAGTGCAAAAGATATCCAAAGTCGACGTATTTTCAGACTTATCCAAGTAAGAAAACACGGAGTAAACCACGAAAATGAAGATCAAACCAAGGATAACCTTACGCGTAGTTTTAGGGTTTTGCTACGCGTAGGATTACTCGTAACTTTGATTTTGCCCAAAGATGTTTCTAAACCAGTTTTTGTGTGATGAAATAGCTTCAATAACACCAAAAGACACAAAAGTGTGAAACTTGATGATCCAAAGCTCTTAAAATAGTTATGCGTAGAACGATACCCACGAACAAAAACAAGCTTAAAAACGTAGATCCACGCGTAAAGTTTGAAACATTTTGCCAAAAACAAGTATTTTAACACCTTAAAACGTTGAAAGTACAAGAATCTTGGATTAAAAAGTGTAAAAAACAAGTTTTTAAGCGAACCAAAGTATCAAACGTGTGTTTTAAGCGTAGGACCGAAACCCACTTCAAAAACAAACACGATTCACCCAACTAGTAGGCGATTGATACCACTGTTAGGTCACTAGTTTTACAAACACAAGTAATATAGAAAGAGATAAGGCGATTGAACAAGTAAAACACACACACACACAATGTAATAATACGGTTTACGCGTAGGAGTGTAATGAGAGAATAACTTGAACAACCAACCTTCAAATGAAGGTTTACATAGAGTATTTATAGGAAGAAAGCTAGGGCAACACTCCTAGTTTCCATCCTTTCCTTAATGGGCTTGGGCCTAAGCTCGTGGGCCTTCTACATAAGCTTAAGGCTAATAACAAACATAAAGGCCATAATAAAGCTAACTATTACATATTAATTACAAACACTTGATTATGGTTTAGGAGTGATTCCAACAAAAAGTACATTTGATACTACCATCTTTCCTTCATTTGTCTCCACATACACTTCTCCTATTCCATAAGAAATAAAAAAATTTCTTTTCCCTTTCTTCTGTCCCTTCTACTTTGAACCTTTGTATCATTCTTTTGAACAAATGTTTCATGGGACTCATATGCCTCTTATAGGCACTACTAACGTACCATATGTCATCCCAGTTTCCTTTGTCTGAGCCTTCTACCATGAAATCTGTGGCAACATGCACACATTCTGGTTCATACTTAAAGATTCCATGAACTTCTGGTTTCATTGTTGTTGTAGAATTCATGACACTTGGTTCCTTTATTTCTGTAATGGCTTCTTTCTCCTTATTCATGCACTGCCAATACACATGCCCTCTTTTCTTACAAACATAACAACGTGCACGCCTAATTCTTCTAGACAATCCACTGGTTTCTCCTATTTGCTTGTAACTGCTTCCCACTGGTGGTTTTGTTGTTTTTAAGGAATTGTATGAGACCACTTCCTCTACTTTCTTTTTTGAGTAACTGCTTTCCCTCAGGGGAAATGTGTTTTTTGTGTTTGGGCCACTGTGGGGTGTTTGGGAGTATTTGCCTTTGTAAGTAATGTTTGTTTTGGGTGTGTTTGGTATTTCTTTGCAACTGCTTCCCCCAAGGATCAGAACGTGGGCTCTGATACCACTGTAGGAATCTTGTCACAGGTTTTGTTTGAAGCAAGTTGGTTTCAATCAAGTGTTTTGTGTTAACCATGATTTGTTTGTGTAACTGTGTTTGATTGTGAGACAAAATAGAAATATACAATGTAGAAGTAAAAGTAAAAATAGGATTTATATTAATTTGATTCGACCCTAAACTATTTATAATTGGTGAAACAACACAATGTTACAAAGTCAACCATTGTGATGTTTCACACATAACTGCTAACGAAATAACTGTCAAATCCTAACTGTCATAACCAACTAATAAGGCTTGTTTGGGTTAATGAATTTAACCAAACATTACATGTGCCTTTTGACCCTGTTTGACCCATACTTAACAAACATAAATAAAACTATAAGTAAATTGTCTTATAAGCATTACAAGCATTAACATAGGATCACAATATACAGAGAAATGTAGGGATTGGTCTCTCTGCCATCTTCGTCAACATGTGCAAGTGCAAGCCCAGTTTTCCGAGCTTCTAGCAGCTCCCTTTAATTTCACGGGATTTGAACGCCACTGTGATACATTAACATAAGGCTAATTCCTATTTATTTGTTGTCGAGTAATTAGAGGGTATTTGAGAATATAGTGTTTGAAAAATGCTATTTGGTAAACCTTTTTGGAAACACATTAACGGTTTTGAAAACATGATCAGCTTATTGTCAATTGTTTGATCTAATGTGATATCTTTAATGACATGTAAACTCTTTAAGAATACTTTTTCTTTTGTAGAACTAAACAAAAGATAATAAGACACGTACAAATACACAAATTAAGCATGTATCTTTGTGCGAGTACACAACAGATACATATGTTCAGCCACGTAAACATACACGTAACACAAAACAATAATCATTCCGAACATATAAGATCTTAATATATTCTGCATAGTCTCTGTAATAAAAACACTAAAATCAACAACTACTCTACTAAACGCTTATTAATATTAGTCCTTAAATTAAACTACTGATCTAATTGAACTATCAAATTAAACTTCTTAGGGGGGTGTTAGGCTAACCTTATATAATGGGCGTATTAGCTTATATAACTCGAATAAGCCCAAACCAGCCAGGTGTTTGGCTTAACTTATATGAGTGAGCTTATAAGCTTATATAAGGGGTTTTTGATAAGCCCTAAAGTTATGGATATTTTAAGAGGGTTTAGGCTTATATATCATCATCCATTATAAATTACAATTTCACCCTCATCTAACATTCATAATATTATAACCATGTCTTTTTTTGTCAATTACCAACACCAACTAAATCAAACACTCGATCTAATCAACTTACAAACATAAGATAATTCAAACACTAAACATGGGATTATGAGCTCATAAAAGATCTTAACGGTTAAAGCTAAGAATTACGAATCCACAAGGAAACATGTTATATAAACTCACATGATTAGTAATAAAGATAACTCACATGATTAGTAGTAAAGATGACTTCTTGCCAGCTAAAAAAAGTAACATGCAAATTATAAACAAATCACGGCTGCTTGCTTTATATTATTTCAAACTGCATGCATGCTCCTGGACCGTGGACATCCCTATTATTTTCTAATACCACTACAGTTTTAAAATATATAATGATATCTATATATCGGTTTTATTAGTTCTACGTATAGGATAGCCATCGTTTACTTTTTTAGTTTACTATTTTATTTCATTGATCAAAGGAGATTCCCTTACCAGGAGATTCCCTTACCCATCTCGATGAAGTTTCTCTTATTATAATACATAAAAGAGCAATCAAGATTTAAGGAATAAGCAATTCAAATATGTCCCCTGGCGAAGTTTCGCGTACTTTTTTAATCATAAAGGAGCATTCAAGACTTTTAAGGAATAAGTAACTCAAATAATCTAAGATGCATTGATAAGCTAGAATCTAGCTAGCTAAGATAATGTTCCTCCCTTCCATAACCTTCTTTTTTCTAATCTTAACAACATGCTATTCATTAGACACCCTAGTTGTGAATCAAAACATCTCAGATGGTGAGACAATTGTCTCAGGGAATGAACTGTTTGAGCTTGGCTTCTTTAGCCCAGGGAGTTCTAATAATCGATACCTGGGAATATGGTATAAGGACGCATCACCTCGTACAACCGCATGGGTTGCTAACCCGGTAAATCCAGTTAACAATACCTTAGGCATTGTAAAATTTGACAGCCAAGGTACCCTTTCGATTGTCAATGGTGGTGGTGCCATTGTTTGGTCATCCAACTCCTCGGTATCTAGCACAAGTGCCAATCCCGTAGCACAACTCATG
This sequence comes from Chrysanthemum seticuspe, assembly GCA_019973895.1. Taxonomy (NCBI): domain Eukaryota; kingdom Viridiplantae; phylum Streptophyta; class Magnoliopsida; order Asterales; family Asteraceae; genus Chrysanthemum; species Chrysanthemum seticuspe. Next base: position 39,123,937 of record BPTQ01000004.1, read on the forward strand.
GATAATGGTAATCTGGTAATTAGGGATGGTAATAGTGTCGTCATTTGGCAAAGCTTTGATTACCCTGGAGATACCTACCTACCAGGAATGAAAATCGGGAAGAATCTCATAACAGGAAGAGAGACATACCTAAGATCATGGAAGAGTGCACACGATCCTTCACCAGGTGAGTATACTGTCTCAATATTAATGGCTAAGGGTAAATATCAGCAAGAATATATTAGCAGAAGGTCTGTTATTCAAGCTAGGCTTGGTCCGTATAATGGCAAACAGTTCGCTGGACAGCCAGACAATAAACCTAACCAATTTTATTCTTACAAAATTGATATGGTTACCAATCAGAAGGAGATGTATTTTATGTTTTCTTTCAATAGCACCGCCTACGCATTTAGGTGCATAATAACTCCTGGTGGGAGGCATGAGTTCTGGCATATAAATATGCGTAATAAAGAGTGGAAGCAGGATCTCACCTTACCCTTGGATAATTGTGACACCTATAGACTTTGTGGTCCATATGGAAGCTGCAATACTGTAGCTTATCCAAAATGTGGGTGCTTGAAAGGGTTTGAACCAAATAACCGAGATCAGTCGAGTCCGGATAATTATACTAGTGGATGTAGACGGCGTATAGCTTTAGATTGTGGGCCTGGAGAGGGTTTTCTAAGACTTTCAAGCATGAAATTGCCAGACACACATAATGCTGTGTTTGATGGCAACAGGAGTGTACAAGATTGTGAGGTGGCTTGCAAGAATAATTGCTCTTGTACCGCCTATGCAAATCCAAACATCACTCCAGGTGGAGTTGGATGCTTGCTATGGTTTGGGGAGTTGAATGACGTCCGTGTGTACCCACAAAACGGACAAGATCTTTATGTTAGACTAGCAGCCTCTGAACTACAAGGTAATTTTATACATTTAATAATTTATCATGAATTTCATAAAGAATTTCTTTCTTTTAAGGCTTAATGTATCGATTTAACATTTTTGGATATACGACGTTTATTTTTTTTTTTCTTAAGCAAAATTACTAGTTTTATTTTTCTTTTTCTTTCTTATTATTATTATTATTATTATTATTATTTTTTTATTTTTTTGTAATTTTAGCTCTCAACTCCAGAATCCACAAAAAGAAACAAGTAGTTATTACAGTAACTTTATCGATATCAGCCGCGTTGATTTTGTTGGCCCTAATATTGGCACTCTACATTTGGAGTAAATGTAAGAATAGATCTGATGCAGAACGAGCCGGTAAGGGATATCGATCTAAATTGCTGTAGATACAATTTAATACCTTATGATTGTTATTATTTGAAAATAGGATCTGTGTCTCGTTGTCATATTTTCTAGGTAGACCTGTGTTGATCCTTGACAAAGATAACATATGCAGCCGCGAGAAGGGAGATATAGAGGTGCCGTTGTTTAGCTTGTCAGAAGTTTCTAAGGCCACCAATAACTTTTCAGTCGACAACAAGCTGGGAGAAGGCGGGTTTGGTCCAGTTTACAAGGTATATGATATGATTTAGAAGCTCTTATTTTTTTACTTTTTTGAACGGCAAAGAGATTTTTATATATAAATAAAAATAAATAGCAAGAAGATTGATATTACAAACACCTAGCTAGGAATCATAACAACAAGCCTAGAAGATCGAGTACTTCTAACAACTACACTCGTATACCTTTATAAAATAAACCATCACGAAACACCTAAAACAGTGTACACCTATAACAACAGTGTTGGCCTCAATGATACGGATCTATGGTCTTAACGTAAAATCACAAGTATACCAAATAAAATGCAGGGATTAAATGAAACGTAATGTGTTTATATTAATCTTGTCATCATCTTGTTCTTACAGAAATGTTTACAATATATACAGAATGAAAAGGTGTGATTGAACCATTGTGTCGGTTCAATGAAATATGGTAGTTATTTTATAACTGCTACATAACTGTTTTATAACTGCTATGTTGACTTTTCGTTTGGTTGACTTTCGTTGACCGGGTCGTAGTGGTTGTGATGGGTTAAAGTGGATCGATAGTGATTACCCAATAAACAGCAACCCAACACCATCCTAAAAGAAGCAAGCACAACTCCCTAAACGGAGTTTAAAAAACATAAAGACATATTAAGCGAAACATAACTTAATGTCGTTATGCTCATGTAAACAATATTGCATGTACTAATAGTGTTAACCTCCAGGGTGTGCTAGAAGAAGGACAAGAGATTGCTGTGAAGCGGCTCTCAAAGTTCTCGCGACAAGGACTTGATGAATTCGAGAATGAAGTTATTTGCATTGCTAAACTTCAACATCGGAATCTTGTGAAGCTCTTAGGATATTGTATGCAAGGAGATGAGACATTGTTAATTTATGAATACATGCCTAACAAAAGCCTGGACAGTTTTATATTTGGTTTGGCTCTCGTTTAATCCTATAAAAAGTGTTCATATGAACCCTAAGATATACAATATATAGACTAAGTTTTTACAATTTGAGCAGATGAATCAAGTGAGTCATCACTTGATTGGCCACTACGCTTCCACATTATCCATGGAATTGCTCGAGGTCTTCTTTATCTACACCAAGATTCGCGACATAGAATTGTACATAGGGATTTAAAAGCAGGCAACATTTTGCTTGATCATGACATGAATCCGAAGATATCAGATTTTGGCTTGGCTAGGATGTTTTCAGAGCATGAAAGTGAAGCAAATACAAAGAGAGTTGTGGGAACTTTGTGAGAACTCTTCAGCTTTGTATTGTTCTGTACTTCGCAATATATTCTACATTTGTCTAGCCTATTTATTTGCATGATCCTATCTTCTGCTCAGGGGCTACATATCTCCAGAGTATGCTGTAAATGGTATATTTTCAGTAAAATCAGATATTTTCAGCTTTGGTGTTTTAGTATTGGAGATTGTGAGCGGGAAGAAAAACAGAGGTTTTGTTGCTGATGATCATGATGATAACCTTCTTGGACATGTAAGTGTTTTGATAATAATCTTTAATTAATAAAAATTGAACTAATTTCTGTTTGCCATTTATTTGGACTCATCTAGGCATGGAGACTTTACAAAGAAGGCAGGTCTCTTGAAATAATTGATCCTACATTAGGTGAGTCATGGTCTCTTTCTGAAGTGTTGCGGTCAATACACATTGGTCTCTTATGTGTGCAACAGCGAGCAGAAGATAGACCAAACACACTCTCAGTGGTTTCCATGTTGGGTGGTGAAGGCTCGCTGCCTTTTCCGAAACAGCCTGGTTTCTTTATTCAAGGAAGTGAAAACGGCTCCACCTCAACCATTCCTTCACCACCGTCAGTTAATGGAGTAACGTTAAGCCAAATAATAGAAGGTAGATAATAACGAGGTAAAAAGGAAAGAGTAATATGAAACTCGTGTGATAGTTTACATAAACACAACCATCTCTTGATCATTTTCTATTAACCTCATTTGGTTACGCCGTAGGAAGCTCTTTATACGCACGTGGAATTTTACTTATCGAGCTGTTACGGCGTAACAACAATGAGCCAGAAGTTTCCTAAATAATCAAACCTAAAAGCGAATTTAGGTTATCATTCATTCTATCATTCGACTTCTTTTCAGAGGCCAATTCCATCACCGTTGAAGTTGCAATCATCAAGAGTTCAAGATGTTTTAATTTCATCATAAACACTAGATTACATCGGTTTGCTTAATTCTTCGATAATGAACATGTTTATCTTATTGAATTTTATCTTTTGTTTCATGTTTACTGAGATTATGGGCTAAACACCTATAGTGATTGTCTGGTTATGATTCTATATATTTTATGGCATGATTCGTTTAGTTTAATTGATTCCTCATTAGATAGTTATTATGCTTGTTGTTAGATCCTCTCGCCTTTGTGTTCGGTATGATTGATTTATTGGTTACTAATATATATTAGGTCACCACACTTAATTATTTGTTACTCGAATCACGAACATATGAACTCGTGGTTAGTGATAGTACTGATATCCTATCTATATTAAATATAGCAACACTAAAAAATAAATTTCATTTAGTGTCTGAAACCTTTTGTGAATGAAGTGTAAAAGAGTCAATATAACATCATTTTAGTCTTTCCAAGCTAATTAAAAAAGTCAAACAAAAGGTCAATTCATTCCTCAATTCACTCTCGGTGAACAAAAAGTTTAACATATGCAAAATCCACCTTCCCTAGTGGTGGAAATAAGCCGGCCATGAAAAGCTCGGGATTGGATCGGTAAAAAGCTCGAACGAGCCGAGCCTAAACGAGCTCGAGCCTAAGTTGAAGCTCGTTTATTAATCGAGCTCGAGCCCGAGCTTTACATACAAAGCTCGTTTGGGCTCGCGAGCCTAAACGACATTATGATATTTTAAGTATTAAACATATATACGAGCCGAGCTCGAGCTTATTAACGAGCTCAATAAAGATATATTACGAGCCGAGCTCGAGCTCGAGCTAAGCTTTTAACTTTTTATGGCCAAATCATATAAACGAGTCGAGCTCGAGTCGAGCCCGAGCCTATATAAAATACCACGAGCCGGGCTCGAGCTTATTAACGAGCTCAATAAAGATATATTACGAGACGAGCTCGAGCCAAGCTTTTAACTTTTTATGGCCAAATCACATAAACGAATCGAGCTCGAGCCGAGCCCGAGCCTATATAAAATACCACGAGCCGAGCTCGAGCCTAAAATTTAAGGCTCGAAACGAGCCGAGCTCGAGTTTTTTAAAACTTAAACGAGCCGAGCTCGAGCTCTGGCAGGCTCGGACTCGGCTCGGCTCGTTTTCACCCCTAACCTTCCCTCTCTCCGGCCACAATCACCTTCACCTTCCATCTCTCTCTCTCTCCGGCAGCAACTCCGGCCATCAACACCTTCACCTCCGGCCACCATCACCGTCACCGGAAGTTGTGATTGATTCCATGTCCTTGAGGTAATTTTATATCTTGTGAAGTGCACAAATATGATTATATGATTTACAAGTGTTTGATGAAATGTTTGAATGAAATACGTGTTCTCTTTGTGTATGCAATCCAACTGTTTGATGAAATGCTTGAATGAAATATATGTTATAATTAACAAGCTGATTTGAATAAGCAAATTGAACCTAGATAAGCAGTTTAATGAGCAATCCCAAACAGGACATGTTATGACATTATACGTCATGTTGTTATGTGTTAATACTCTTTAAGAATGGCCATAATGTAAACAAGTAGAAGCTGTATTGATGTTTAAGGAATGTTAATTATCGAATGGTCATAATGTTTAAGTTTTGCACGGAGCATTGAAAGTCTTTTTATCTTTTCCTATTGAGGACATGGGCTTGATATTGTTGAAGCATATGTTACAGTGACTGCTGGTAGTTTGCATTTGTTTTATCTGGTTATTCGGCATCATTGTTCTAGAAAGCTTTAAGTAGAGCTAGATAGTTGAGTAAGTTTTTAGGTTTAAGTAATAAAAGTGGCGAGTCGCTAAACATTTGGGCAGTTAAGAACAATACTTATCATGCAAAATAGCATGATGAGTTAACAACTATGAGTTAACTTATTTGGAAGTAGGACAAAACCAACGAAGGATCTTTTGGGAAGATGTGTTGTGAGGAAGTTTTATTGATTACTTTGGTTTGTGGTTCCCACACGTATTTGGGACCATTGCTAATTAGTATTTTGTGAGCTCATGAAGGAGACTAGGGACAAACTCTGAATAGGGATTGTGGTATATTGTTGAAGCAATATATGGATAGAAGTATTGTGCTATTGGTTTTTAAATGTGACTTTTACTACTAGGGGATTGTTTATATTGTGTTTCTTTTCTTTTCTTTCAAAGCATATATTGTATGCACTTCAATGGAGTCAGTGTCTTAAGACTGATTACTACCTTTACCACATCTCTGAGTACAGGTTGCTTGTTTGACATACGTGAGCCAAATCTAGTGCTTGAGATAGGCAAAATTGATATCCTGCTAACTTCAAAAAACATCTCATTTTAAATTACTCGTAAGTTTATTGACATTCTTTCTTTTTATTATTATAGTTATCGCTATGGATAGATCTTGGATGTTTTATGCACCAAGAGCTATTTTAGCATATGTAAATGGCGTTGAATCATTTTTGGACTTTGCTTTTCTGAAATCGGCTCGACAAGGAATGATATTGTGTCCATGCATCACTTGTCACAACAGATTTCTCAAAAATAGAGCGGTAGTTTCCAATCACCTCATATGTTCAGGTTTCCAAAAAGGATACTCAGAATGGACAGATCATGGGGAAAGTAAAAAGGGGTCATCTTCTAGTATAAAGGCAAATGGGGTAGAAGGAAATTATCAAAATGAAATGCATAGGTTATTGCATGACTTTTTTCCTAGATTTTCAATGGAAGGAAGCAATCAGGATATAGGTGAAAGGGAACTTACTGATAATTTGGATATGCCACCAATAACGGAAATTAACGTCGAACCTGTTTTGAATGAGCAACCAAAAAAGAATAACGATAAAAGAAAGTTTGAAGACTTGCTAAAAGATGTCGAGCAAAAGGTGTATCAAGATGCTAAGCACAATAAGCTCTCTTATTTGGTACATTTGTATCATATAAAATGCCTTAATGGTTGGAGCAACAAATCATTTTCCATGTTGTAGGAGTTTCTTCATGATTTGTTGCCTGAAGGAAACATATTACCAAAAAAAAACTATCAGGTCAAAAAAATCATGGCCAAGTAGGATTAGGGTATGAAAAAAATCATGCATGTATTAATGGTTGCATGTTGTTTTGGAAGGACACAGAGAAAGACCAAAGTTGTTCTGTATGTGGAGCTTCGAGATGGAAACACATTCCCATCGAGCATAATGAGGATGAAAATTCTGAAGATTTGGTAACTCCAAAAAAGAATAAGGCAATGAACATTTTACGATGGTTTCCCTTTAAACCCAGACTACAAAGATTGTTCATGTCTTCAAAAACAACGAATCTTATGAAATGGCAACATATGAAACGGGTAAGAGATGGCAAGCTACGACATCCAGCTGATGCACTTTGATACTGTTGGAAATGTATATATTTACAAACATGTGAATGTCCGGATTCGAACTCGTGACCACGGGATTGCACACATTAGCGAATGAGAATTAAAGTTAATAATTAATGTTTATGTTTACGATTAATTATTACACATTAAGTCCGGTTAACGATCGTTAAGTATTTAACGGAAAAATAACTAACGACCGTTAAATGAAAAGAGAAAGGACTAGAAATGGAAAACTTGGAAAAGTTATGGGTTTTTCCCTTGGGCTTTCTACATGGCCGGCCAAGGGGGGCTTCCCAAGCCCTAAATCATATCTTGTTCCCAAAGTTTCCCTACTAGTATATAAAGAGGGTTAGGTTCTAGGGTTTCATACACTTGTGCATTGAATTAACCCTAGATCTCTCCTCTCCTCTCTCTTGTCCCATTTTCGGCCGAACACCCCAATTGTAAGGGAGTTTGGTTTCGTTTTTCTTAAATGAGGACTTGTGTTAGATCTAGCAATCGCTTGATTCGTTGGTTAATTCGTGTGTACAAGAACGTGGTAGTAAGACATTATTCTTACACCATTTGGTTTGAGTTGTAGAACGGTAAGGGACAACTCTCTAAACCACTTCTTTCGTTTGCTCAAGAGATCTGACATTCGCAAGAGGTACGTTACGCATACTTTCAGTTAATTAATTTATTTGTTATGATCTTTAACTCTTCCGCTGTGTACTCTTGATGTCTTTATGTTTTATTGTATTTTATATATCATAAACTCAACAGTGGCATCACGAGCCTTGTATAACAAGTAATTAATTACTGAAACACATAATTAAAATAAACATGAATGTGTTATTATTTGTATGCTTAGATCTAGGGTTTGCAAAACCTAAACCCTAATTTTGAGGGGGGGCGTTTTATTTGGTGCCCTAATTAGGGTTTTGTAAACTATTGTTTTAATTGGATTAGAAACCCTAAGATGCATGCAACTTTATGTGTATATGCGTAACTCTGTTTAATTGCATTAATTGTTAAGTGTAATTTTATGTCCATGATAATTATCTGCATGTTTTATCATGGATCTGCTTTTATTGTATGTCTTTCATGTTTAAGTGATATACACTAAATTCTGATAGATCTAAAATCGGGGAAAACCTCAATCATTATTAATTTAATCAATTATGTGCTATGTGGTATATATTTAGTTTTGACTTACGCAATCGATGAATCGATGCATGTGGTTCACCTTGTACATAGATGAAAACGGGTGGAAGTCTTAATTAAATATATGCATATTGACAGATCTAGAATTGGTTATTAATAAGATTTATCAAAAGGTTTGCATGTGGCTATTTGCATGACTTATTTTTTTGTTATGCATTCATTGTTTATTTGTTTATTTTTTCAAATACTTGCTTGTTTGTTATGTGTAACAAGGGTATTTTTACAAGAAAAATAAACTGACCTAAACAATGGTGAAACATGTATTTTTAAGTTTAGTAATCGTAATCGTTTAATTGATTGATTTTTTGCACAAAATAGTTAGAACGGCCCACCCATTAATGACAAACTGTGTGATGGGTATAAGGAGGGACCGCATTAAATTGTGATGCCCTAAAGATGAGGGGCATGCTTTGCGCTGACCTGATTCTCCGCTCGTTTGTGCGTCTTAATGGAGCTACCAAGTATTCCTATATGTGTGCATTAAATCTTAAGGGCGAATTAGTTTTAATTCCATGCGCCACTTCGGTGGTAATTATCCGAAACACTAAGTGTTTACACTTATGCAAAAGTACGGTATAATGGATGATAATTAACACTAAATTCCTTGATTGGTGAACCCAATACCTCAATTATAGTTTGATGATGAAAAGCTTAAACATTAAAACAAGATATAAATGTTTTAATAAAACCTATGCTACGAAGATGAATGCATGACATCTTTGTACATATTTGATTTAACATCAAAATTATTACCCTTAATTTAAGTTGAATGCCATCCAACGAAACGGAAACACCTAAGATTACTTTCTATTTGCGTGAGAACGTGACTTAGATCTTAATCAAAGGGTAAAATGTCCACGTGTCGTGAGAACGGGCATGGAAGATTTTGCAGTTTCTTAAGTTGGACAACTTAATTGAGTTTTGTAGTGAGAACTGACAACTCAAGGCATAAGATGGGATAAAACATGTTTACATGGCAATTGAAATTGGCTATATGTAAATCCCATAAATCTAGGAATTGCAATTGAAATTGGCAATTGAGCACAAGCTCTACCATTTTGTATAAGGTTCATGACTAGCAGATCAACTGACGTGATAAGATTATGACAATTTGGATCCTAGTTTTCAGTGAAAATTAAATGGTTATATGTTTATGAACCATGGGTGTTTAATTTTCTTGAAAAGGTTAATTATCGAAAATACTAAAATTGAATTTTGTAATTCTTTTGAATGTATAATTGCAACATTTAACCGTAAACAAAGTTTAGTCTTTGATCAGTAAATTGTTCCATTCTGCTTTCAAACAAATGTTTGATTGAGAATAATTTACCGAAAAGACAAACGAAGTCTCTTTTCCATGGGAGAAGCATGAGACTCAATCCTATTCCTTTTCATGAATGAGAAAGGTATAATAGGAACATTTGAATCGTCTAAATTCTAATGTAACTCATAGCAATGAATTGCACATCTTATTTTCCATAAAGATTTCATTACCCTCATTTGGTGAATGAATCCTTTGTAACAACATGAATGTTGGTTAACTGGAAAACATGTATATGAGTTACAAAATTAGAAGCTAGACAAATTACCGCGAAAATTGGTAAAAGGCAAACTAGCATAGTTTATCTAGTTGTTTTGCTTTAGCCTTTAAAGGTGCTACATACCAGTATGGGCATGGTAGGCCTGTTAAGGAAGAAATTGCATACCCATTTTTTCAAGTTAATAACGTTGATGGATAACCCATCATTCATAGAGTAGAATACACCTTTTAGTACCTTAGTAATGATTACGTATGGTTCTTTAAAGGTGTAGGAAAGTAAAAAGCAAGCAAGTTGTTTTCACTGGTTATGCAACACTTACAATGTTGTCAGATTCAGTGGGAGCATTTGTGTTGCATTACTGAATAAGAAGTTGTTTTAAGGATTTCTAATTCAGTGGGAGCTACAAGCCTTATTTCCTGTGTAGTAACCCAGATTATCTTCAAAGATAATTACTTTCCAATTGTAGGCACTTATGTTTATTTGAGGATAGTCATGTGCGTTTCCTTATTAATCAAATGTAGTCCTACATCTACTGGTTATATCTATGACACAAATCATATTAATCAAATAAACGAACGTGCATCGTGTTGTTTATCTGCTACATGATGTTGTTCCATGCACAAGTGGGAGAAATCTTTATTGTGTTCAAGGTACAACACATATAAATATGATTTAAATGGATTCTCTTGACTGTAAAGTAAGAGAATAACGTTATAATAGGAAGTATACATTTAAATATGTATGATTGCCCTATTAATAACATGTGTCAAGATGATAACAAAGACTACTTTATTTTAAATATTTATGTCATTCAATATTTAAGAAACACTTGTAGTTACAATTTATGTTACGTGAGAACGTGAACTAAATTATAGCCCAAGGTAAAATATCCACGTGCCGTGAGAACGAGCATGGATGATTTTGCAGTTTCTTACGTTGAACATTTCATTGAATGACATAATTAAATGAAGTAATCTAATACTACTTTGAATTTAAGTATTCGTTGAATGACTTAAATATATGTAGTAAATATTAACTTGAAATATTAATTGAAACCTGAGGTGGTGTTCATAATTACTTTAATTATAAATGTTTATGATTCTGTAAAGTCACAAACATGAAGTCTTTTAAAGACTTATAATATAAAGTAAGACGTTAACTTGCTATGTTTTAAGACATATGCATGAAGTCAATGAGTTGATCAATGACTTATAACGTATAGTGGGATTATAACTAATATGTCTTTTGATTTGGTCAAAAATACTTGAGTTATAATGTATGCAATTGACTTGGTAATTCTATTGTACCATTAAGTTTACTTTGTTGGTAAATAGGTAAGCCAAAGAGTAGATGGTTATATTAAATATTGTTAGATTATCTTACAATATTAATTCTAATGAAATACCATAGTTTTATGGTATGTTCAGTTAGAAGAATCAAAATCTATTGGCATGTTTGATTCAAGATAACTATAGTTTCTTCCACATGTTATCAAGGTTAGAATATTGAGTATAGATTGAATATACTCAGTAAGACTCCAACCTAGAAGATTAATAAGACACCATTTGTTTATGGAATGTGATGAATCACATTAAGTCTTATAATGAAGTTCTAAATTTGTTAAACTACTTGTATAGTGAGTTGTAACAAACTGATGTCAGGAACTATCAATGTGTTTTGTAATATCCCAAAAGAGAACAATGTATTGTTACTCTACTTGCTAAACTATTTAAAGGTAATCTTTAAATTGTTAAAGGCAAGTGGGAGTTTTGTTTAGATCTTGAAAGATTGAATTACAAAAATGCATAATCTTCTAAAATGCACTAGCAAATATCATGATGAGGCTAAACATGAAAATGATAGACCTTAATATGATGGAATTGTCATTCATAGATTCGCAAGGATATCTCAGATATTTAATATACTTAGGAATATGAGTTACATGATCATGGTAAGCCTGTTAATCATAATGATAAATTTACCAAATGTTGTATTGTGGTAAATCAACCATACTATGAATGTAGAGATGTTGTCCATAGAGATAATCAACTTTAGATATTTGGTTTATCTTAATGAGTTTCTTCAAAGAATGGAAACCCTAGTGGTTTAAATCTTTGTGTAGGAATCATATGGACAATATTGTACACGTATTTAATGCATGTCTAGTGATAATAGTATTAATCATACTTAAGCAATTAACTATGATTGAATATTCTTTACTAGATACATTAAATAGAAGTATAAAGATTATAATTGTCATACTTAGTTTCATTGATGTGAAATTTTGAATATCAAAACTCTTTGTTTTGGAATTACTTTTGCGAGGACGATAAGTAATGCAAAGGAGTTTTATGAATTCAAATAATCTTTGAATATGTACAAACTGCAAGAATCCATGAATGGATATATGCATGCATCTAGGAGATGATTCTTATGTTTAAAATTAAATCCATGTTTGATTTAATAATCAAAATAAGATAGCTCGTAAGTATTCCTGAAAGCTAGTGGGAGTATTATTTTTTAAATCTTATATGTTGTATGGGCAACTACATTCCACCTAAATTAAGTTTTAGTTGAGAATGAAACTTCGTTTGTAAGATTTGGAAAATAAAATATATAACCTTGGAATATATATGTTTATTATTATAAACATATGCGGTAAATAAATGAGTCTAATAGAACATGATGAGTAAATATCTTTGACAAGATAGTATATGAATGAGATCTTAAAGTCTAACTTGAAGATTCATCATGAACATCATGTTGTGTATAAGGTTGTTGTATCATGCTTGATTACAAGATGATTTAACAACATTGTAATATTTATGTTTGGATTTAGAATTGCATTCCACAGCCTGGAGTTGCTCCCAGATTCTATACAACAAATTGTTGTAATTGTCATAGTCAACAAACTTGAGGTTTGTATGACACCAAACAAATAAATATTCAAAGTTTACGGATGTTTAAAGAGCATATTGTTGTATACAATGATGCTGGTATAATTGAGATGACACTCAATTCTAGTCATGGTATCGTTGGTGATGATCATGTTGACTAGTTATGCTCAATTAAGAGCATAGTTGCATTATACATTAAAGAATAAAGAATACTTTAAACTTTAAGTGTTGAAGGATGATTGTCATAAAAGGGTGGTTCAGGTTATCACGCACCTTATGGAATGATATGACAATATCAAGATATGTGTAAACACATACAAGAAATTCACTTATTGAATTCTTGAAATAAGTATTCTCATAATTCCTATAGATCAAAGTTAATTAAAATTATGCCTTGTCAACAAGTATGATTCTCATGACTTGTGGCAAAATTCATTAACTAGTATTATCATGCATTGATCTATTTAGTATTTGGATAAAGGATGTTAAACAATTATTATTTATAATGAATTAAAGTACGGTATACGTTTAATTTCATTTATAATATTGTGTCCTGTATTTGCATGTTTAAATCCTTGAATAACTTAAGTTATTCTAAATAGTCCGTTGTCGATCAATAACATGGGAATGATATTGAATTAAGACAAATCTGAGTATTAGTTAGAATATACTTGAAAGTATATTGATGTGTAGCATGACTAATTTCAGATGATATTCAAAGGATTGAGTATAGGACTTATCCCACCCACATGATGATACTTTATGGATCTTAGTCATTAAGTATATCATGAATATTTATCCTCTGACTTGAGATACGAGAGATATGTCATGGATGTTGTGCATTTTTGTGAAACAATCTAACGCTATACGTAACTGGTAGTTATAAGGGTTGTTTTCAGAAGTGTTGCGAAATCTGTGAATCCTGCTTGTAGTCAAAATGGGATTTGTTTCCTTCAAATTTATTTTGAAGTATAATACTGCTGGGCCCCTCGTAGGGTTGTTAAGATGTTTGCATGGCCATGCCCAAGGTCTTCTGGAATATGTTCAGAAGAATTGGTAATCTTTATCAATCACATAAAGCGAGAAACAGAATAGTTAATTAAGAAATGAGTGAGATCCATATTCTTATTAACATGGTATTAGAAACAAAAGGATGAATATGATGATGAATCATCAAAACTTGGTTTTTTCTCCAGAAAACCATACACGAGTTGTACCGGGGGCATTGGCGTGTTGCTAGACGCTAACCAATGTCATTTCACGTTTTGTAAACATATCCAAGTGGGAGCTGTTGGAAATGTATATATTTACAAACATGTGAATGTCCGGATTCGAACTCGTGACCACGGGATTGCACACATTAGCGAATGAGAATTAAAGTTAATAATTAATGTTTATGTTTACGATTAATTATTACACATTAAGTCCGGTTAACGATCGTTAAGTATTTAACAGAAAAATAACTAACGACCGTTAAATGAAAAGAGAAAGGACTAGAAATGGAAAACTTGGAAAAGTTATGGGTTTTTCCCTTGGGCTTTCTACATGGCCGGCCAAGGGGGGCTTCCCAAGCCCTAAATCATATCTTGTTCCCAAAGTTTCCCTACTAGTATATAAAGAGGGTTAGGTTCTAGGGTTTCATACACTTGTGCATTGAATTAACCCTAGATCTCTCCTCTCCTCTCTCTTGTCCCATTTTCGGCCGAACACCCCAATTGTAAGGGAGTTTGGTTTCGTTTTTCTTAAACGAGGACTTGTGTTAGATCTAGCAATCGCTTGATTCGTTGGTTAATTCGTGTGTACAAGAACGTGGTAGTAAGACATTATTCTTACACCATTTGGTTTGAGTTGTAGAACGGTAAGGGACAACTCTCTAAACCACTTCTTTCGTTTGCTCAAGAGATCTGACATTCGCAAGAGGTACGTTACGCATACTTTCAGTTAATTAATTTATTTGTTATGATCTTTAACTCTTCCGCTGTGTACTCTTGATGTCTTTATGTTTTATTGTATTTTATATATCATAAACTCAACAGATACGACCCGGTTAGGGGTTGTATCGGGATACACTACAACAATCGGATGGACGAGCGAGGACGCTTTCGCCGGGGACACAAAGTCCCCGGAGAAAGCCGCTAAACGACAAAATTGATCTGAGGTGGCAAATGGATTCGCTGACTTGTTATGAAATTTTCAACGCGATCTTTCTGCTGGGACGCGTCCCCGGAGAAAGGTACTCCGATTTTTATTAAACTTTGACCGGATAGTCAAAATTCAGTGATAAGTTTCTGCGGGGACCTGTCCCCGCAGAAAGTATTTTCAACGTTCACTAATAATTGACCAAACCTTTTTGACTAATAATTCTTCGCGGGAAAATACCCGCCAAACCTTTTCCCGGGGACATGTCCCCGACAAAACGTTATCCAGATAAATTACATGATACGTATACCATAGCACCGATACTCGGTCGTTTAACATGATACGTATACCATAGCACCTATACTCGGTCGTTTAACATGATACGTATACCAATAGCACATATAATTGGTCGTTTAACATGATACGTATACCAATAGCACATATACTCGGTCGTTTAACATGATACGTATACCATAGCACCGATACTCGGTCGTTTAACATGATAAGTATACCAATAGCACCTATACTCGGTCGTTTAACATGATACATATAACATAGCACCGATACTCGGTCGTTTAACATGATACGTATACCATAGCACCGATACTCGGTCGTTTAACATGATACGTATACCATAGCACCGATACTCGGTCGTACACACATGATACGTATACCATAGCAACCGATACTCGGTCGTTTTAACTTGATACGTATACTCTGCACCTATACCCTCGGTCGTTTAACATGTAACGTATCCCAATAGCACATTATACCTCGGTCGTTTAACATGATACGTATACTATAAGCCCCTATACCTCGGTCGTTTTTAACATGATACGTATACCAACTAGCACATATAATGGTCGTTTTAACATGCTTACGTTATTACCAATAGCACATATACTCGGTCGTTTAACATGATACGTATACCATAGCACCGATACTCGGTCGTTTAACATTATACGTATACCATAGCACATATACTCGGTCGTTTAACATGATACGTATACCAATAGCACCGATACTCGGTCGTTTAACATGATACGTATACCATAGCACCGATACTCGGTCGTTTAACATGATACGTATACCATAGCACCTATACTCGGTCGTTTAACATGATACGTATACCATAGCACCGATACTCGGTCGTTTAACATGATACGTATACCAATAGCACCTATACTCGGCTCGTTTAACATGATACGTATACCATAGCACCGATACTCGGTCGTTTAACATGATACGTATACCATAGCACCTATACTCGGTCGTTTAACATGATACGTATACCAATAGCACATATACCGCCGTTAACATCGGAAGAAAAAGTCGGTCGTTTAACATGCTACGTATACCATAGCACCTATACTCGGTCGTTTAACATGATACGTATACCAATAGCACATATACTCGCTCGTTTAACATGATACGTATACCATAGCACCGATACTCGGTCGTTAACATGATACGTATACCATAGCACCTATACTCGCTCGTTTAACATGATACGTATACCATAGCACCGATAACTCGCGTCGTTTAACATGATACGTATACCATAGCACCGATACTCGGTCGTTTAACATGATACGTATACCATAGCACCTATACTCGGTCGTTTAACATGATACGTATAATAGAGCACCGATACTCGGTCGTTTACCATGATACGTATACCATAGCACGATAACTCGGAGTCGTTTAACATGATACGTATACCAATAGCACTATACTCGCGTCGTTTAACATGATACGTATACCATAGCACCGATACTCGGTCGTTTAACATTATACGTATACCATAGCACCTATACTCGGTCGTTTAGCATGATACGTATACCAATAGCACATATACTCGGTCGTTTAACATGATACGTATACCATAGAACCGATACTCGGTCGTTTAACATGATACGTATACCAATAGCACATATACTCGCTCGTTTAACATGATACGTATACCATAGCACTGATACTCGGTCGTTTAACATGATACGTATACCATAGCACCTATACTCAGTCGTTTAACATGATACGTATACCAATAGCACATATACTCGGTCGTTTAACATGATACGTATACCAATAGCACATATATTGGGTCGTTTAACATGATACGTATACCAATAGCACATATACTCGGTCGTTTAATATCATAGAAAATTTTTAGGTTAAATTTAAATTGATTTGTTATTAATTTAGTTATTGAAAATAATAATAAAGTTTTTTTTTTTTTTTTTTTTTTTTTTTTGATATTTATGTTGCTTTTAAACCTTTGCCGGGGACATGTCCCCGGTAAAACTTTTCACGAAATTTTATTTTTCCCTCCCATCTTTTTACTTTATCCCGCCATAACCTTCCCCGGAGACTTGTCCCCGGCAAAAAGCTGGCTAAAAGACAAACATATCCTTCCCCGGAGAAAAGTTTTCGAAAAATTGACCTCAATTATTAACACAGATCTGTTTCATAAATGAGATAAAAAAAAAACCAAACACACACAGCTGCTGCTGCTGCTCCACCGTACCTCCTTCATCACCTCCATCACCGCACCACCCTCCACCACCGCACCACCTCCATCACTGCACCACATCCACCACCGTCGTTGATATTCATTTTTTCACAAATGAGATGGAAGTTAATCTCATCTGTTTCACAAATGAGATGAAAAAAAAAAAAACCCACCAGTAACGGTTTGAACATTGCCTTATTTTGTTGGTAATGTTTTGTTAGGCGTGATATTACTCCATATATGTCTTCTTTTTTTTTCAGTTGGCAATATTACTCCATATATGTCTTTTTTTTTTCGGTTGGTAATATTTTGTTAGGACCAGTTTTTGTGTTGCTAGTTTGGTTAAGCTTTGTGACTGCTAGTTTGGTTTTCGCAAGTAGGCTGCTGAGATAGAAGTTAGTTGCTAGTTTGGTTAAGCTTTGTGTAACTACATGTATAAAAAAAGTAAAAGTGAAAAGTTGTGCCTGCTAGTTTGGTTAAGCTTTGTGACTGCTAGTTTGGTTTTCGCATTCATAGAAGTAGGCTGCTGAGATGGAAGTTAGTTGCTAGTTTGGTTAAGCTTTGTGTAACTACATGTATAAAAAAAGTAAAAGTGAAAAGTTGTGCCTGCTAGTTTGGTTAAGCTTTGTGACTGCTAGTTTCAGTTTTAGTTGCATATTTTTCTTATATAATAAGTAAATAAACAGTTTTAATAACACCTCTAATTCAGCTTTTATTTGCTTGCACGCTGATATAAGTAGCAATTTCCGCCAGAACTTGCACGGGTAAAAGAGTACATGAATTCTAGTGTTTTGTTAACGTTCAATAATATAGTTTTAATATGTGCTTTGCTTTTTTACTTGTAGGAATATAATGTCTACTGTCAGTCTGGAGTGAAAACCGCGACCACAACCGAGACCAAAAGGTAAGATATGTCGTTGCGTATTTTAAATAGTTTAGGGTTTTAGGTAATGAGAACTATCCAAGCATCGGATATTAAAAAGACCCTTTAAACCATTAGGGTTGAATTGGTCATTTTAACAAGGCCTCGGCGGGATTGGGTATGTTGTTGTTGTAGGGTAGGAGAGTAGGATGGTGGATTTTGGGACCTAAACCAAGATCTTGGAAAGGTGTTGGGGTCCACCCCCTTTCATGTGCAATAGCACTTTAACTATGTTAATGAGATCATGTTGTTTCATCTTCTCGTGATACAAAAGATTTGATCATGTTTGCTTAAGACTTTTTGAACACTGTGTCTAGGGTTGAGGGTTGCTGAAAACAAATGAATGATGTTAGTGTGTCTAGTTAAAGTGCTATTACACCATTTCCCGACAACATTTCATTCTGTTATATTATTGTGGATATAAGAGTTTGAATTTCTTAAACAACATTGTTTGATCATAATGGATTTTTTTAACTTGCCTGTCGGAAAAAGAACTAGACATCAATGGCAACTCTATGCTCAAGGTAGTATAATCCGCCATTGTATTATATTTATCAAACAACAAAAATGAACTTAGCGGCGGTGACACGTGGCTTCACTGATGGTTTACGGCGAGGAGGTACACGGTTTTTTGGTCCACAAGATACAGGAAAGTGTACAGCCCGTATCTTGTTATGGTTTGTTATGGTTACCTGATGATGAGGGTTGAATCTTGAAGGGTAAAAAGGTGGTGCAAAAGGGTTTAGCTTGGTTTGAGAGTGTTTTTATTGTGTGTTTTTAGTGTGTGTTTTTTGGTGAGAAACTCCATGAGTTTGTGTGAGAGAGAGGGGTTAGAGATGATAAGAAGAGGTATGAAATGGTGTGTAATGATAGAGATATAATGGTGGCGAGAGATATGAAAGGGTTTGTGAGGGTGCCTCATTAACTCCACTTCACTCGCCATCACTATCATTACAAACCCTTTCATCTATCTTTTTATAATCTCCGACCTCTCTCTCTCTCACACACACATGGAGTTTCTAACCAAAAAACACACACTAAAAACACGCACACAGTTATGAACTCTCAAAGCACGGCTAAACCATTTTGCACCACCTTTTTACCCTTCAATATTCAACTCTCATCATCAGGTAACCATTACAAACCGTAACAAGAAACGGGCTATACACTTTCCTGTATCTTGTGGACCAAGAAACCGTGTACCTCCTCGCCGTAAACCATCAGAGAAGCCACGTGTCACCGCCGTTAAGTTCATTTTTGTTGTTTGATAAATATAATACAATGGCGGATTATACTACCTTGAGCATAGAGTTGCCATTGATGTCTAGTTCTTTTTCCGACAGGAAAGTTAAAAAAATCCATTATGATCAAACAATGTTGTTTAAGAATTCAAACTCTTATATCCACAATAATATAACAGAATGAAATGTTGTTGGGAAATGGTGTAATAGCACTTTAACTAGACACACTAACATCATTCCTTTGTTTTCAGGAACCCTCAACTATATACACACTGTTCAAATAGTCGTACGCAAACACGATCAAATCTTTTGTATCACAAGCAGATCAACACAACATGATCTCATTAACCTAGTTAAAGTGTTATTACACATGAACGGGGGTGGACCCCCAACACCCTGCCAAGATCTTGGTTTAGGTCCCCAAATCCACCGTCCTACCCTAATTGTTAAAATGACCAATTCAACCCTAATGGTTTAAAGGGTCTTTTTGATACCCGATGCTTGGATAGTTCTCATTACCTAAAACCCTAAACTATTTAAAATACGCAGGTTAAGCTTTGGACAAACCCGAAAAAGCAGAAGATATCGGAAGTCAACTGACAAAACCACCTGGCAAACACAAGTTCGAGCCTTATGTGTTAGGATATGTTTGTAGAGAATAACATGTTTATGATTCCCGTTAAATGGATTATACGTATAGTTTTGGACCATTTGCGTATAGGTAGCTTATGTATAGTTTTGGACCATTGGCGATTTTAGGTTATTGATTGTGTTGTAGCGAATTTGGACCATTTGTTTATATATGATATTATGTTTAGCGATTTTGTGTTGTTGTAGCATAAAATAAGTTGAAAACAGGTTCTTACATTGTAGATTTTATTCGGAGAAATTCCGGAGAAAAATCTGGAAATTACCCATTTTGCAGCAATTTTCTGCAAAATGGGTCAAGGTCTTTCACCGGGGACATGTCCCCGGCAAAGGTGACATAGATTTTAGGTAGTTTCCATTTCCCCCGAGGACATGTCACCGGAGAAGAGGTTACAGATAAACTTCAGTTGCCATTTTCCCCGGGAACGTGTCCCCGGCAAAACACCGTGCCACGTCAGACATGTTTGACCGGTGACAATCGGCTGCGGGACCCACAACTCCCCGGTGAAAGTTGTGAACAGTCCCCGGGAAAAGTATCCCCGAGAAGGCATTACCGGGGGCTTTTCGGCGGGGACATGTCCCCGGGAAATGATATAACAGGGGACATGTCCCCGGCGAAAGGTCTGAACCGTCGCCTGCGAAAGCGACGAATGTTGTAGTGATAAGGCACCACTTCAAGCGGGCGCGGGCTCCTTAAGAAGAAGATTGAAGAACTAGAATATTATTGACTGGAAACTTATATTTATCATTAATGAATCAACCGGTATAAATACCGAAACCCTAACTTGTATCACAAGTCGATACAAGATAAACTCTAAAAGTAAAAGATACTTTCCTAGATAATGACTCACATGACACAATCTTAACATGACTCGAATATGACTAAAAGAAAGACAGTTTGGATAACTGTAGTAGGCGTATCATTCTCCACTCCTTTGAAAATCACCTTGTCCTCAAGGTGTTGCTTCAAAATATCGCCTCGCGTAGTTCCAGGATCCCACACCTTCACTTGTAGTTCACCCTCTTCTTGATCCGAACCCTTTTTGGAGCTACGAGCTAGCAACCGTGGCTTCCTGTTCTGTTTACTTTTTTGAATTACTTTTGGACCTTTTTTCAATGATGGCTTATTGGCTCGTCTTTCTTTTTTCTTATTACCATCTTTGATCCTCTTTCCAGGTTTCTTCTTAGGTAGGGCCTCTCCAATGAAGACTACTTTAACCTTATTTTTGCCGTGTTTATTCTTCTTCTGATTTTTATCGCTCCTAACATTTGAAATAGTTTTAAAAAGTACGCCTATTTCCTCATCGTCACCACTCACCAACCTTAAGCGCATCTTCAACTCCAATATACTCATCAGCATTCAATGATCCTTCAGCCTTAGGTGAAGCAAATTCACCCTCTAATGGTAGAATGACATCTATTTTCTCTTCAACGATGTGCTCTTTCTTTTCCTTTGCAATTGTCTCAAAACGAACCTCGGTTATACGAGCATTGAAGAAGTCTTCTCCGAAAGTTAAAGGATTGGACCTCAAAAATTCCCAAATATCTAGGTTAGCGAAGCGTGTTTCCGCCGCACGGGACAATGAAAAAGCTTCGTCTAGAGTTTTAGGATTTGACCGGAAGAGTAAACATTGTAGATCCAATTTAAGTCCAGAGATATAAAACGATATAAGTAAAGATTCAGATATCCCTGTTACTCGATTTGCAAGTACCACAAACTCACTCTCATATTCGGTCACCGTACCCATTTGCAAGAGTTTAGAGAGTGCGTATTCCGTGTCCTGATCGATGCCGCCTGATGCTATGAATAATACTCAAGCGATTAATAACTCGAAAAAAAAATCTTTTTCGATGAATAGTACCCGCGATGAACAGTACCTTGTGAATAGTGTTGATGAACAATATTTATTTATTTTTTGATTGGAACCCTAATCGTAAGCCCTCTCAATGAAAGCACCAATTGATACGACCCGGTTAGGGGTTGTATCGGGATAAGGCACCACTTCAAGCGGGCGCGGGCTCCTTAAGAAGAAGATTGAAGAACTAGAATATTATTGACTGGAAACTTATATTTATCATTAATGAATCAACCGGTATAAATACCGAAACCCTAACTTGTATCACAAGTCGATACAAAATAAACTCTAAAAATAAAAGATACTTTCCTAGATAATGACTCACATGACACAATCCTAACATGACTCGAATATGACTAAAAGAAAGACAGTTTGGATAACTATAGTAGGCGTATCACACTTGCATGGAAACACTTTGACGAGAGATATCCCCCATTTGCTAGTGGTCAACAAAATATTCGTTTGGCTTTAGAAAGTGATGGTTTCAATCCATACAGAACGATGAGTGTATCCTATAGTATATGGCCTGTTTTTGTCATTCCATATAACCTGCCTCCATGGTACATCATGAAACAACCCAACTTCATTCTTTCTTTAATTATTCCTGGATCTAAAGGTCCCGAGAATAAAATAGATGTTTACATGCAACCGTTAATAAATGAATTGAAAGACTTATGGGATAATGGAATTGAGACTTTTGACTCCTTTGTGAATGAGAACTTTTGCATGAAAGCTGCTCTTTTTTCTACTATTTCTGATTTTTCGAGATATGCCAATCTGTCAGGCTGGAGCACCAAGGGAGAATATGCATGTCCATTATGCGCATTCGATAAAACTTTGAAATGGCTAGATCATGGTAGAAAGTGGTGTTACATGGGTCTTAGAAAATGGCTTCAAGCTGATCATCACTCGCGTAGAGATACTCAATCATTCGATGGACATGTAGAGTTAGGATATCCTTCTATCCCTCTGTCAGGCGATGATGTTCTAGATCAATTGGAAGGTGTTGATTTCTTGTAGAAAGTGTTGAAAGGAGTCATTTGAAAAAGAAGAGCATTTTCTTCATGTTACCTTACTGTAAAAACTTGATGTTGCGACACAATCTGGATATAATGCACATTGAAAAAAATGTTTGTGACAACATTGTGGGGACGTTGCTCGGACAAGTAGGGAAATCAAAAGATAATTTAAATTCTCGTCTAGACTTACAAAAATGGGTATCGAGAGGAGCTTCACCCGAAGAATCATCCTCGGAGCAATAATATGTATTTGCCGAAAGCCTGTTATAAAATGAGTCATCCTCGGAGCAATAATATGGTCATTGCATGTTTAAGTGAGCTGGTAATCTATTTTACTCTTCTTCTTCTTTTTTTTTTTTTTTGCATTTTTGAAATATTTTTTTTAGTGTTTGCTGTTTTCTTGATACACAATTCTTGTTTAAGAAGTGTTTAAGTGAATTAATCATATTTTCTACTCATCTTTTTTTTTTTTTTTTTTTTTTTTTTTTTTTTTTTTTTTTTTCATTTTTGAATGAAAAAGTTTGTTTTGTTTTTTTGTTTTTTACTTTTTTTGCATTCTTGAAAAGATTTTCTCTACTTCTTGATGATCTTTTCATGTTTAATTGTGTTTTAATTTTTTTTGTTGTCATTGTTTCATGCAAGGCAGAGCATATTGAAATAGATAAATGGGAGTTACCGAGTCAAGAATTATTAGCCATCAATTTGACCTACAACAACGAGTCAAACTACGAGAACAAAGATTCTGATGGATATGATCAATAAGATCCTCGAAAACGAATATCACTCCAATGTATTAGTTATGCTAGTCATTTTTTAGTTTTTACTTATATTGTATACTTATTATTAGTATGTACTTGCTAAAATGCTTACTTGAAATAACGAGAGGGTAAACGTAAGGGTGTGTTTAATTGGAGAAAAATTAACAATATTTTGTCTTTGCAAAAAAAGGTAAATGTGCTTTTAGTGGAAACGAGCGGGTTTTGCCCGCGCGTTGCTGCGGGGTGGCCATGTGTATGTTTATGAGAATTATGCAGCAACCATTTATTTTTCATGAACTCTTTAAGAACCACATTGTTAGGAGCTCGTTAAATCACTGTTAATGGCAAACAGAATCGTGCATTGACTACACTAATCACATTCAAATAGGACCATCAAAATGCCATCAGTGGCAGTCACTTACTCGATAAGGCTAACTTTGAATGATGTTTAAAATTATAGCGTTAATACATAAAGATTACAAAGTTTAGAGATAACCATTTACAAAGTATTATCATGTAGCAATATTCCTTTGATCTATAAGAAGTTGTGTTTGCAAAAGCCGACTGTTTAGTCAACTATAACAATTCTATTTTAAGAACAAATGTAAACTCAGTGGACTGTAGTGAAAAGCAGCTTAACCATCTTGAATCATCAGATTAACACTCAAGTACCCAACCTGATCGAGCCTCTTTTGACTCTTACTCTTTAATCCCCAAAACATTTCGTGTGACCATTGTCACACGTTTCTTAAATTCACAACAATCAATGGTATTGCAGCCGTGTGTGTGTGGAAAATGATTTAATCCGTTTCTTGTACCAAAACAATGCACCCCAAATGTGGTGACAATTTGCTAGATACGTATACTCTGACAGGCCCCTTTTACATGTATGTAAGAATAGAAGATACATAAGTGAAAAAGGATAGTGTAAACAACGGGGAATAAATGTCACCGAAAATAAGTAATCAAGTTACCTCGAGTCGGCATAGGGGATGGCCTATTATTTTCACACAAAGTATTGCATTCGTTGGTGTGCGCATTGAAATGGCTGCAACAACAACAGCAATCTTAAGAATGGCAGACGGGAATCTAAAATGTCAGCAAATGTGATTGAAAATACATAAAGAAATTACCTTGTTGTCGTGAACCTGGAGGCCTGCTATTTTCATGTGATATGGACCTACTTGTTCGTGGTTGCATAAGCACACCTAATATGACAACATTTAGAAAATTAGTGATGTTATAGGCGCATAACGGTAAACGAAACCTGAGCTTAACTTACCTGCTGTCAAGGTTGTAAAAATCGCTAGGCGCTAGTGAGGCGGTTGGGTAGGGCCTAGCGATTAATCGGTTAGGCGAGGATTAATCGGGGATTAATCGGATTGGAATTTTTATACACAAAATTGTAATATTAGATATTATATTATATTATATGTATGAGATAAGCATAGGGCATCAAAGTTCAAATATTTCAAGTGTTCAAATATAAACATAATACATAATTCTTCAAAGTTTAAAGTTAAACATAGATATTATTCGGTTTGTAGACCATTTTTAAGCGATCTTTGACCGATTTTGTCCGATTAATCGGTTTGTTGACTCGTTTTTAAGCGATTTTGTCTGATTTTTAAGCAATTTTGTTGACCAATTTTTAAGCGATTTTGTCTGATTAATCCGATTAGACCGATTTTGTCCGATTAATCGGTTTGTTGACCGATTTTTAAGCGATCTTTGACCAAACCGATTAAATAGGGCGATTATGATAAATCAAGGCGCTTAGTGAGCGATCAGCGATTATGCGGGGATTAATCGGCAGCCTGGACCGATTTTTACAACAGAGCCTGCTGTTAATGATTTGGAAAAAATGTGACCCGCGGATTGTGAGTGTTTGGTACACTTGAATTTGTGCCAACAGAAGGTTAAGCTTTTGCAAAGCTTCATGCAAAAGCTTGATTAACAGTATGTCAATTCGTATACATGAACATTTTTCTTAACTGAGCAAGCTTTTGCACAACGTCAACCAATATAGCAGCCCTGTCAATTTTAGTTAAAGAGGAAAACGATATAAGCATAATGAATAAGAAATAAAGATTAAATGACCAAAAGGATATTGGTTTTAAAAGTGCAGCTCTTATGAAACTAATTATTAGACGTCATAATCAGAAGCACATTTTGTTTAAACTAACATTGAAAACTGATAAAAAACAATGGCTGATATTCAATTTGGGTCACTGACTCTTCACTGTGATATCTCGGTAACTGAAATAATTTTTTGGTGGTCACTCTGTAATATATAGCATGTGAATATAACATTTATTTGACATATTCATTTTTACATGTTCACTAATACTCTCATATACCCAGTTAACCTCATTTAAGTAGCTCATAATATTAGGAAAACAAACAACCGGCTGTATACTAAAAAACTAATTTGAACCATTTTCTAGCCTCATTCACGCAAAACACTTTTAGGGCGTTTCCTAAGTACTAACATTATATATAGCTACCACTTACGACACACAACATTAACACACATTGATCAAAGTTAAAAGATAGTAACTTACAGGTCCACCTGAATGAAGGAATATGTGTGTAATAAAAGTCTGTACAACATACCTACAAAAGCAAAAAAAAAATGCATATGTCATAGTAGTTCTTTTTAACAGTCGCAGAGCTCATAAAGTTTGCCAATAAACATTTCTAAGCAGCTTATACTCAAGCTTACTCAGATTGTTAACTTAAGTTAATTCCAAAAATTAGACTTACTTAATAACACACGCATTACATATTAGAGTTGCTTAATTATACACGCGAATGCTACTTTAAAGGTTTGACAATATGGTATATGTACGTTACTTTTAGGTATTATAATCTCTAAACATGTAATCTGCCAAAAAGGAGCGACTATAATAGGTATCGAATGTAATATGCGAAGAGGCGACTAACCATGGTGTCTTTGATGGCGACGGCCAGCATTTCTACCGAACCACTGGAAGTACCTTTGCCCATGTTAACCGTATCTGGAATAAATAGACCATACCACAAATCAAACTTAGTTAATAATACACGCGAATTCTATTTTAAAGATTTCACTATCTGGTGTTTGTGACCAACCAAGTGATAAACGATGGGCAGTGCCAAGGCCTAAACTAAGGGTAAACACACAACTTCAAGACAAATGGTTATTAGACCAATAGCGAAAATAATTAGACATAGAATAAAAAATCACCAAAAACCCAACAACAAATGAAATATGAAGTAAAGACTCAGTTTTTTTTATTAAGAATGATCAAACTTTAAGCTCATATAATAAAACCTCATTGGGAATTTACATAAGAACAGAAATAATCAATAAGCAAAAACCTTGTTTATGTTATAGACTTGTTAAGATGCCTTATCCAAGCAACATGATTATCTTTATACACTGGTTTACAACCTAAAATTAAAAAATAAAAAAAATAATAAAATAAAAAAAATAGCACAGCAAAAGTCAAGAACTATATATATATTTTTGAATGACCCCAAAATCATTAAAAAAAAATAATAACAAAAATAATGTAGTTGGATAAGTATTAGGGTTAGTGCCTACCTCACAATTACAAATTGGTGGTTCCATTTAGATCTTCGATCTTAAAACTTCGAAATGATTCCTCTTTCACCAACTGATTTTTTGCGGTTTTCTTTGCAACAATAATTTTCACCATCTTTAACGGTTTGTTTGTGTGTAGAATCATCTGGTAACGGGTTTCTGAAACCCAAATTTTTAATTTTCTCTCCGAATTGTGTGTTTTGATTTTTGTGTTTACGAAAAAAAATTGGGTGCAAAATTAGTTTGGGCAGAATAACAACCATGAGTCAACAAACATAATGGCAGTGGTGGAAATGTGGATGAATCTGGAAAATACTGGATGAACTAAAATATATACAGATGTGTGGTATATTAGCAAACGGAAAAAATCTCAGCCAAAAAAAAAAATTTTTTTTGATTGCACATCTTATTAGGTTAAATTTGTATTACAGAATTATTACGTGAAAACGGGGTGAACAGAGAAACTCGCAACTCCTTTGGGCCAATGTAAAAAGGCCACACGTCCCACTGGACAACTGTTGGGGTACTGTTCATGCTATATAATTATTTTGACAACCAATCAGGGAAAGCATTAGCCGAAAACGGATGGGTTAAGATTTCACTATTTGCCCCGTTAAAAAATGCCTAATAGTATATATATATAATAAAATAATAGAGTGTGAAACATTTATTTTATATAGAATTTAGTAAAAACGTATGATAACGCAACCTTTATTTTGTATAAAACATTTACGAAAAATATGAGTGTTTTTTCGACTAAATACATCTAAAATTTTCACGAAAACGTGGGTTTTCATATATATGAAAAGTTAAAGGACCAAAAGTAAAACGTAAGGGTTTGATTAGGTTTTTATATATTTTGTTGCCGAATTGAATTGAGAGGTTTTGGGTTCAGTGAGTTGATTTTTTTTTAACTTAAACCCTAATTTTAAATATGCATTTTAAATGAGATTTATATAAAGTTGAAATTAGCGTTTAAGTTTTTTGAAAAGGGTGGCTGGAATTTTGAAGGGGATTTGTGGAAGTAAAATAGGAGTTTGTTGATATGATTCGTGGTTTAAAAGCTTGTGTTTGGGAAGGTTGTTTATGGCGTTTTTTAAGGAACATCATGCCATTGCTTCATGTTGTGGCTTGCTATAGTATATGGCCCAGAGATTAAAACCACACACCGAGAGCTTAGGAAAATCAACCTAACGTTATCTGTAAAAAATTTCATACCATCTTTTTAATGTCTTTATGTTAAACATGCGTGGAAAAAGATGAAATTTTGACTAACTTGAATGTAGTTTCAAAAGTATGGGATGATATTATAGCTTATTTTTCATCTGAGAATGAAAGACAGTCTAGTTTGGAGAGTCATCAGAAGGTTGTTCTTTGTGTGTGTGTTTATCCTATATATGCAACATCATTTTTGAGAACCTATATATGCAACATCATTTTTGAAACTTCAAGATTAATTTAGAAACTTAATTTGAAATATCTTTAACTAATGTTCGGGAATATCTAAGATATCTTTACGGGTTAATCTAGAGATTTCCTTAGGCCTTTTAGAAGTTAGTCACCATTCTTAGATTCTCAGGAAAAAGACAACTTTAAGGTGTTAACTGAGCTTTCACGGTCTCAGCCCATGAAGGTGATTGCTTTATTGGTTGGTAGCTTGGTTATAGCCGTTATGAAGAATAGCATGGTACCCGTTTTATGCAGTGGCGCGAGTACGAGATGGTGAGCGACAATAAGTAAAAAGACTAGTCTATGTGTATAGTTCATAAAATTTAAGTGTCATTATGTGACTTTTGTGGTGAAAATGTTACAAAAGATAAGCGAAAATGATTTCTTAAAAAAGATATAAAGTATACGAATACTGAATTGTACCAAATTACCAATGCATTTTTAGTTAAAACTAGACGAGTACCCGTGCATAGCAACGGGATTTTTTATAGCGACATATCGTTTTGTGTTAAAAAAAAGTTTATGGGTTATAAATAAAAAATAATAAAAGTTTGAAGATTTGGAGATTAAACATAATGTTTTGAAACCAGGTTCGACCAGGGTGGTTCAACCGGTTGAACCGTTCCGGTTGAAAAACGGGTCGATTTAAACCGAGTCAACCCGAAGGGTTGGGTAAAAAACGGGTCAAATTAAACCGGATCAACCCACCAGGTTTGAAGCTTCCCGGGTCAACCCGGGTTTCGATATGTATTAATAGTTTTGTTTTGAAATATATGTTTTCAACATTTCTTTTTTTAGTTTCAACTTTTAACTTTTTTACTTTTTGATTTTCCTTTATATATAGTATAGCAGGGTACCAGCGCGTTGCGGCAGCGGGTACCCTGTGACAATTAACCGGAGAAATAGATCTCGGTGAGGCCTGATTCACCACTTTGTATAGGTTTCAACAGGTCATCTCTTGTTCGTTTTCGGATGACTTTTATTGGTTAGCCGAACCGGTGGCAACACCGGTTCCCGGTTGAACCCGTTGGTCCGGTCCGATTTTCAAAACTATATGTACCATCAACTTGTTAGCTTGTATGAAGCTTTGTGTGTTTTATTAATTTGTATAATGTGTATAATAACATGTACTTTTCATTTTAGGGTGTTTTAAAAATAACATTAATTAGTGTGTTTGATTATATTTTGGATTATGTTGTAGCTTGTTTAAATTGTACATTGTGAAAATTTTATTGTATTTTTTAGTAAGAGGTGTTTTAATTGGGTGTTTTTAATTTGGTAGACATGTTTTTAATTGATTGTACAATGTGAATAAATTATAGTATTTTTAAGTAATGGGTATTTTAAAAAGAGTATTAATTACACCATACATTTCTCTCACCTTTAACTTTCAACATTTCACTTTTCAAGGTTTGACCGTTTTTCTTTTACTAGACGAGTACCCGCCCCTAGCGGCAACGGTGTCTAGTTTTTTGCAAAATTTCGACGACCCATAAGTTTCTTTCAACAAACAGTATTTGTAGCGTCATAGAATCATTTTCGAATAACTATAATTCTGATGCGTGGTTGCATAGTAGCAGAAATATACAGTTTTCAAGAAAATTATGTTGAGTCGATCTAAGTGTGGGAGTATATTTCTAATAAGATTGTTTTAACTTTTAAGTTATTAAGATTTTAGTAATAATAGATTAAAGCATTACAAAAAGTAACGGTATTATGTATTTGGCAATATTATATTGTAGTTTAAAGGTATAGCCAACGTGTGTGACCGTCTTTTCTTGTTTTGTCAGTAATTTAGGCAGTGATAACTATTTTTTTTACATGTGTAGCGTTTATTATTTGGTGTGTAGCTTTTAAACTTGTAACCTTAAAAATTTAATATCACCATAATAAGATTATCTTGTACTATCAATTTGCATAGATATTTAAGCATTGTTCAGAGCTACTTGTTTGGGGTACAAATAATTATCGCTAAAGATAACAATAGTATTTAATTTTTGTGATTCTGATAAACTTACATAACATTATTGATATACCGGACAAAGGGCTATACAATATATATTAACTTTTAAAAGACGATTCATATATGCTAGTCCCTTAAGTGGTGCAAGACCAACATTTTTCAAAATAACATTATACAAATGACAACGTACATGTGTCAAAGCAAAATAAACAACAAAAAAAACTACAATTACTTGGTCTGTCATTTTTCCAAATTTGTCACGGGTTCCACAACTACTTCATCATTTCTCATATAATTTTGTCAAGTTTGAAACCTGGTTCGACCCGGATGGTTCAACCGGTTGAACCGTTCCGGTCAAAAAAAACATGTCGATTTAAACCGAGTCAACCCGACAGGTTGGGTCGAAAACAAGTCAAATTAAATCGGGTCAACCCGTCGGGTTTGAAGCGTTCCGGGTCAATTAGGTTTTCGATGTGTATTATAGTTACCTTTTGAAATATATGTCTTCAACATTTTCACTTTTAGTTTCAACTTTTAAATTTTTACTTTTTGGTTTTTCCTTTATATATAGTATATAGCAGGGTACTCGGGCGTTTTGGTGGTGGTTACCTCGTGATGATTAACCGCAGAAATAGATCTCGATGAGACCTGATTCACCAATTTGTATCGGTTTCAACGAGTCCTCTCTAATTCGTTTTCGGATGGTTTTAATTGGTTAGTCGAACCGGTGGCGACACCAGTTCCCGGTTGAACACGTTGGTCTGGTCAGGTCCAGTTTTCAAAACTATATGTAACATCAACTTGTTATTTTGTATGAAGTTTTGTGTGTTTTATTAATTTGTATAAGATTTAATTGCATTTTTGGTCCCTGTGGTATGGCCAAATTGTAGATTTGATCCCTGAAACTTTGAAAGTGCACCATAGGTCCTCATTTTCAAGTTTTCGTTGCATGTTTGGTCCCTGGGTCCACACAAACTAAGGGTATTTTAGACATTTGATATTGTCTTTTTCTTTTTCTATTTACTTTTTAGTTTTCTTACATAAATAGTCCCTGTGTTAGAAGGGGTTTTACATATTTAGTCCATACACATTTTTTTTTTATTTGCAAATCTTCTTCCTATTGTTTTGACCCGTTACGGGTTTGGTCCCTTAACCACTATTTCTGTTAGTTTGACTGTCAAGTGGATGTTTTTGTCCGTTTTTTAACGTTTTCGTCCGATTTTATACGTCTTCGTCGGTTTTTTTTACGTTTTCGTCCGTTTTTATACGTTTCGTCCGTATTTTTACGTTTTTGTCCATTTTATACGTTTTCGTCCGTTTTTTTACGTTTTCGTCCGTTTTTTTACATTTTCATCCGCTTTCGTTCGTTTTTTTACGTTTTTTTCCGTTTTTATACATTTTTTTACGTTCTCGTCTGTTATTTTACGTCTTCGTCCGTATTTATACGTTTTCGTCCATTTTTTTACGTTTTCATCCGTTTTCGTCCGGGTTTATACATTTTTGTCCGTTTTATACATTTTCGTCCGTTTTTTATGTTTCGTCTGTTTTTTTATGTTTTCGACCGTTTTTATACGTTTTTGTCCGTTTTTTACGTTTTCATCCGTTTTTATACGTTTTCATTCAATTTTATACGTTTTCGTCCATTTTTTTACGTTTTCACCCACTCTTTGAACGTTTTAGTATGTTCCTGTACGTTTTCATCCGTTCTTATACGTTTTCGTCAATTTTTTTTACGTTTTCGTCCGTTTTTATACATCCTATTTTTACGTTTTCATCCATTTTTTACGTTTTCATCCGTTTTTTACATTTTCGTCCGTTTTTATACGTTTTCGTCCTTTTTTTACATTTTTATCTGTTCATATATGTTTTCGTCTCTTTTTTTTTTGCGTTTTTATCCATTTTTTACATTTTCATCCGTTTTTATACGTTTTCGTTTGTTTTTATACGTTTTCGTCTCTTTTTTACATTTTTATCCGTTTTTATACGAAAACGTATAAAAACGGACAGACATGTATAAAAACGGACAAAAGTGTAAAAAAATGGACGAAAATGTATAAAATCAGACGAGAATGTAAAAAAACAGATGAAAACGTATAGAAAAGGATGAAAACTAAAAAACGGACGAAAATGTATAAAAACAGACGAAAACATAAAAAAAACGGACGAAAACGCATAAAATGTAAAAAAAAAGCAAACGAAAACGGATGAAAACGTAAAAACATAAGAAAATGAAAAAAAAACAAATGAA
This sequence comes from Chrysanthemum seticuspe, assembly GCA_019973895.1. NCBI lineage: Eukaryota > Viridiplantae > Streptophyta > Magnoliopsida > Asterales > Asteraceae > Chrysanthemum > Chrysanthemum seticuspe. The sequence continues at coordinate 39,156,950 of BPTQ01000004.1, forward strand.
ATCGTAAAAATCGGATGAAAACGTAAAAAACAGACGAAAATGAAAAAAAAAAGACAAAAACGGACGAAAACATATAAAATCGGACGAAACGGATGAAAACGTAAAAAAACAGACAAAAACATATAAAAACGGACAAAAACGTAAAAAACGGACGAAAACATAAAAAACATACAAAAACGGATGAAAACGTAAAAAAAATGATGAAAACATATAAAAACGGACAAAAACGTAAAAAAACATACGAAAACGGATGAAAACGTAAAAAAAAGGATGAAACGTGTAAAAATGGAGAAAAACGTATAAATACTTACGAAAACGTATAAAAACGGACGAAAACGTATTGAAACAGTTGAAAACGTATAAAAACGGATGAAAACAGATAAGAACGAACTAAAACGTATGATAACGTAAGAAAAACTAATAAAAATGGGCGAAAACGTATATAAACAGACGAAAATGTATAAAAACGGATGAAAACGGATAAATACGTATGAAAACGTAAGAAAAATGTATAAAAACAGAAGAAAATGTATAAAAACAAATAAAAACGTATATAAACGGCTGAAAACGTATAAAAACGGATGAAAACGGACGAAAACGTATAAATAAGGACGAAAACGGACAAAAATGTAAGAAAAACGGACGTATAAAAATAGGTGAAAACTTATAAAAAATATAATACGAATATTAATAGTTAAATAAATAATAATAAAAAATTAGACTAAATCTGTAAAACATGGCAAGACACAAGGACCATTTATGTAAGAAACTGAAAAAATGAACTGAAAAGAAAATAGGAAAGAAGAAGACAAGGGTATTTTAGTCATTTGATGTTGATCAAGGACTAAACATGCAACGAAAACTTGAAAATGAGGACCTCTGGTACACTTTCAAAGTTTTAGGGATCAAATTTGCAATTTGGCAATATCACAGGGACCAAAAATGTAATTAACTCTTTTTATAATGTGTATAATAACATGTACTTTTCATTTTAGAGTGTTTTAAAAATATCATTAATTAGTGTATTTTTAATTATTTTATATTTTGGATTATATTGTAACTTCTTTAAATTGTACGTTATGAAAATTTTATTGTACTTTTTAGTAAGAGTTGTTTTAATTTGTTATTTTTAATTTGGTAGATGTGTTTTTAATTGGTTGTACAATGTGAATAAATTATTGTATTTTTAAGTAATTAGGTGTTTTAATAAGAGTATTAATTACACTATGCATTTCTCTCTCATTTGACCAATTTCAACAATTCAACTTTTCAACTTTTCACCTTTAACCGTTTTTCTATTATATGTAGTATAGATATACTCCACTTTATACTATATTTTAATTTTTTCTTTACAAAGTGTTAATTGCTAACATATATCTCTTTTCTTACAATTATTACCCAATTACTATATATCATTTTAGAGTTACATGTTTTCCTTCATATCACATTAATAAATTGAATTTTGTTAATAATTATATTTATTTAAAACATATGTTATCAAAAGTCCAAAAAAAATGCCCAAACATAAAATATCAAGACTTCTGACTAAAGACATCCTAAATGTTTTATATATAGTTAAGATATGGAGTAAGATGGCTCGTTTGGTTTGTAGATGAGTTTAGGATTTGGATTTGGATTTGAATTTGAATTTGAGTTAAGTTTTGAATTTGGATTTGATAAAAAAAAAAAAAAAAAAAGTATAAAAATTGTTTGTTTTCTATTGGGGTTAGGATTTAAATGTAAATAAAAAATTATAAAATAATAATATACTAAATTAAATAAAAGTTAAATGACATTTTATTTGCTATATGAGAAGACAAAATAAAGCTAAAATGAGGAGATGGCCCACCAACATAAATAAAATGTCAGAAAATCTACCGTAAAGCCAACAAATGGGTAAGGTTTTATACAATCGAAATATTCGGGCTTCAAGTTACTGTTTGAAATCCGAAAATCTTAACCAAACAATTATTTTTTACTTTGGTACCAAATCCTAACGCCTAATACCTCATACCAAACGGCACATAAAATACATCCTTATGTTGCACATTTGAACATCATACATTCATGTAAGATAAGTTGGAACATGTGCATCCTTTCGATAATAAAAGTCAACCACCATACATCCCTGAGGACGAACGATGCAATTATTTCCCGTTATCTTCTAACGTGGATCTAACGCGAGGGAAATTATTTGCATCGTTAATCTTCAGGGAGTATAATGTCTAACGTTTATTATTATTTTTATTTACTATTTATTTTATTTATTTATTTTATTTATTTTTTATTTTTTAATATTTTTTACTAAGGAAAAACAAACATGAGCAACCATAAGTGTCATAAAAGCGTAAAATATATAGATTTTCAAACTAAAATTTTAATCGCCCTTAATCACCGATTAGATAAATTAGTATTTGAACCATGTTAGTTTCATTTCACTTATGTTATCTCTTTGAACTCTTATTGGTTAATTAATTATGTTATATTATCATTTTAAATACGAATTACTAGACGTTTAAAATATTTGAACATATAATTAGGATCTTACAATTTCGATTTTGCAAAAATATTGTTAGCCTCGCTTTTTATAAAGATAACGTCACATACGTGAAATGGACTAGATGCATAGAATACTTTGCCCTTAGGGACTAGTATCATTTATGTGGCAAAGTTAGGGCCTATATATACCCCTCATGACTCTCCATGAGGGGTGAGGTGAATCATTTGGTCATTGTGTTCTTTTGTGTTTATCTTAATAAAACCTTGTTTTCTCCTCCCTCTCTCTAACTTTCTCTCACTAAGCAAGATGATGTTCTTCATCTACTTTCACCAACCAAGGCCTCCAAACCACATAAATCATATAGTAATCGGTCCTGACAATTGGTATCAGAGCCATGTTACAATATCTGTGACTTTTATGACTTTTGATACAATATCTGTGAAATATTATTGTGGTCAAACCTTCAGTTTTCTTGGTCAAAACAGTCAACGGAAGCATTTTTATGCTGTTTCTGGGTTATTGTATGAAGATGGTCGGAAAAACATGGTCGGAAAACCTCACCGGAAAAAGTCAAATGGTCAAAACCCTTTTTTTACGCGTAGGGGGAATCTACAGTTGAGATACGCGTAGCTGTGAAGTTACGCGTAGGAAAAAGCTACGCGTATGCGACTATGCGTTTACGCCTAAGTCTGGCTTACGCTTAAGCCGGCTTACGCATATGCATCAGCGCTTACGCATAAGGTAGACCATGTTTACGCATAAGCAATGTTACGCGTAAGAAATTACTGAGCAGAAATGAAAAAAGTTACGCGTAAAGTTGTTAAAAGACCACGACCAAAACAGAAATACCATATACCATTTCATCATGACCTATGTGCTTCAACACCATCATCAGTCCTCTTTAATGAAATAAAATCGAGAACCATTAAAGAAAGTTCCATCCGATTATCAACATCATACCAACATCACAAATACTTCATCTAACCTACTATCCCCATCTTCCATCTCTTTCACGACTCAAAAAGAAAAAATAAAATAAATCTCAGATCTGGTTCACTTCTTCCAATCTTTCAAAGATTTTTTTTTGAAGTTGAACAACAATCATCATTGATCCATATGAAGCTATGCTCCTTGTTCAATATCCGAAACTTGAATGAAAATATTTTTAACAAGTATGTTAAAATCGTTTTCGTGTCTCGTTCCTCTACCATAAACAAACTCAAAACAAAAGAAAAAACCTACCCGTGACCTCCTTCAGAGATCTTGAAGTACTTCATGTGTTCTTCGAATATGGTAAAAGATAATTGGTGCTCACGTGAGATTGAGTTGTGTGTTAAACGGTTTTTGATGATAATGAGATTTGAGATGAGATTCATTTAATATTGAGATTCGTTTGAGAAGTGTTGAGATGTAGGAGGAGATACGTTTCTTTCCCAGATCTGCTTTTGGAGAGATGTGGCAGGCGTACACTTTGATAGTAGTGTGTTTAGGTTAGAATGGATTGTGTTTCTTATATCCGTACATTGATGGATAGTTGGATCGGATTTTCTATTTCGTTGGGCCTTGCATTTTATCCGAATTGGGCTTTAGTGCTTAACACCTATGTGGACCAAAATGGTTAGCATGTATTTCAACTATGGGCTGAATTAAACGATGTCATGGCCTGCTCGCAAACATATGGTATTGGCATGCACGGTTTCATTTCAAAATGAGTGAAAAAAAAAAAAAAAAAAAAAAAAAAAAAAAAAAAAAAAAAAAGGTTGTTATCAAATTTTGTTTCACAAAATTTTTAGATACAATTTTTTTAAATTGGAAAACCGAGTGGTATTTTTGGTATGGTAAATTTTTCACGGAGGGATACAATATTCACGGCTTGAGCGAAGATGTGAAAAATGACTACGGGGTTTTTGTACGGTATTATTGACGAGGAATTGAAGTGACATTTCACGCGTGGACTTCTTTATCTCTAAGACGATGGTTGGTTGGATGCATGTCTCAAGATAACTTGTCTGGGCACATTATGAAATTTGAAAATCTGGTTATAACTGGTAAGGAGTTACGTTGTAGTGCTCACAGTGTGTAACCATCACTTTAAGGAGTTACGTTGTAGTGCTCAGTGTCACACGCAGTTGTGGATTGTTCAAAAATTTAGAACAAGCAGTAAGTCACAAAGTTGGGATGCTTACTTCCTTTTCAAGTTAGTCGTATCGGGTTATCTCCACATGTGGTCATTACTATTAGCCGGTGAATTCAAAGGAGGTTCGATAAAAGGTTGGTTTGAGAGAAGTTTATTGAGAGTATTTCTGCGACATATTCTCACGGAAATTTGATCAAGCTATGATGTTTTAATATTGCATCAAGAAGGTAATACGGTATGTACGCAACATTATGATGATTCCGATAGCTCGCAACCATCAGGAGGGAGAAGTTGGTATTTCATCTTCCGTGATTGGATTACGAAGGGATTTTTGCTTAAGACTGAAGAAGGAGAAGTAGTGTGGTGTACATCGGCGTTTTTTACCAACTTGGATGCAATACTAAGTGAGTTATGTTGTGATGATGTTCCCAGAACGACAACCATTGTGCTTCAAGAGTTTACTTTCTCCGCTGCGTGTCTGAAGATTAAAGACGTGTTGGAAGAGAGTTGTCGGTTCAGGAGGGAGCAAAAGTGAAAGAAAAAAGGCTCACTAGTTAGGAGGGAGTAATAACCTAACTAGACCGTTACAGTTGAAGTTCAGAGCTACAAGAAGATCATTTGCCGAGGTCATCGGAAGGGAGAACTTCAAGTTTGCCTCAGTATCTAGACTACAGAGACTCTGCACTTCAAGAAAGTCAACATTGTTCTTTACTATTGTAATTTACTTTGTTTTGTATTTATAGGTCTCATTGTAACCATTCACGTGTGACGCTATCTTGGAGGGAGATTGTTAGCCTCGCTTTTTATAAAGATAACGTCACATATGTGAAATGGACTAGATGCATAGAATACTTTGCCCTTAGGGACTAGTATCGTTTATGTGGCAAAGTTAGGGCCTATATATACCCCTCATGACTCTCCATGAGGGGTGAGGTGAATCATTTGGTCATTGTATTCTTTTGTGTTTATCTTAATAAAACCTTGTTTTCTCCTCCCTCTCTCTAACTTTCTCTCACTAAGCAAGATGATGTTCTTCATCTACTTTCACCAACCAAGGCCTCCAAACCACATAAATCATATAGTAATCGGTCCTGACAAATATAAACGATATATAGTAAGATATCAATCTTAATAGCCTTGTTTCAAACAATAGAAAACCCAAATCCAGACACCTCCTTACTTAGTTTTTGTATTCTTCAATCTCATTCTTCTATAAAGAATCAACCACTTCAAAATGCAGTGGTGGTTGATACTTGATAAAAGAATGAGATTGGAGAATATGAAAATAGGGCGAGGAGGTGTTTGGATTTGGGTTTTCTATTGTTTGAAGAAAATAAAAATAAATGGATATTTCGGCTCGATTTTGTAAAGAAGAAAATAATAATAAAATAATACAAACACAAAATACAAAAATATATAAAAAACATAAAAATGAAAAATGAAAAATAAATAAATAAATAAATAAATATTATAAAATAAAAACAATAATAAACGTTAGACATTATACATCCATAAGAACTAACGATGAAAATATTTTCTCTCGTATTAGATCTATGTTAGAAGATAACTGGAAAATAAGTGTAGCGTTCGTCATCATGGATGTATGATGACTAACTTTTATTAACAGATGGATGCACGTGTGCCAACTTATATGACATGAATGTATGGTGTTCAAATGGGCAAAGTGTAAAATGTATTTTTGACTTTACTCTAAATCATCGGACGTTATGATAAACATAAAATTTGGAGAAAAAACACCCAAGAATAATGTAACTGCATATAGCCATAAACCAAAGTTAACCCCAAATGAGGTTATGTTATGCATAATTTATGCCAGAACACCACGAAGGTTGAATTTGACGTTTGTTATAATTTTGATGTTAATGAAACATTGAGTACCCTTTCGTGTTGTGCAATCACATATATATTTTTTTTATTGAGCTTTAATGTTTTTTAAACATAAGTGAAGATGTGAATTAATATGACCAATAACCATGTTCACCTTTCAATGCTAGACTAAGGGGGGTGTTTGTCTTTACGTTTTGGAGTGGATTATTAGATTATCACGTTTTGAAAACGTGATAATTTATTCAGAGGTGTTTGGATGACTTATCTCAAAACGTGATTATTTGCTTTTTTTTCTCTTAAAATGACGTTTTGAAAAAGTAAGGGGAAGGGTGCATTTGAAAAACGTGGTTTTCCAAACTCACTTTTCTGGAAACGTGAATTTTGATAAGCAAAGACAAACACCCCCCTAATATCGTGACTTTAAATTAATAAAATACTCTTTTAGTTGCTATAATGATCAATGTGTTAGCTACTAAAACACGACGTATAACAAAAGTATGGAAAATATGAGAAAGTTTATACAAGTGGAAGTTACTTTAAGTTCAAGTGATTAATTTCTGGTGAGTATTGAAGAAGACTAGAAGAGTATTGAATATTTGTAATGAAATATATTAAGGGTTGTTAATGTGCCTCATAGGTACACTCACCTCTTGTAAACTAAAGTTGTGAATCTGAAACTGCTAAAACATTGTACAAAAGTGTTCCTTCACATGTTTATTTTTCAATAAACAAAAGTAAAAAGTAAATCGATGACACGATAACTAAATGTGTCAAAAAGACGTTATGACATGATTTGAATAAGTATAATATTCGCTTTATACTATATGTTCTTCACAATTATGCTACATGTTAACATTTGTTTAGATTACAAATTCGAACAATAGTTGTTCTTTATAAAGTTCAGAAAACGTGTGCGTAAGTAACTGTCTTGAGTAAATACTCGCAAACATAACAAAAATACCAATCAAAGAGAGTACTTTGAACAAGTAAAGTTAATGCTCATACCTACATGGCTTTAAAAATGGTTTTTGCGACTTTGTCTCAAAGAAGCTTATCTAATAAAAAAACGTTGCTTAACACACTATAGTTTAGAAAAGTAGACAAACAAGTTTTTGGGAATATAATATGCACTTTTCTTAACTCATAATTTATGGTTTTTCTTGCATTCTACTAAAATCTAGACTACGTTTCAAATAAGCAGATTAAAACTCTACTTTTACAAAACGCAACTTCACTGAATCACTGACCTATAAGGCTTAACACAGTCGAACGTAAAAAGTCGGTTGGTTGAGACCCACGCCCGATTTTATCGGTCAAGTCGATTGTGAGCGGTTGGTCGAATATCGGTCGGTCGACTATATGAAACAATATCGTTCGAATTATCGACCGATTGTATACCACACATTAATCCAAAAAACTTTTTAAAATGTTATCGTTTAAATTTAAAAAAAAAAGAAAAAAAAAAATCGGTCATCGACTATGATAACTTGATCGTGTCGGATCGCCGAAAAAAAAAAAGCTGATGTGGCAGACTTGTGACCCAAGTCACGACTGTGGGCAGCCTAAGCATGTTTTGAAAACATTGTCCCACAAACTTACCTCTTTACAACATAGTTTTGCTCACATATAAAAATGTACTTCGTTCGTATCAAAATTCGTCTTTACACAAAAAAATATATAGTTTAAAAAAAATAAGACCAGTTTATTGTTCAACCAATCAATTTCATCACCCACTCTTTCTTTTAATTAGTTAAAATAAAAAAAAATGAGTAATTATTTAAAAAAATAGTAAAATAAAAAGATAGAACAATAACTTTGCATTCAACCAACTCACTTAGCTCAATTGGTCATCTAGGTTTTTTCTAAAACTTAGAGCACAAGGTATGGGCAATACCAATAACACGTTATTGGTATGCCACCTCAGTGCCACATCATACACTTCCAAATAACACACCAATAACTCAAACACCCTCCCTCATAACACACCACTAACATGTTATTGGGTCCCGCAAAATACCCCACTAAAAATACCCACCCACTCACAATACAAAAACAAAAAAGACAAAAAGACAAAAAAACACACACACAAGTTTCATTTGGCTTGAGCCACTCTAGTAACTCCAAAACCATTTGGCATGTAAATGGCTTATTGCATGGTATGGTAAATGGCATGTTATTTGTCAAAAATTTTGTGTTTGGCATGTTAAATAAAGACCATACCTTGTGCTCTTAGAAAAGGTTTTACCCAGAAAGCCGTGAGTTCTAAGGGTTTCCTTTCGCGGGTCTCTCCTAATGGTTCGGATCCCCAAGCTTGCCTATTTAGATGGTTTAACTCGAGGTCAAATTTTAAGTTTGGCCCGTTTTAATAGAATTTTGAAATCAATAAATTGTTAAAAACACATTCCCAAAACCCTAAAATAGTAGTTTGACTTTTCAATTTTTTGCAATATTCTCTTTTGTACATATTATTTGTACCAAACCTTGAAAGTGCTTGACACAAATAGACACAACCCAAATCACAAAAAGTACACTTTTTGCAACAAACATCCAAATCCAACCAACAACACCCATTATTCTAAAATCCATAATTCCACCACCTCTACATGCTACACACTCATACCACCCCATTTTCCAAAACTTAATTCTCACTCAACAACAAAACAACACCCTTTACCCCAATTAACCCAAAAAATCTGAAAACTCTGAATCAAGAAACATGGTAATGGTTCATATTGCACCTGCAAAAGGTGACACTTTGACTGATAAAGCTGCTATGATGAGAGAATCAATAACCAAGAGCCAGTTGATTACTGATAATATGGTTCAGATTTTGGGTTCTTTTGATCATAGGTTGTCTGCTCTTGAAACTGCCATGAGGCCTACTCAGGTCATTCCTTTTTTTTTTTTTTTTTTTTTTTTTTTTTTTTTCAAGTTTGTATTTTTATTGTGAATTATGACGATTTATGAATACCCTTTTGAGTATTTGATTAAATTTGGTGATTTTGGTGTGAATTAGGATGATTTGTGGATACCCTTTTGGATAATTGATTAAATTTGATGATTTTATTGTGAATTATGATGATTTGTGAGTACCCTTTTGAGTATTGGATTGAATTTGGTGTTTATATTATGAAAATTGATGATTTGTGGATACCCTTTTGGTTATTTGTTTGAATTGTGTGAAAAAGATGGGATTTTTTGAATTTGGTGTTGAAATTAAGAAAAAAAAAATTGGATCTTGATCTGGCTTGTGTTAGAAGCAATGTATTTAAGGTGGTGGTACATTTTGGTAATTAGAGTTATAGGGTGTTTGGGTGATTATCTGACTTTTACGTTTGTGAAACGGAAATGACCAGAAAATAGTGTTTGACAAACCATTAGAAAATTAATGATCATATATTTCCTTTGGAAGAACATGTTGATACCTGCTTTTTGTGAATGTAGTTTTCTAGACACAATTCCAAACACCCCCTTAGGAATGTCACGGATAATGTTCTATCATAGTAACTATAATCTTTTATAGGAACAATGGGCTTGTTTGGTAATTCGAAAATTATAATTAGAATGTTGGGACATTATTGACTATAGTTACTAAAAGTCTAAAACTAACAACGGAACCTAAGTACATTGTTATTCTCTGACATTGGCCTTAACTAAAAGGTTAATTGCACCAAACCGTAACATATTTTCGTTCTTTTTGGCATTGCAAACAACATATTTCTTTACACTGCATGTAACATATCTACATGTGATGAAATTCTTATTATGATTGCTGAGACTTACACTGTTTCTTCATGTCATTCATTTCTTGTAGATAAGGACACATGCTATACGTAGAGCTCATGAGAACATTGATAAAACTTTGAAGGCTGCTAATGTTGTATTGCACAAATTTGATCTCTCTCGTGAGGTTAGTTTCTGTTAACTACTCATTGCTAATGGATTTTTAAGGCGGGTCACTTGGGCCGTGTTTTGTTACTGATCAAACAGTTTAAAAAAATATATAATAATGGAACAGGTCAAACAACTCAAAGGGACCAAATTCACTTAACGAGTATTCAAATGCTTACAATGTCTTAATTCTCTTTTCAGAATAAATCATATTATCATTTTTGTAATAGGTAAAAATGTACCACATTTGACCTGAAACCAGTTTTGACTTTTGACCCGTTACCCAAAACTGTCTGACCCACCCATGTTTCCATGTTAATGGGATGGATGATGTGAAGTTCATTATTTTATCGACTATTTACATTTGCGATATGTAGGCTGAGGCTAAAATACTTAAAGGTCCACATGAGGATCTTGAAGGCTATCTGGAAGCTATTGAACAACTAAGAAGCAATATTCGGTTTTTTACCAACCATAAAAGCTTTAAGAGTAGCGATGGGGTCCTTAGCCATGCAAATAGTTTGCTTTCTAAAGCTATCTCTAAATTAGAACATGAATTTAAACAGCTGTTATCGTCATACAGGTTTGTTCCGTCATTCTATAATATTCTCTAGTAGAAATCATCTTTTATCCTACGAAGCATTGTCTGTGCTTCTTATAAAAAAGGAAATATGCATTTGGGAGCCATATTGATGATTGTGGAAATTAACGTCTTATAAATTCTGTCAGTAAAGCAGTGGAACCTGATCGGCTATACGAGTGCCTTCCTAATTCACTACGGCCATCATCTGGATCACCTGATGCAAGTGGCAAGAATGCTTCTAATAGTCATACGGATCACATCACTGCAGAAAATGCTGTTTATAAACCTCCAGTCCTCATACCACCTCGGGTACTACCCTTGCTTCAGGATTTAGCTCAGCATATGGTTCAAGCTGGTCACACTCAGCAGTGTCTGATTGTATATAGGTAATAAAAAGAATATCTTATTCGTATCCTTTTTTCTGGTTAGCGGCCATTAGTTGATCTGTAGTGTAAAAAAATAAAAATAAAAATATGTTTTTTTTTTTAATTCTAGTGACACATTATCGCACATGTTTTTTGTCGTTTAGGGATACTCGTTCTCAAGTCCTGCAAGAAAGCCTTCAACAATTGGGAGTTGAGAAGCTTACTAAAGATGATGTCCAAAAGATACAATGGGAGGTCTTGGAACTCAAAATTGGAACTTGGATTCATTTTATGCGAATTGCAGTAAGTTGATTAAATAATAAGACTGATTCTTATTTTGTTCTGTGAAAGTTACAACATTTTCTTTTCTGGGAAATAAATTAAGTTTAAATTACTAAGGGGTGTTTGGATTTGCATTTTGAAAGTAATTTTTATATTAAAGAGAGTAATGCTACTTCAAGTTGCAATAATATGATATCAGATCCAAAATGCCAATCCAAACACCATGGTACTTGCTTCTATGGGAATTCCAAATAGTACTAATGGTATCAATAAATACCTTCAAGTCTCTTCATTGATATATTTGGTATTTAACAAATAGCAAGCGTTTTATACTTCATTGAGACTTACTTAATGAAGTTGTTAATCATGTCATATAGGTAAAACTGTTATTTGCTGCTGAAAGAAAAGTTTGTGATCAAATGTTTGAAGGCCTCGATTCCCTTAAAGATCAGTGTTTTGCCGATGTTACAAAAGGGAGCGTTGCCATGCTTCTTAGTTTTGGGGATGCAGTTGCCAAAAGCAAAAGATCACCCGAAAAGTTATTTGTGCTTCTTGACATGTATGAGATTATGCGTGAGCTTCACTCTGAGGTATTTTTTGCAAGAAATCCGTTCATTTTAGTACAGTGAGATGCAAATTGAAATACATTGTTGATTTGGTAATGTTGATTACCACATAAAACTTAAGAAAAATAATATGACGTGGAAGAATGAAGTGCTAGTTCTCCTAGAAAGTTTCTTATTGTTTTCATGGAGAGATTTATTATTATTAAGTGGATTATTTGCAGATTGAAGCGCTTTTCAGTGGTAAAGCTTGCAAAGAAATTAGAGAAGGTGCATTAGGTTTGACAAAGAGACTTGCTCAAACAGCAAAAGAGACGTTTGGGGATTTTGAAGAAGCAGTTGAAAAAGATGCAACAAGAACGGCTGTTGCAGATGGAACCGTCCATCCTCTCACAAGCTATGTCATCAACTATGTCAAATTCTTATTCGAGTAAGTGTCAGTGTGTGTGTTCACGCGCGTGTGTATACTTGTATGATTATTCCGTTTCCAAAAAAAAGTACTTCTATGATTATTAGAATAAGATTATTACAAATTTATGCAAAGCACACCAAAAAAGCATCTTCTACGACATGTTCGTACAGCTGATTATCTCATCATGATCATTCAATATCCCATAATCACTTTCAAAACACACATCCAAACGCCCTCTTAAAAATCTAAACTTGCGAAACTGCGAAAAAATACGCGTCTGCTATGTACCTTTTAGAACTAAAATTTGTAAACAAATGTATTTTCAGCTATCAATCAACGCTGAAGCAACTGTTTCAAGAATTTGAAAAGGGAGACGACTCGAATGCTGAGCTGGCATCTGTAACGATGCGGATTATGCAGGCACTTCAAACCAATTTGGAAGGAAAGTCAAAGCAGTACAAGGATCCTGCATTGACCAACTTGTTCTTGATGAATAATATTCATTATATGGTCCGATCTGTCCGCAGGTTTGATACCTAAAGCACAAAACTTTTTAAATTTGGTAATACAGGTACTCGATACATTATTAATATTTTTTTTTACTGTTGTCAGGTCTGAGGCCAAGGACTTGTTAGGGGATGATTGGGTGCAACGTCACAGAAGAATTGTTCAACAACATGCTAATCAGTATAAAAGGATCGCGTGGGCTAAGGTATGAGTAGTATATCTAACGAATCAAAACGGATATTAGGTAATATGGTTTGAGTTACCATTAAACGTTTTTCGTCGTAAATTTTCTCTGAGCATGTAGTGTGTCAATTATGACTAACAAAATATTTCAAGGATAATCTACGTTTTTGAATGAGAATGACTTTCAAGATTTTATGATCAAAAAATACGTCTGACCCTTTTGACACATTCTTTCGAAGCTATTTTATATTTGACTTGTTTGACCCGTTAGAGATAAAACATGATCAAGATAGACCCATCTATAAGTATATGGGTCGAAACATAGGGAAACACCGACAGTGGTATCTTATAACGTATACTCATCTCAACTAAGATAATTTCAAGGTATCTGAAATAACTTGGTTTTTGTTTATTTTTCGATAGAACCTACAGTGTCTTACAATACAAGGCTTGAATTCATCAGGCGGTGATGGGCCAAACAGTAGTGGGGCTTCGCGAGCTCTCGTAAAGGATAGGTTCATTTTCAGCAATACCCTTTTGATTATATCTTCAAATACATGAAACGTTTATGTGATCTGAGTGTAAATGTTATGGGCTATTCTAGGTTAAAGATCTTCAATCTTCAATTTGAGGAGCTTCATCAAAGACAATCTCAGTGGACCGTTCCTGACTCAGAGCTCCGGGAATCATTGAGACTTGCAGTTGCTGAAGTCTTGTTGCCTGCTTACAGATCCTTCATTAAACGTTTTGGGTATGGTTTTCTCATTACTTGGGTCGACCTGTCAATAGTTGCCGATAATGTATTTTTATAGCATACAACTCGGTTAAAATTCTTTGGTTTAATTAGATTCGATATATGTTTTTAACCATACTGAACACAAAATTTTAAAAATAGCCAAAAAGTTAGTGATTCTAACGCTGTTTATGTTGGCTGCAGAGCACTTGTCGAAAGTGGTAAGAATCCTCACAAATACATAAGATATACAGCAGAGGATCTTGATCGGATGCTTGGTGAATTTTTCGAGGGTAAAACTTAAAACAGCGCATACACAAGGGTATTTAAGTAATTCTCCATCTACCCAACATAAGCGTGTTGCGAGGGTCTATACCATACGTATCCGCTCGTAAAGGTGTTTGGTTCGTCTGTTGTTAACTGTATTGCTAATGTTGTGACGGGTATCTTGTAATTTTGTATAGATTAGAAACATATTGAGTGATTGAGCATGTTAATTTATTTTTATCAAATATTATGGAACATATTTATTACATGTTCTTAAGTGTCAAAGAATTTCTGGAGTTTCTTTGTTACACATTTGCTTTGGTTATGATTAAGGGTGTAAAAAAGTCAACCCGACCTGAACCTTAACCCAAATACTAAATAGGGTTGGGTTACTCGGATTAAAATTTTGGGTTATTTGGGTCAACCCGAATACTAAATACGGTCTGGTATCATGTTGAAAATGTTTGGCTAACTCGGGTTTGGGTCGACCTGATTGACCCGAATAAGGGGTTTTTTTTTATTTTTATATATGTAGTTTTTTTTTTTTTTTTTATGAATTATATATGTAAACATATTGAACTATTACTCATACTCAGAGCGACCCGAACCCAAATAGACCTAATCTGATTGGACCCGAACCTGACTAACCTGCGATCTTAATAGGTTGGGTTTGTGCATGGTTTTTTTGGTCTCAACCCGACTTTGACTCGACTTGAATTGACCCGAATCCGACCCGACTGACATTCCTAATTATGATGTTCCCAATTATCATCTTATATAACACAATTGTTGCTTAGACGTGAAAGATGCACGGAAAGTATTATAATATGCTTATAATTTTTTATTTATTTTTATTCTTTTACATATTTTCTTAAATGTACCATATCGATAGTTCGATACTTAAATCTAATAAATACTAATTCTTGCATACATATTTTCAAATTTCGTCCCGATATCACTCTTTTAATATCACGTAATATTTATACCATATGATTAAAGAAGTCAAGTATGATTATTTAGGCAATAAAACAAATGAAATGGTTAATTAGTTCACTCAAATATGAATGGGACAAATACGGAGTAATAAATAGGGTGAAGGCTGAGAATACGTAACAAACTTTCTCAAATATACCGATGTACGTAACATACTTATTTTATTATTTATGTACGTAATATACTTTCAAATTTGGAACAATGTACGTAATATGACCGGTAACTAACAAGTTACCAGGTCAAAAAGTTTGAAAAATGACATAAATGGTCCCTGTGGCTTGCGTTGACTTTCACAGGTCATCCATTGACTTTATTTTCGGTTAAAAAAGTTTCAGTAATAGTCCTTATGGTCATTGGCTTTAGATTTAGTCATTTTGTTCCGTTTTTCTTACGTTTTGTCTGTTTTTATCGGTTTTCATCCGTTTTTCTTACATTTTTCCTAATTTTTGTCCGTTTTTCTTACGTTTTGTCTGTTTTCTTTCGTTTTTGCCAGTTTTCATCCGTTTTTGTCCGTTGTTCATACGTTTTGTCCGTTTTTCTTATGTTTTTATCAGTTTTTGTCCGTTTTTCTTACGTTTTTGTACTCTTTAAACATATTGAAAATTTTTTCCAAAAAGAAAAAAAAAATTGGAAAAAAATTCTCCAAAAAAAAAATTAGAATTTTTTCCCAAATTTGAAAACAAAAATTCCAAAAAAAATTTAAAAAAATTGGAAATTTTTAAATTTTTTAAAAAATCTTGAAAAATATTTTTCAAATTTTTATAAAAAATCTTAAAAAAATATTTTTTAAAAAAACATATTTTTTTTAAATCTTAAAAAAAGTGGAAATTTTCAAATCTTTTAAAAAATATATTTGAAAAATAATTTTTTTTATTCAATTTTTTTGAAATTTTTTATTCAAAATTTTTTTTGAAATTTGAAATTTTTTTATATTTTTTTGGAAATATTTTTTTTCTATTTTTTTTTTCAAAATTTTTTTGGATTTTTTTTTTCAAATTTGCGAAAAAATTCCAATTTTTTTTCTTTTTGGAAAAATTTTTCAATATGTTTAAATAGTAAAAAACGTAAGAAAAACGGACAAAACGTAAGAAAAACGGACAAAAACTGATAAAAACATAAGGAAAACGGACAAAACGTAAGAACAACGGACAAAAACGGATGAAAACTGGCAAAAACGAAAGAAAACAGACAAAACGTAAGAACAACGGACAAAATCGGATGAAAACTGGCAAAAACGAAAGAAAACAGACAAAACGTAAGAACAACGGACAAAAACGGATGAAAACATAAGGAAAACGGACAAAACGTATGAACAACGGACAAAAACGGATGAAAACTGGCAAAAACGAAAGAAAACAGACAAAATGTAAGAAAAACGGACAAAAAATTAAGAAAAATGTAAGAAAAACGGATGAAAACCGATAAAAACGGACAAAACGTAAGAAAAACGGACAAAAACGGAACAAAATGACTAAATCTAAAAGCCAATGACCATAAAGACTATTACTGAAACTTTTTTAACCGAAAATAAAGTCAATGGATGACCTGTGAAAGTCAACGCAAGCCACAGGGACTATTTATGTCATTTTTCAAACTTTTTGACCTGGTAACTTGTTAGTTACCGGTCATATTACGTACATTGTTCCAAATTTGAAAGTATATTACGTACATAAATAATAAAATAAGTATGTTACGTACATTGGTATATTTGAGAAAGTTTGTTACGTATTCACCCTAATAAATAAAACCATTTAATTTGAATATTCGTTATATTTGCCGGGTAAACGTGGATAACGTTACACCATACAAAACAGTTTTGTTTATAGCTGACCCAACCCAACTAGCTCTAAACGGGTCAAACTTGAAGCTCAAAATGTTAATGGCATCAGTTTCATGAATCTTTCTCCTTACTTTCGACTCGTACGTACTCATCATCATCATCAACATCTTGCACTTTATCTCTTTACATCGACTTCGAAGATAGTTACTTCTCGATTTACCATGGAAGAAACAAGTGATATGAACCAGTCGAAGAAAGTGGCGGATGATTTACTTCCTCATATACTTAATCTGTGAGTTTAGCTTATGCACTTTTTTATTTATTACCAAAATATATGCACTTAGTTTATTCATTAAGTTGTATAGTGCTATATGTTAGAATTTTGGGTGTGAGTGTGGGTGGTAATAATCAAACAATCCTGATTATATTCCCTAAATCATGTAGAGCTCACTTTCAGATTGAAGTATTTTGACCGTGTATGCCTTGGCCCTTCGGTATCACGAAATCCTCAATTGGATAATTCACAGAATCACACTTAGTTTCTAAGGCACGAGAAAACTAAGTAATACACAGAAAGGTTGTTATGTTTGTTATGTTCTGGAAAAGATCATTTCTGGTGTATATAACCTAACCGAAAGGTAGTTATGTTTGTTGCGGCATCAAGCTAGCTAGAACGAGTTGTTGGAAATGTATATATTTACAAACATGTGAATGTCCGGATTCGAACTCGTGACCACGGGATTGCACACATTAGCGAATGAGAATTAAAGTTAATAATTAATGTTTATGTTTACGATTAATTATTACACATTAAGTCCGGTTAACGATCGTTATGTATTTAACGGAAAAATGACTAACGACCGTTAAATGGAAAAGAGAAGGACTAGAAATGGAAACTTGGGAAAGTTATGGAATGGGCTTGGGCTCCTCTATGGTGGCCGGCCATAGGCCTCTCCAAGGCCCTAATCTCCCCTAACTTGTCCTCTAAGTTTTACTTCTAGTATAAAAGGAGGGGTAGGGTCTAGGGTTTCATTCACACCTTGTGCATTGAATTAACCCTAGATCTCCTCTCTTCTCTTTCTTTGCATACCTTAGCCGAAAACCCCATTTGTTAGGGAGTTCGGTTTTGTTTTGCATTTACGAGGGCTTGTGTTAAGATCTAGCAATCGCTTGATTCGTTGGTTAATTCGTGTGTACAAGAACGTGGTTGTAAGACATTATTCTTACACCATTTAGTACTTCTTTGGTTTGCTTTGCTCGAGGGTGGTTTTGCTTTGCTCGAGGGATTTGATATTCGCAAGAGGTACGTTACGCATACTTTCAGTTAATTAATTTATTTGTTATGATCTTAAGTCTTCCGCTGTGTACTCTTGATGTCTTTATGTTTTATTTTATTTTATATATCATAAACTCAACACGAGTGTCCACTCCACACCTCCTAACTCGACTGTAAGCTAAACCTGATTAAGCCCTTGATCTCAAGTAAAACACAATTACATAAAATTTAAGTGATGACACTAAAATCACCAACACTATATACTCCTTGTGAGTTTGAGTTGTAATAATAGGAGATCAAAGGGCTTCTGTCCGGTGGTACACCATGTATGAGAATACTCTCCAACCAAATGGTTGTGGGTACGAGCCTTGTCTAGGACATGTGAGAATGCTCTCCAACCAAATTGTTTACATGCCTCACACAGTGTTAATTAAAATTGTTTAAGGGGTATGTGTCTCTTTAGGTTTGTTTTTCTGTTAATAAAATTAACTATTTGTTATGTAATTTTGATGTCACTTATTCAAGGTATGCATCTCGTGCGACACCTCAAGATTTTGAAATCTATGCTCCTAATGCATCCTTTGAAGATCCCCTCATGTGCGCTCGTGGGTAAGCACAGTTATGTAATTTGATCTTTTAAAAAGGTTCCGAAAAATTCATTTACTGACATAGTGACATCCAATTTATATTACAGGGTAAAACAAATCAAGTCAGCCTTCTATTCTCTGTCAAAGGTCATACCAACTCAAAGTTTATATCTTCTTAATATCCGCCAACTCATATACTTCAATATGATGTTTACTTGTTCATAATTTACAGGTCTTTCGCGAGTCAAGGATTGTAGAGTACGATATTAAAGAAAACATACTTCCTGATGGAAAAAGAGAGGTTATAGGCATCTATGTGAACATCGTTTACATTTATATTTATGTTATCTTCTTCTAATTTTGATAGTTTTGTTATGACTCGAATAGATACTCATTGACAACAAGCAATACTACAAGTTCATGGGAAAGGATGTCGATATGATATCACTCATCAAGCTCTATGTAGAGAATGGGAAGGTCATTCGCCATGAAGATTGGTATACATGTTTTTTTTTGTCGTGTCTATCTATTTACAATGGTTTTTATTTTCATGAATTTCAAAGAGCATATATTATATGGATGCTCACTTCTATAGATGGAAATACGGGGCGCTCTAAATTTTTTTATAAATAATTGTTATGTAAATCAATGACTGTGAAAATTAGAATAATAATCTGAATCTGTGAATATGACGATTTAGGAGGTTGTATACTTGTATGCATCAAAAGCCTTTTTAACTAAAAAGCTTATTTGACCCGTTTGAGAGAAAGATTACCCAGATCAACGAAGTCACAAGTGACTAAGCGAGAGGTCTAACTTTCCACATCTACTCATTTCTGAGTGTTACAGATTGTTTTTCTGTACTTATGTGTCTACGAAACCTCATATGCTTCCATCTAATTGCTCTTTTTAAACATATGTTTATAGTTGGGACAAGAAGCCCCTATGGAATGGACATGGAGAGACTCCTAAGGTGCCACTAGTTGGGAAAATCATAGATGTGACGAAAAGGGCTTCCATGTTTGCAACTCATGCTATGATGAGGTTTGGGAAGGACCCGACTACATAATCCTATTCAGAAATGATAAAAATCATCATTCGTGTAATCTGCGTGTGTGCAATGTTAGTTTCGTTGCTTGGTTTGCCATTCGCCAACTTTTATAAATTTAGAGCACCGTACTATATGTGAAATAATAATTCGTTTGTTGTAACATAACTAGATGAGTAACATGATTTCAAAGAATTATTGTGTAACGAGTTTATATAGTGAGAAAAATGACACTGCATGGTATTTTATCTCTTTCGTTAGTATCCATGGTGATTAGGGTATGTCTGGCAAAAGTATACGCGTCACTACTAAAACCTTTAATTGTCGTTAGTCCTTTGCCGTGCACTTGAGTTTGCAGGCCTATGTAGTACGAGAATACAGACCTTAAATCCCAAGAGTGATCCAGTCCACTGGTGTGCTTAATTAGATCGAATCGGGGCTATGCTATAAGCCCAAATTCCAGGCAGTCCATATTGGTAAGCTGGATCCATTTTGTTAAATAGTTTCACACATAATATCTAGTACCTTACTTAATATATCATATGGTTGGTACACTTTCTATTATCAAGCAGAGTAGTACATAAAGTTCTGATGCTTGCTTTGTTCAAATAATAAAGCATATAAGCCTCTTTTAATCTGTCTATTTATTCTTTCTTCATTTTTCAGTTTGCGGGGTCCGGTTTCCGATGAAAAATAAATGGATTATCAGCTCAGAAGTCAGAAAAAAATGGAGGTAAATAAACAGTTATCCAGAAGAAAAAACATTTCTTAGCTGCAGCCTTTTTTAACTTTCTTATTCACCATTACAAGTGCTATCAACTTTTAACATTGCTGAAACATAGAGTAAACACATAAGGTGCATTGAACTATATATCCTTTCTACACGCTGAAATGAACGAAAATAGTAAAAAATATGTAATGATTTGGTATGTATTGTGGTACTTCGCCTAATTTCATTATCCGATATCACATGAAAACTATAACATTCT
This sequence comes from Chrysanthemum seticuspe, assembly GCA_019973895.1. Classification (NCBI taxonomy): domain Eukaryota; kingdom Viridiplantae; phylum Streptophyta; class Magnoliopsida; order Asterales; family Asteraceae; genus Chrysanthemum; species Chrysanthemum seticuspe. Next base: position 39,177,894 of record BPTQ01000004.1, read on the forward strand.
TATCTCATTTAAGCCAGACTTACCAATAATAAGCAAACTTTAAGTACTAATCTATATATTAGGTCTTTGGTTAACAAATATTAGTGGTAGTCTTGTAGAGTAGAAGTTTTAATGGGGTACAAAGCCCAAGTAAGGGGAATGGGGAAGCACATGATAAAAAAAAGAAGAAAAGAAAAAAAGTAGCATGTCTCACTTCACTTTGTTTCTTTTTCTACATCTCTTTTTATCTCATTGCTGAAAAACAATGACCAAATAATCATTGAAAGCAACATCATAACATATCTAAGATCTGATCATCAAACATTCCCCTATTTTAACTTTTGTTTTTTGCTTCTCTTTTTGACTGGTCTTCATTGTTACCCTACTCACTACATTTATCTTTAAAATCATGAACCCTTGGATCCCTCAATATCATCAATTTCAAATCATGGATCATAAAAACTAAAGATAGATTCATCTTGTCTGTTTTATGAGCTATAAAGGAAAGATTCCACTAAAGAAAGACTAGTAATTATATGGGTTAGAGATCCAAGACTAGCTTCCCCTTACTTTCATGCAAAAGAATCATATATAAAAAAGAAAGGAACAAGCTTTATTATATATGTGTTAACATTTTTATAAATCATAATTTAAGGTAAATTTTTGTACTAATTATCATCAAATGGTTCTTATGCTTCCATGTACAATATGTACCGAGTTGGAGATTCGGCTTCAGAAAAGGATAAATTCTTTTCTTTGAAGATTAGTTTTATTTGCTTTTAGGATGCTCAGGCTTTGCTTATATAATATGAGTCATTGGACGATCATGTTAGCTAACACGTCTAAATGGATATATTATTAGGACGGGTCAAAATAGGATGGGTTTACCCGTGATGCCTTTTTTCATATGTTAAATCTGATTTGCAAAAAGCTATTACTGTATTAAGCTACTGATAAACATAACTCAACAATCATACTGAACCATTTTCATGTAATTGATCTGAAGTCGACATAACGATAGATCTTTTCATCAAAATTGCTAAATATATGTTTATTCAAAGTAATGCAGTTGTGGTTAGTTTGATACTTTATACTAACTTTAATGATAAATGTGTTAATTGCTGCTAAATATATGTTTATGTGGGGTCATGAATCTTTCTCAGTACATATAATATTAAAGAATTTTGTGATATAGAAGCTTGTATTTTTACAATGATCAATATTTCAATTAAAGAAGAAAGCTGAAATGGCTTTCAAAAGGAAACACCTTATGGAATACTTTAAAAGCATTAAAAACCACCCTTAAAAGGAGCTGTGTTTTTGCTTTTATTCTTTCCCCCTTTTTTTTGTTTTTGATCATCTTTTTTCCTGTCAGTAATGATGGCTATACATTTGTATTATTCTCAGTTCATCTCTTGTTTATTTCAAGCCACTGAGATTATCTCCTTAATTAATCATTACTTTTAAGGAAAATCGCGAGTTAAAATAAGGTGTAAATCCTCATTTAAAACCTTGTTTGTATGAGATAATGTATCTCATGCATGCATAGATGGAACCAGGACCAAAATGACCGGGTGCACAATTTTGTTTTTGAAGTATACTAACTAAATAACACTAGAAACACATTTCGATGGATTGGGTGCATTCAAGATGCACTTAGGAAAGATCGATTTTTGTTTTCAAAAATTGACACTGCATCGAAAAATCCATGACTGTCTCGGGACCCTGGGTTCCGTCCCTGCATGCATGCAGGGATGGAGCTAGAATTGTTAAGTGAGTTCAAATCTGAATTAGTAACGTTTGCATACAACAGTCGTTGAGAACGAAAATTAGTGACAAATCGTACTATAGTCTTACAATAGTTGATTATCTTATTAAAGTGGTTTAATGGGTTTGACCCGCTTGACCAATTCAACCCGTGTGACCCCTTCAACGTATTTGACCCATTTTCCATATTACTAGAACTTACAAGTATTTTTACGGAGTTATAACTTAGGGTTGTTTTTTTAAGCTTATGTATCAACTTATTTGTTTATATGCTTCCGGCTTATATTTCATTAGCTTTAGTTTTTCGGCTTATTTTAAAACTTGTGAGAGTTTAGAATGACATGATAAACTTATAAAAGCCCATAAGTCTCAAAATAAGCCAGAAAAATGAGGCGTATGAAACATAAGCCGGAAACAAATAAGCTTATAAGCCCATAACTAAGCTTAAACAAACACTCCCTTAATTAAATTGACTCATTTCTATGTTACTGAGTCAAAAACCACCTATATTTTGTATATTTTGTCGTTTGCGTCGTCGCAACTGTAGGATGGATTGGCGAAACATGTGAAATGACATTTAGAGTCCTATCACCACATCAAACCTACCACCTTTACATTGTACCCGTCATGTCATTAGTGGATTCACATATGGTAATCCATCTTAGGAAAATAAGTAATGATTTAAAGTTGTGAGAACACATCGTAAGAACGAAAAGGAGATTTATGCAAAGTGTTTGAACAGATGATTTTGTGATTCTAAAAAGAAAGGCATAAAGGATAAAAGGTTCATTATAGATTGAAACTTGTTTGCTTATGGGAGACTCTTATCATTAAGTTTGTAATCCATCACATATTCTTTTACATCAATCTTGTCAAAATATTGCACCCCATAGTTCATACTTGCTCATTTACTCTTTAGCAGTGTCTTGATAAGGTTGATGACATTGACTACCACTAGTTTTTCATGGTACTTTTGTAACTGTTAAATTGCCAAGATGGTTATTTCAATAGTTGATAACATAAATATATCCATTGAAACTAGTTTTATGATCTTTTGCTATAATGATAAATTAGTAAATCTTACGTATATCATTTTCGTACATTTGTTCCTATATCGCATATGTTCTATCACATCTATCATGACACATTATCATTAAAACAAACTTTGACTAATACGAGTCTGTTTTAGGTGTATCAGTTAAATTTGTACAATTAAAAGTGTATCATGAGAAGGTAATACTAATGTTACCTATTACATGTGGAGATGTTAAACTAGGTGTAGTAAGGCTTGGGCGACCGAGTCCCCAGCCCATGTGGCAACTCCAGAACTCGTTTCACTTATTATACTCGGTCGTCAAGGACGCGTCCCACAAGGACAATTTGGTTGAATAGGTCACAAAAGCGACCGACTTGGGGAAGAAGTTTGTGTGTGTGGGTGTTTTATTATTTGTTTTCTTAAGGTATTTTTTTGGTGGTGTTTTTGGTCTCCTTGTTACACCAAATTGGTCTCGAAGTAGTCTTGAAGAAAGAAAGTTGAAAGACTGTGCTCTACAGTAAAAATTGAAATACTGTAACATTTTAGACTCTCACTAAACTTCAAAGATATTGGTGTAAAAGATGGCATGTTAAAATGAAGACATAATCCATTGTTCAAAAAGTGTTATCCTAATTAATAAGAAAGTGTTTGAGTAATTTTTAATGTTATCCTGACTAATAAAACTTGGTTTAATTGCCAAATGGCAACTTAAAAAATGATTAAACTAGTATAATGGGAGTTCAGTGGTGTTTTTTGGTTTGTGTTTACAACTAACTAGTGGGGATGTATAATTGATTGGTGTTAAGGCTACAAAGTGGGAAAGTGGTTTCTTTGGAGCTTTTATTAGGTTAACACAAGAGATTAGGCAAAAATGCATATATATCCCTCCCAAAGTGAATAATTGCATATATATCCTTTGTACAAGTTTTTTATGCACATTTTACAATTGTTTTTATGCATGCTTTGGATATATATGCAATTTTGCATTTTCGAAAGGATATATATGCAAAAGCCCCGAAAGATTAACAACTTAAGTATAAAAACGGATGAGGTTTTCCGTGGTTCATGTTATTAGGGAAAAACGAGTCTATGACTCAATTATATGCCACTTAAGTATCTCATAACTACTGATTTTTTTTCCCTCGTCACCTCAAGATGTGTATCTTGTGAAGTTCAAACCTAATACTTTTTGTCAGGATATCTAGGTGCCTAAACACTAGGTTAACTAGTGGTGCTTGTTTATAGATTAGAGTTGGGATCCTATAGAAAGGGTGAAAAAATTAAAATTGACCGTTGAATCTCTCATCCAAACAATCCCACGCCCAGTATTAAAAATATACCTCCTCCCCTCCGTCCGCAAGTGGGCCCCACATGGGCTTCGCACTATTTGGTTTTTGTTCAACCCGTTCCAACTTAATTAAGTATGACTAATTAAGCCCAATGTTATTCTGTATACTTAGACCATTTATATATTTATAGTAAATATATAGAGATGCAATCTCGAGCTATTGTGTGTGATCCGTAGAATCCTATATTAATGGCAGTATTTAATTCCGTTATATTATGCATATAATCCTACACTTTTGCCATAACCGCCACAACCAACGCATTTAGCCGTTGCAGCCACCATTACCCACCATCACTATTGCCAAAATAGTAATCAAAGCTAGTCAATAACAAGAATCGTAAGATCCAAAATTATGTTTAAACAAGGGTGCAATTCATCTTTAGTTTTAAACAAATGGGTGCAATTTATACTTTGTTTAAGATGTTTTTTAAAGGAAAACTGAAAATAGAAGATGAAAGGGATGAAGTTGTATGAAACGACAAAATTACCCTCAACAAACAATTTAGACGGTGTAGAATAACAATATTCACGGTTCGTCAAGTATAATGAGTTTTTACATATAGCACATAGAGTATCTTCAATGTTTGCTTTATTTTTTTTAGGTATAGATAAGTATAAAAACTTACAAAAACAATTTGACATCTTTTTTGTTTATCACAATTGTATTTATAAATTGTAAAAAAGAAGAAGTTAAAAAAGGTTGTTCAAACTTAAAGATATGATTCTTCTTTCTTTTTTCCACATTTTCTCATGAAGTTTCGATTGCCTTTTCTTCTTTCCCTCCAAAATATTTAGGTTCTCTAATTTTTCTTTTAACATTCATCCTAAAAGTATGATAACTAACACTTTACTTTAGAAATGATGAAATTTGAACAAGAGTAATACACCAAATCGATATGAAACGGATGCCAATGTTTTTGTTACATGTATATGGAACTTGCTTTAATCTAATCGCGATTCACTTTGACTCTTATCGAATCTAATTAACGTACTCCGTTATAAGTTTTAAATAACTTATAACACACACAAAATGAAAAAGAAAAAATTGATAGTTCAAAACGTGAATCATGTTTTCCTTCCAACAAACAACATTATGGCATTGAACACATACTTTAAAGGACAGAAATGTTGCGTCTTTTGCAACTTGTTCTAATAGCTATTTGGTCTTTATTGCATTTGCTTTTATTTTGCACAATTCATAGGCAAGAGATCAAATATGTTTCTCAAGTTTTTTTTTTTTTTTTTTTTTTTTTTTTTTTTTTTTTTTTTTTTTTTAATTATTATTATTATTATTTTATTATTATTTTCTCTTTTAGGTATTACTCATGGTAAATATATTACTCCAAAAAATAATTAAGTACAATAAATGCGGATGAAGTCCACTTTTCAGCCTAGAACTAGGCGAAAACAAACACACCAACTGTGATTCACACTTAACCTATCAAAAGAATGACATGCCATACTTATAAGACCTACTATAGACGTTATTTAAGTTGACCACGAAGACTAATAGCAAAAGCATTTGCAAACTCCATTTGAGCATCAGTCAAACTAGGATCATCAAAGTCTAAATCATCGTACCGGTCTTCATCATAAGAATTCCATTGTTCATACAAGCTTTTTGTCACCCTCCACTGTCACTTTTAGAAGCTTTACTAACATTTGAGCTCGTAGAAGCTATAAAAGTGGCAGTTTCATTGTCCACCTCGAGCACTTCGCTATCACTATCCTAATTAAATGGATCATCAACATGTTTAGAAGCCACAATAGAATTACTAAGAAGGGTTAATTTACAAGTTTTAGTGGCTTCCAATCATCACCCACTAGTACAAGCTTCTAATCAAACATCTGACTTTCCGGTTCATTATTCCTTTTCAACCAAAGGTGTAGCGCTTAGACTACCAGATGTCGAACCAAGCACATCTTAGACAACTTTCTTACCTGAATTTGATGACCCCTCTTCAACAGTTGAATTTAAATTCTAAATACTTGTAGGGACATTGACACTAGGTTCTACATAGCATCAGAACCCTCATCCAAATCACTTAGAACACCAAACGCATTAGAAGTATTCACCACCTTAGCATCCATTTTTGGTTATCTAGACGTAGCAGCCTTCGTTGTGTTGTCTTTTGAAGTTAGCAGCCTTGGTATTATTTGGTGCAACAGGCCTATACTCAACTTTCTTGTTCACTAAAACACCATTAAACTTCTATGGATTAGCTCCTTTTGCTTCACAACCGTAAACCCTGTGGAAAACTAGAAGGGGGGTTGAATAGTTTTACCGATTAAAACTTTGTTTTAAAATATTTAGATCGACTTATGTCAATCTATTTATATGTATATGTTGGATGTTGATAGATAGCTATGTAAATATGTAATGCAAAGGTAAAGAGTAAGAAACACAAAACCACGACACGAGTGTTTATAGTGGTTCGGCTACAAGGACACCTTCCTTGCCCTACTCCACTCCCCGAGTCACCTACTCGAGAGTTCATTAGCACTACACAACACAACTCCTTATAGCGGAGAAGCCTTCACAACGTCGCCTACTCTTTTTCCGGTACAAGGCTAGACACCGGGTTCTTCCACAAGGTAGAACCACACCTATCACAACGTCGCCTACACTTTATCTGGTTTAAGGCTAGATATCGGGTTCCATTACAATGGAGGAACTATCACCTAATACTACACAACACCTATCCCAAAGGAGACTCACTCCTTATTACAACATCATCAAGGATATCAATATCCTTGGATACAACCTATCTCTATTTACACATCGATACACCATATCGATTGTACACCTTTGGCATTTTTAACTTATGCCTTCGACTTGACCCCTTTGGCATTCTTCATTAATGCCTTTGGCACGGATGTTCGGCACCTTTCACTAATGCCTTTGTCTTGACCTTTTTGGCATTCTTCACTAATGCCTTTGACACGGACGTTTGGCACCTTTCACTAATGCCTTCGTCTTGACCCTTTTGGCATCCTACACTAATGCCCTTGACACAACACTTCTAATGAGGAAGAAAGAACTATCAACAAGAGAACCTCAGTAGTCTTGATGATGACGAAGCATGACAACTCATGGACTTGAGCTTGCTCGACTTCAAGAGGTGGTGATCTCGCCTTTAAGAGGAACCTAGAGAATCACACAAAAACAAACACAAACTACATAGAAAGACCCTTTGGATCTGAGGTTAGAGATTTTACAATACTAGGTGAAAGTATGTGTAGGAGTGGCAACCTACAATGAAGAAATGGCTCACTATTTATAGAAGAAAACATGCTACTGTTCCACGGATCCCACGGATCCCTTACTTGAGGGATCCGTCTAGTGTAAACTGGGGGAACCGTGGGACGCTCCTCTTTGCCCATGGGTTTTGGGTTATGGGTCATGGGTCCTAGACTTTGGACCATGGGTATGCAAGTAGATACAATGTATCTAGAATATGCAATTTATCTAGTCCATGGGTTATGGGTTAGCTCCATGGGTCATGGATAATACCCATCATGACTTATGCATGATGTCATGCAATGGGTCATGGGTTATAGATTATGCTCCATGGGTATGGGTCATGGATTTTTGGTTTTACCCAACTATATTCAATGTATTTAGTTAATGGTTTAAATACTTAAACTTCTACCCATTCTATTACCCATTATAATATATACTAAGTATGTATATATCTACCCAATATGTAAACACTAGTTGTTGTACATATGCATTACTAAATCATGAAAGCACTATTAGTTGTTTAGTGTTTTATATGAAAATGTAAGTGTGTTAGTAAACTATTTGCTCAAACCATTTACGTATTTTATTTGTTTCGTTAAAATAATTGTACTTTTGTTATCGACAAAACACTAGAAGATCGTAAAATATAAATAAACGTTTTTACGGCTTATTTGTATTTACAATCTCCCTCTTTTTTTTGATGACAAAACATAAGATTATTTTAAGGAAAAACTAAAATTCGTAAAAGTTTGAATTGAGTTTTTACTCTCTTCTCCCTCTTTTTTGTCGAAACAAAAAGAGCGTCGAAAAGAAACTAACACATTGTTTTAAGAAAAACATGTGAAAAGAAAGAAAAATAATGAAAAATAGAGAGTTAGTGAGAAGAAGTATTCTCGACTTAGCTCCCCCTTGACGAGTCCATCCTTTTGTGAGGGCGTCAAGTAAGAAGAAATATTAAACTAGTACATTGCAACTATGTTTGCAAATGGTTTCGTCTTTGTGACGAATATGCTCCCCCTTGATGATTGCAACTTTGCAGGGAGGACGTCATGTAATGTAATCCTATGTGAATGATATTGCAAATGATGTTTGCAATGTTTTGCTTTGACAAGAAACTCCCCCTAGCTAAGTGTGTCAAAGTCTTCATGTGTATATTGAAAATCTACAAAACAAATGTTAGAAAACAAGTATATAATGCATAGTTTCCTGCAAATAAGACTTAAGTTAGTAATAAACAAGTCTTCTGTTGCACGGATCCCACGGTTCCCTCTTTGGAGGGATCCGTCTAAGCTAAACTGAGGGATCCGTCTGTCTATTATCTTAAGACAGCAATGGTGATGTAACAATTGATATTTAACATCAAAATGAGATATGTATTAATGCACCAAACATATTCTCAAGACAATATGGCATATAACATGTAATATCATTTAATAAAACTAGAGAAATGATGTACATAACTCCAAAAACTAAGAAAATTAATTATACATGACTTAGGATTCATAAACTATCTAAGTTGAGCTTGAGACTAGGACATCACTCCAATCCTTAAGCTCACGGTTGTTTAGGTTTGTTGACCTCATCGAAACGTTCGAGGAGGTGATAAAACATGAAACGTTGCTCTTCACGTAGTTCATGTATCAAGCCTTCAACGTGTTGACAATGATGACAATGATAACAATCTTCGTCATGGCTCGGAAGAGGTGGTGGTAGAAATGAAGTGACTTGAGGTGGAGGATCAAGTGAAGGGGGTTGAGGATCCTCAAAAGAAGGAGGGATTGGTGGAGGCACATTCGATGATGGCTCAACAAAGGATGGTGGTGGAGGTAGAGAGGTGTCAACTTCCATGTGGTCGGGTGGTTGACTTTGATGATTCCTCATAATCCAAAATTGACCATTTGAGGGAAATGGAGAAAAGGATGCCGGTACAAGTGTTGATTCAACACCTTGGTTTTGTTGCACAATTTTCTCTATTGAAGAGAGTGTCGGCAATGGTGGAGGATGGGATGGCCTAGGAGGCAAGTCCTCTAAGTTGTAGAGATATGGAGATGAATGTGGAGTGGTAAATAATATGGCTCTAGGCACCAAAGGTGGTGGTTAGGTGGAAATGGGTGTGTTTGGTTTAGGAGGAATTGTGGTGTTTGGCTATGATATTTGTGTGGGATCAATCCTTTTGGGGATTGGTTTAATTGGTTGAGTTGGTGGAGGAGAAATCCTAGCATTTGTGGATTTAACGGGAGATGATTCGGTTGAATAAATTTCGTGTACAATACGAGCAAGTTTCTTGGGTGGTCCTTTGGTGGATGAGTTAGCACTAGGAGCTTTCCTCATGATGAAATGATTAAAGATTAGCGATGTAAAGGTTTCTAAATGTTGAGAATTAAGTTGTAGATGGTGACTAAGAAGTCTAAACAAGGTGGTTTTATAAAGGGAAGGATTTGGCAAGTGTATTAAAGACTTAAGCCACTAAGATCCTTTGAAGTGTGATGATTTGTATGCACAAGAGTAAACTACATATTTGTACTGATCAAGATGATTAATTGAAGTAAGATGGAGGGTTCAGGTTAGCAAGGAGAGCTTGAAATGATTGTTTTAGCTAGGATTTGCTGAATCTGCCAGCCGGTTCCCACGGTTCCCTCCAATGAGGGATCCGTCTAGGCTAATCCTAGGGATCCGGATATCAGCAGTCAAGAAAGGAGGAAAATGATGTTTGTAGAGTCTATTACCTATACATCTTGAGTGTCTCAGTCTTCTTAAGTGTTTTTAAATGAAATGTGACTTAAATGATCAAGGGTAATGAGTGATGGTAGCTAATGATTGCCTTTCATGCAAGTAAAATGGGTTTTTATGAGTACCAATCAGTGATCAAGGATGACACTAGGAGATTTGAGAGTGTCAAGTGGTGTTAAATGACCCTAAAGATCAGATGGCAACTTGGTATAAAAATTTAAAAATCCTTAAAAATTATAAGAATTGAAAAACTAGTTTTTGACCCATTTTGGGGTAGGGATGACTAAAATCAATTTGCTAAAATTGAGAGGATTATAAAACTAGATATGTTGACATGTGAGAAATGATGTGTGAGTATAGGAGCGGAAGGATGATGAGTTTTGGTGAAATGATAAATCAAAAAGCACCTTGAGTGTGATCCTAAATGAGCTATGAGTGAGTGTGAAGCTTACTGAGCTTGTGGGAGACTTGGGTGGTCCTAAAGCATTATGTTTAGATAGTGTGAAGTGATCTAGTGGGCTGGTTTGATGTGTGGGGGTCTGCATTGTATTTCTGTTTCCCCGGATCCCACGGATCCCTAAAAGGAGGGATCCGTCTAGTACAAATTGAGGGATCCGACAATTGCAGATCAGAAGCATCACAGAAAATGTCCAGATTTTGCACTATACTATGCATACTAATTGCTACTTGTCTCTACTGTAAATGAACATTAAAACAAGTAAATATCTCATAAACCATAACATAAATATAAGTAGTAGAGATAATATCCAAACAAGGTAAAACAACCACAGACATAATCATCCATTGCAAAATAAAATAAATGTCTAAAAGCAACCATAATCCTAATGTCTCTTTTTTCAATCTTTTCTCTTCCTCTTTCCCCGACATCACGACGTAGTTAGTTAGGCATTGGATCATACCCTTTAATTGTTTGAATTCTTCGGTCTCGTTTGGTAGAGTTGGAAGTTGTTCAAAGTAAGTTATGGGGTCTAAGTTGACGTTGGCAACGGGGTTGACATTTACTTCTTCTTCATCCGAGGAGTCCGAGAGAGCACTAGGTCTTCTTCCATTTATCATGAGCTGTTTAGAAGGTTGTTTGGTGAGTGGTACCATGACGTGATCGGCAAGGAAATGATCATCGTTGATAGGAGAAGGTTGCATTGCACTAACATACTCATGGAGTCGTGTTAGGAGCATACCGTAGGGAAGTACCATGTTGGTGACTTTGAATATACCGGCCATTCTTTTAACCATGTAATAGGCAAGGTTAAATGGTCATTGGTGAATGAGGCAATAGATCATTTGGACAAGACATGCATTTGGATGGTCTTTGTTTCTGACCAAACTAATGACATTTTCCCTAAGAATTTCTTCCCACTTTCTATAGATGGGATGCATTTTGAAGAGTTCCATTTGAAAGGGATCACGGTGAATAAGCTCTTTGTTGCGGTTGAAGCGAGATTGGTCGGCTCTAATTTGGAAAATGGTGTCTCGAACAATTGCGGGGTCATCAAGAGGTGTTCGGTAGAGTGGTTTGGGATCTAGTGCAAAGGATTGAGTGGATATTACCCAATCTTGGGAGTACATATAAATTTCTTCACAAGGAGTGCGGAGGATTTGTGCAAATGTGTTGAGGGGTAGAGTAATGCTTTGTTTATTGATGATAAAAGCGATTGAGATGCTTTCATCACTATTTCGAATGATCCTAATGTAACAACCCGCATTTTTCGGGTTACTTTTCATATTTTTGAAAAGTACTATTCACTTTTACTATTCACTTTCACTATTCATCCCGTAAAATTTTTATTTCACATTCTCGTAAGATAAATTATTTTAGTAATGACCTGAGAGTTCGACAATCGTTAGATCATTTTCGCAAAAGTTATTAAGAAAACATCGTTTTAAAGTTTCATTTTGGTCGGAACACCATTTCAACATCTCACGCATAACGAAAATCAACTCGGAAAATTTTCCTCACATCAGATTAATTTTTAGATCACTCATAATTAATTAAAGAATTTTTAAGATTTATTTTTATGTTACCAAATAAACCCTGCGCTGTACGAAACTAAACTTACGTTTTAAACAATTCTACTTACATCCAGACTTAACGATTCCTGAACTGTGTTTCTAATATGCTTTTGACACTTTTACATTTTTTAGAAAAGTCAAACATATTTCCCTCCTCCTTTGACCATAAAGAAATTAACCTTGTACGTTCTACATTTTTGCTTAAATCGCGTAACTTTTCGACTTCACGTATAACTGTAAAGTTATCCCGTGTATGACGAAAACCACATTTTGACATCTCATATCACTTTTAGACTAATTTTAGTCTACTCTAAATAAATTCACGGTCGTTTCCCTGAAATTTCGTTCTTTTCTGATAAACTGCGAATTTCGCGTTTTTGACCCGTATTTCCAGCTTTAAGCAGCGTTTTTGCACCCAATGATACTTATCACCTATTTTATATTTTTAGATGGAGTTTAATGATGAGTTTCATCATTCCTACAAGTTTCGTATTTTTACGATACCCGGTTTTACGTTTTATGGCTTAACAACTTACGGTTGGCATTTAACGGAACCAAATCATGCTCTAAACTCAAGATAATACCAAAACTATCCACCTAAGTCATCTTATCTCTATATGGCCGACTTTGGGGGGGGGGAGTCATCATTTTGGTGGCATCATCCTAACCATGGTTCATTTAGATCATTACATGTGTCCTAACTTAACCATGGTTAATATTTAACCCAATATATGGTTAACCAAACTTACCCTCCTATAAATAGCAAGTGAAATGCATCCTAAGAACTCTCATATTCTGTTTTGGGTCGTTCATAGCTTAAATCCACCATATCTTCCATCATTTGATCTTTAAACTCCAAGTTTAAGCAAAGAAGTTTCAAGTAGTAAGTTACTACATCAAATCTCTAGCAAGTTTAAGTGATCTTCTTGAGTTTAAATCCACTCAGGTCACTTAGTACTTCATCACCAACTCTTCAAGTTTGCAAGGGTGCCAAGGTGTGGAAAGCTAGCTCAATCCGAAGTCTTAAGCGATCAATCAAAGTTCTATCCTTACTAAGTTACTCCTTTCTTATTGAAAGCCAAAAGTTGTAAGAAACTTATCACCACCATCATCTCATCTTTATTATTCATAATCTTAACTATTTCATGCTATATATATAGTTACTATGTTGATTCATGATGTACATATACTCAATCACATGTTTTAATTTACATATTGTCATAAAAGTAACAAACTAGTAAACTAGTCATATTCTACACATTTGAGACCATTAAAACTAGTAACCTGTGGACTTTCTAACTTACATACTATGGTAGACAAGATAAAAAGGTAAACATAGCAACTTGAATCACCCGAAATGGACAAACGAGTCAAAAGTTATAGGCAAAAGAAGTTAGCGAAACCTAAACGCCAAAACTGCCATATTGAAACTGTTTTGGTTCTGCCGTTTTAAAAGTGGTACTTCTGGTCCGAATCATCAAAAAGTTAAAACACGAAAGTTGTCCGGAACGACGTTTTCCTTTCGTTTCAAAGAAGCTCAGACCTTGAAAACGCTTAAACAGGTCATTATCTTTCAAAAACATAAACTGCCCTATATTTAGTCTCACAAACTATACTTTTGTCGCAACTAAAAGCAAACCAAGAGGCCTAACGGCCATAAGCCAAGACCACGGCTACGGCTAAGGTCAAGGCTGAGTCTCAAGACCATGGTAGTCAAGACCAAAGTCACGGCAAGGCCATGGCTAAAGCCTCAAGGCTTGTTTACCCAAGACCGTTAACTAAGGTAATCATACTTATGAAACGACGAGAACTTGTAAAAACATGATAAACTTATGTTGTATTTACTAAGTGCTACAATAGTATGGAGCTTCATGTGAGGGGTTTCATTTGAGTAAAACGTATCGACGAGTTGCTGGATTTAAGATTTAAAGTGTCCTAGCTCCTCGAACGTTTACTGCATGACCTCTGAATTATGATGGCCCGAACGGTAGTACGATATCTATAAACTAAATACGTTTTCTCATAATAAAGATCTTTCTATAAACATCAAATGATAATTGACTACATCATGATCAACATAGGAATATATATAGGATGGTTTATGTTTCCTTAAACATTATTCCAAACTTAAGTCGCAACATCCTATTCTAGGTTGCTCGTAGAAGTTCTCACGGTATATCCATCATTCTCATTGTACATTTGATATCATTTACTCTGAGGTGAGTTCATAGCCCCACTTTCTATTACTTAATTGTTTTACAAACCCTTGGGGGGGATACATGCTTTATTTTAAACCGAACACATTGCTTTGAAATTGCTTGCTATTCTCCTGATATTATTATTGCCTAAGTTAAAAAACTGGTAGTTAATTTACTTACGTAGAAATAGCTGCATATCTTTGGGAAGAGGCACCCAACATATCTTTGGGTATAGGCACCCAGCATATCTTTGGGAAGAGGCAACCAGCATATCTTTGGGTATAGGCACCCATCATATCTTTGGGAATAGGCACCCAACATAACTTTGGGTAGTGGCACCCAGCATAATTTGGTTTCATCATGAGCTTAGTGCAATAATATCTGTTTTGTTTTCAATATTATGGGTGTATAAAAACGTAACCCACACAAACATTATGTGTTCAACTGATTTCCTAAACTCTATGAATTCACTCAACCTTTGTGTTGACAGTTTTAAGCATGTATTTCAGGTCTATAATGTCGGAAGCTGGCACGGAAGAGCGAGGACTAGATCAAGAAGGCTATAAATTTTATTATCATTCGAAAACCAATTTAATGTATTTTGTAAACCGTGAAACAACTGGGACCTCATTTTTTGTAAACTCTGATATTTATATAAATCGAATGATAAATCTTTTAAAACGACTCCATTAGAGTTCGTTTTCTATTGTTAGGACTGTTGTGCCATGAAGTAACACCCAGTTTGAATTCCGCTGCGTATCACGAAATTGGGGGTGTTACACCTAACACTTTTTTAAAACTCAAAGATGAAAACCGGACAAATTTGTTCATCAATATCACGGTGACAATCAAAGTTGATTGCCGAGAAGACTTGTCGAATGTCGGTATTTTCAAGGAAACATTCCTTAACTACACGACCTTCGTGATAAGCCGTTTTTCAAGCTTTTTGAAGATTTTACGATCGGTTTTTGAAAACTCCTCTTTTCGATAGTATCTAGAGAGGTAGTGGACGGTATCATGGTGGTCTTGTTGGGTAGCTTTGGGCATGGTTGGTCCTAGAAAAACAAGTATTCCAATTAGGCAAAATTTGTTGAGATGGGTTTATGGTTTTGATTTGTATTAACAATGTTGTTATAACAATAGAATCTTAGTTATTTGAAAACCATTTTTAGAGATTAATTTTACAAAACCTAATTTCATCAATTTGATGTTTTTAGAAAATTAAAAACCATAAACCCTACGATGACGAGTAGAACATATGAGTGTAATTACTTACAATGATGTTCAAGAAGGAGATGCTTGAGGATATGGAGCCCTATGAAGATGGAAACAGAAATTGGGTCGTTTTTATGTTTTGTGATGAGAGGGAAAAGGAGCAGGACTGATTTTGAAAGACGTATAAGTGTTTTCTGTCACACTGTTCCCCCGGATCCCTTGTAATTGGGATCCGGCTAGTACAACTCGTGGGATCCGGCTACTATGGACAGAAAAATGGTGTTTGGTTTTATTTTTGCAATAAGTAATACAATAGCTTATAAAACAAAAGTAACTTTGAGGTTCCTAATTGAATGGACGTTTTGGTCAAAGTGTTTAAACTATCAAAGATCTATTTGTGATGGCGGCGTTGGTTTGACGATTTTTAGAAAATCAAAGGGGAATATTATTCCCAATGATGAGTAAGTCGGGAAAGTGGTGAAGAGAGACTTTTTAGAGACTTGCAACTCCTAATTTATGTGAAAAAAAAATATTACCAACATATCCATGTAAACGCAAAATAGCTAATTTGTGGATGAGTGAACATACCTCTAAACTCTTGATATGGTTTATAGAGACCATATATCCGAAATACTTCATGAGCTTTTAAAGTAATCCGTTGTACTTAGTATAAGTAGGTTGTTATTACTTTTAGGTTCTTCTTTGAGAGTTGACCTCATTTTTCTTTGAATAGAAATGAAGACTTTGGAGAAGTCCTAGCAAGAAAATTTCTTAAAACAAATTGTTAGAATAATCTATCCCTATCCAACATAAAAGAAATAATTTGTTTTAAAATATTTCATTCTTTGTAGTTTTCAATCATACACGGATCGTATCAAGTTTTTAAAGTACAACATACTTTAAGAAACTTGGTAACGAAGCTCTGATGCCAATTGTGAAAAACTAGAAGGGGGTTGAATAGTTTTACCGATGAAAACTATGTTTGAAAATATTTAGATCGACTTATGTCAATCTATTTAGATGTATATGTTGGATGTTGATAGATAGCTATGTAAATATGTAATGCAAAGGTAAAGAGTAAGAAACACAAAATCACGACACGAGTGTTTATAGTGGTTCGGCTACAAGGACACCTTCCTTGCCCTACTCCACTCCCCGAGTCACCTACTCGAGATTTCATTAGCATTACTGATGAGTGTCTAAATACTCATCATTTTTATACTGTTAGAATGCCAAAAACATCTGAAAACACTCAGAAATGCTTCAAAATGATAAAAATATCACAAACAAGTGTTTTATATGTTTTAAATGCAAAAACATCAAAATCTGATGAAAAACGTATCAAGTTTGCATAATTGGCAGTTTTAGTCCTCCAAGTTACAAAAGTTGTCAAAAACAGTCCCTGGTAATTCAAAAACTTGTAAAATGTCATTTAAGGTCCATGGGATTCAAAAGTTGTCAAAATAAACCTTTTAAAGTTCAAATATCACAAAATGACAACTTTAGTCCTTTAACTTTGAAAATTGTCAAAAATAGTCCTTGGTTAATTTAAAAAGTGAAAATTATCAAATTTTAACCTTGTACTATTTAAAAATGACAAAAATGGTCCTTATGATAAACTTTTGGGAAATTACACTTTTAGTCCCTCAAAATTCAAAAATGGCATAAAAGGTCCTTGGAATTATAAAAAATGGAATTTTATGCAAATGGTCCTTGTACTATTCTTATATGGCAGGTTTGATCCTTATGTGAAGTTTGGAAAAGTTACAAAGATTGGTCCCTCAAGTTTCAGAATATTACAACAATGGTCCTTGTGTTTATCAAATAACCAATTGGACCCTTTATGTTATTAATACAACTCCCAAATCCAATCCTTACCCAGCTGTGGCCCAAATACCCCAAGCCCAAAACCAAAACCGACCCAGTGTTTAAATATTAAAACCGCGCACACTGTACACCCATCTCCTTCCCCACTGTAAACCCAAAACCAGTGGTATTTACCACTTTTTCTCCACTTCTTTACCTTTCCACCTCACCCTTTACACCTGTTACTAACTTCCCTCCACCTCCACATCCAACCAAACCCCAATTAATGCAAAGAACCTGCTATATTGAAAAATGGCGCCAAAAAGTTAAAATCAAAGGTTGTGATTACTTTGACCTATCCAATGGTGGGAAATGATCAGAAAGAGGTGAGGATGCTTTTGAAAGTCTATAAAGAAGAAAAGAAGCAGAGGAGTAAAGCAAGTAGAGTAGTTTTAGTTTAGTTCATGTCGTTTTATGTAGTTTTCATATTCTAGTGTAATTTTAAGCTTCCAAGTACTTTTGTTATCAATTTCAGTGTATATTAATCCTTTTTCAATAAGCAATTTCAGTTTTAAGTTCCATTTCAAGTTTATGAAGTTATGCAAAAATTCATGATGAATCGAATGTTGTTTGTAAGTGTTGTATTGGACTCAAAAGCTCTCATAAGCCCTCTATAAAGCTTCTGTAAGCTATTAGAAATCTTATAATCCATTTTAGAGTTGAAATCCAAAAATTTCCAAAAATTACCAAGAAATTAGTTAAAAATAAAAATCCCATGGAAAGGATGACAGAGACTGAAGCAAGGTGTACTTTGGATAGCTTATTGGTTTAGAGCTTCTTGGGAAGCATTAGGATTAATCCTCAGTCCTTGGTTCTCTGTCTTGAGAATAAACTCAATTTGTAAGCAACATTCTAATAACTTGTATTTCTTCATTTAAGTGTTTAAAGTTTGTTGATTTTAGTTTAATTCTATTTCATTACAGTTATTATAAGGTTATAACAAGATTTCTTAGTTTTAAACTTGTTTTAGTGTAAAAATTCTCAAAACTGCCTCTTAAAGGATTGTTTGGTTTACTGTGTAAACTGAATTAGTAGGTTGTTTATGTTGTTGTTTGTAGTTGTTTATTGTTATATTAGTTCAATATAGGTTAGTATAAGCAATAAAATCAGTCCTTGTTTTAGAAAAGTCAAAATCACCTTAATTCTATTTTAAGTTGTTAACTGTTAGAGTTTTTAAGTTCAAATCTCATCAAAGTTGTTTATAACTAGGTACTTTAGCTTAAATTCATCTCATAGTAGCTTATTACAACATATTTAGTCATCTAGGATCATCCTAAGTTCATAAAAGTCAAAGCTTTAGTGTAATATTAAAAGTCAAATTTTCATATAGTCGTTTTTGAATAAAATATATAATTTTGTGTAGGATTCAGTATTAAGTTTTAGCTTTAATCCTTTTGGGATGTTAAAATTTAGCTGCTAAAGAAAATTATAAAAATATTAGCTTTCATTAAATTAGCTTTTAGATAGCTTATTAATTAGCTTCTTTTAACCCCCTTAACTGAAAAACTCCCCTGTTCACAGTGTCTATAGTCCATTTAATAAGCTCACAGAGAGCTTATTAGTGGCCTCTAGCTTATGTACCTTGGTTCTTTAGATAGTCAACCTAGCCAACTTGATGTCCCAAGCTTAACTTTTCATTTTCTAGCTTATTAGATAGGGCTGCAATAAGCCTTTTGTTTGTCCCATTTTCTGTATAACCAAGAATTCAGTGAACTACAAGCTTTTTCTAAAGCTTGTCATAAGCTCCTTAGTCAACCACAGTGAATGAGCTTTGGCTTTTTGGATAAGCCCACAAGCCAATCTTGCACCCTTAGTTCTTGTTTTGAGCTTGTAAGCTTATTTGATAAGCTTAAATTAGATTAGAAAAAGTCCACAGATCTGTTGGTACAAGGATTAGCATAAGTGCTTATCTGTTAAATTCCAGCTTATCCAGTGCTTATGTCTTATTCAAATTGCTTTTTCAGTTATCATCATAGCTTATTATCATTAACTTAGTTTATTTTCAGTTTACATTAGCTTATTAAGTAGTTTAATAGCCATTTGGCTAATAACTTGAGCTTATTTCATTTTTCTTGCCACTGTTGTGATTTTTGGGCTTATTCAGTGCTTATTAGTCATTTTTGTAAAAAGTTGTAATTATAAAAAGTGCTTATCTTCATGTGATTGATTGGTTTGTAAAATAAAAATCAGAAAAATAAAATGTTTGGCAAAAAGGTGGGGAGGCAGGCTCGAACCTGAGACCTCCCACCTTGTGAGAGTGATAGTGTGTACCTGTATAGCCAGCGCCCTTGGGACTTGTCTTGGTTATCATTTGCAAAATCAAATACTTAACTACTCTTTCTCATTTTAGCTTATACGATTGTTTTAGCTTATTTGTAGCTTATTCGAAGTAGCTTTTTCCAGTTTTGTATTTTTCATAAATCTGTAATAGTATAAAGTATTTTTACAAAAAGTTTCAGATTTTTCTAATTAGTTTTAGTATTTTTAATAATTTAATTAGTGTTTTATAGTAATTAATTCATAATAAAAAATATAAAAGTCTAAAAAATACAAATCTTTTTTCTAAAATTTTATTTTATCATATAGTACGTAATAAAATTGGTTTCACATTCGTAGGCCTTTTATTTCAATAATTTTACGTTTTTACTTGCGCTCCAGCGTTATTTTTACACGTAACGTACGTTTTTGTTTTAGACCACGTTTTTAGGTAATTTAAGGTTACGTTTTAGTTAAAATAGTTTATTTGAGTTATTTTATTTTATAAAATCATAAAACATCATTGTAAAAATAGTGATAGCGTTTATTTAATAGATTTTAACTTTTTAATTTATTTTAATTTGCATTTAAGTTGCTGTAATTTGTAGATCTTTTCTTTAGGTAATTTTTCATCCAAAACCTTACTGATCACTATCCTTAGTGATCATTCTTTCATCTGATCAAGTGTTTATACACCAATTCATCCTCCGTGGGACTTAACGACCCAGGAATTCCCTATATTCCTCTGATCTTCATTGTATTGGTTTCTGAGCAGTTTTAAGTTTATTACGGTTAGCCATTCACAAGTGGCTAGCTTGTGTAATTAAACTTGATGGTTTTGCACCGATCAATTACACAACACAACTCCTTATTGCGGAGAAGCCTTCACAACGTCGCCTACTCTTTTTCCGGTACAAGGCTAGACACCGGGTTCTTCCACTAGGTAGAACCACACCTATCACATCGTCGCCTACACTTTATCCGGTACAAGGCTAGATACCGAGTTCCATTACAATGGAGGAACTATCACCTAACACTACACAACACCTATCCTAAAGGAGACCCACTCCTAATTACAACATCATCAAGGATATCAATATCCTTGGATACAACCTATCTCTATTTGTACATCGATACACCATATCGATTGTACACCTTTGGCATATTTCACTAATGCCTTCGACTTGACCCCTTTGGCATTCTTCACTAATGCCTTTGGCACGGACGTTCGGCACCTTTCACTAATGCCTTCGTCTTGACCTTTTTGGCATTCTTCACTAATTCCTTTGACACGGACGTTTGGCACCTTTCACTAATGCCTTCGTCTTGACCCTTTTGGCATCATTCACTAATGCCCTTGACACAACACTTCTAATGAGGAAGAAAGAACTATCAATAAGAGAACCTCAGTAGTCTTGATGATGACGAAGCATGACAACTCATGGACTTGAGATTGCTCGACTTCAAGAGGTGGTGATTGTGGAGTTTGATATGACTCCTTGAGATCGTTTTAAGCCTTTAGGGTTAACAATAACAATGACAATAAACTTGGTACGCAGCGGAATAAAACAAATCATAGTTATTGACACAAGGTTTTTCTTTAATAATCACTCCAAGCCTCAAATATTATTTGATCAGAATAATACAGTTACACTAAACTTGTAACAGGGATCAAAGATCCTTGAGGCTAAACTACACAAATCCTAGGCATCCACTTAGAGGACTTGACGCCTAGACACACACACACACCTTTAATGACTACATTATGGAAGACTTGTATATAAAACCTACACCCCATGTCCTCTTTATATACTAGAGGATTAGGGTTTACAAAATACTACGAAGGACTAAATAATAAATATTCTTTTACAAGCAAGTCCTTCCATCTTTTTGTAGGTTTCATCTCTTTCACTTTAAGTCCCTTTGTTTCATTCTTGTATTTATTTTGTCTCATCAAATCCAAGGAACCTAAAACCCAACAATCTTCCCCTATTTGATGATGACAAAACAAACAAAGTCGTGTACGAACTTCCCTAGACGAAGTAGCAGAAGTTGAGATGTAAACATCTCCTTAAATGAAACAAATCTTGTCTTCCTTTGTCTTCCCCTTAATCCATGCCATCGCACTCCAATATTTCTTCCCCTTTTTGTTATCAACAAATAGAGAATATAAGCAGTAGAAAATTCCCCTTGAGTGATGCATGAAAATTATTCTTCAAATCAGTAAGCTCTATGTAATGATCACTAGTGAAGAAAACCAAATATAACTAACTTGATGAAGAAGTAAAATAACCCAAACTTGTATCTTATGTCTTGTTTATCCACGTGACTCCAAACTTATACTAACACCATATAAGTAGACCGCAATCTCTTGACAAAATCCTCATCTTCAATGAGACACTGAGCACTACAATGTAACTCCTTTAAGTGATAGTTAACTAGGTCTTCATCCATCCACCCCTTGACCTATGAAAACTAGATTTTGCAAGTCTTCGTCAACATCCTTTAAGCACGAACAAGTTATCTACAAAGTGTAACACCCACTTTGAGATATGATAAGAACACAAACCGGTGAAACGCAACTACAACATCAAATCAGTGATATTCAACCGTCTTCGTAATCAACTAGTCCAATAAACCAAATACCTTTTTAAAACCTTTAAGATCAAATAACCAAACTCCTTGTGTGTGTGAACCAAAATCCCATGTGTGTGTCACCAAAAATATCAGTACCAAAAACATGTACAGCTTCCCCTCAATTCCAAATCCTCATTAACATAAACGAATAACGCAAAAAACACCAGCAGTGGAATTGAGATAACACTAGCAGTGGTTTCGATAAAACACTAGGAGTGGTTTCAGAAAAACACTAGAAGTGGTTTCAGAAAAACACTAGAAGTGGTTTCAGAAAAACACTAGAAGTGGTTTCAGAAAACACTAGAAGTGGTTTTAGAAAAACACTAGAAGTGGTTTCGTAAAAACACTAGGAAAGCTGCTTCTAACCATGAATCATAAACACCACACAATCTATAAACAACCTCCATCAAGAATTAGAACAAGTAACACAAATTCAAGAAGTTGAATATGCATGAAAACTCAAAAATTAGAATTATTAAACCAGTTTCTGGAAACCCTTCAGCAGCCAACTTCGACAATGAATAACTTTTTACTGGAAGCTCAGATCGAAAATCACTTCAGTGAAAAGTTAGATGAATATATAGAGAACGTCCACCTAAAATTTCGTCACGATCCAACGGTTAACGAAAAAGTTATGGTCGTTACAAAACAGTGCTGCAGAAACATATACGAAAAATTTCAGCTTCGAATTTTTTCTTCTTTTCGCCATTCTTCGACCAATAAAACCTTGTGAATCTCTAGGTAACGAGCTCCCCAAGCTCTGATACCAATTGTGGAGTTTGATATGACTCCTTGAGATCGTTTTAAGCCTCTAGGGTTAACAATAACAATGACAATAAACTTGGTACGCAGCGGAATAAAACAAATCATAGTTATTGACACAAGGTTTTTCTTTAATAATCACTCCAAGCCTCAAATATTATTTGATCAGAATAATACAGTTACACTAAACTTGTAACAGGGATCAAAGATCCTTGAGGCTAAACTACACAAATCCTAGGCATCCACTTAGAGGACTTGACGCCTAGACACACACACACACCTTTGATGACTACATTATGGAAGACTTGTATATAAAACCTACACCCCATGTCCTCTTTATATACTAGAGGATTAGGGTTTACAAAATACTACGAAGGACTAAATAATAAATCTTCTTTTACAAGCAAGTCCTTCCATCTTTTTGTAGGTTTCATCTCTTTCACTTTAAGTCCCTTTGTTTCATTCTTGTATTTATTTTGTCTCATCAAATCCAAGGAACCTAAAACCCAACAGTGATCTCGCCTTTAAGAGGAACCTAGAGAATCATACAAAAACAAACACAAACTACATAGAAAGACCCTTTGGATTTGAGGTTAGAGAGTTTACAATACTAGGTGAAAGTATGTGTAGGAGTGGCAACCTACAATGAAGAAACGTCTCACTATTTATAGAAGAAAACATGTTACTATTCCACGGATCCCATGGATCCTTTACTTGAGGGATCCGTCCAGTGTAAACTGTGGGAACCGTGGGACGCTCCTCTTTGCCCATGGGTTTTGGGTTATGGGTCATGGGTCCTAGACTTTGGACCATGGGTATCCAAGTAGATACAATGTATCTAGAATATGCAATTTATCTAGTCAATGGGTTATGGGTTAGCTCCATGGGTCATGGATAATATCCATCATGACTTATGCATGATGTCATGCAATGGGTCATGGGTTATAGATTATGCTCCGTGGGTATGGGTCATGGACTTTGGGTTTTACCCAACTATATTCAATGTATTTAGTCAATGTTTTAAATACTTAAACTTATACCCATTCTATTACCCATTATAATATATGCTAAGTATGTATATATCTACCCAATATGTAAACACTAGTTGTTGTACATATGCATTACCAAATCATGAAAGCACTATTACTTGTTTAGTGTTTTATATGAAAATGTAAGTGTGTTAGTAAACTATTGGCTCAAACCATTTACGTATTTTATTTGTTCCGTTAAAATAATTTTACTTTTGTTATCGACAACACACTAGAAGATCGTAAAATATAAATAAACATTTTTACGGCTTATTTGTATTAACAAACCCATCATTCGAAACCCTCTTTGATACTCTCAAAAACTGATCCTTACCTTTATCCATCCCATTTGCCACTCGTTTAGGGGCAGCTTTGGGACAATCATCAAGCAAATTATCCTAAAGCAACACCACACCAGGGGAGGTCCCACTCATATTCAATACGAATAGTCTTTTTTGTATAGCCGCTCTGATTAAGCTTTGGAACAGCCGACACTAAGTTATCTCTAAAATCATTATAAGCGTTAATTTCTATCAAAGCTCTTGCATAGCTGCTCCGCCCCCATGAATCTAAACAAACGGTATTCGTATACGAATTAAGCATCATAGGAGTACCAATCTTAGAGGCAATCAAACTTAACCCATCCGATGTATAAGCAACCAATGAAACATCATGAAACTTCACCCAAACTGGAACACAAGACAAATCTTCTTTAAGAAGACTTATAGAGGGCGACCACTTATTAAGAAAAATGAGGATTCCATAAATCATCCAAGGTCCATCCGGAAATAGACTCAACACCCACAGTAAACGAGAACTTAAAAAAGAAAAAACCATCCGCGTTCATCGTTACTTTCATAATTTCATACTTTTCTCAATTATTACGCACGAACCATTCAACAATGGGAAATTCAAGCCTTTTACCAATAGAATACCCGTATAGCGAATTCTTCAACCTCTCATTCACCTCATGGACCGAAGCTATAGGTAATCGACATCATAATCTGCATCATTAGGTACATTATAGTCGATTTTCCAAAAATTAGCCTTAGTCGAAGACGTGGGGCTGAGTTTAGTGGCATTTGTTGATGGGGTATTCTCAGTCGACATACCTACATTTGCGTGTGAAGAGCTAGTTGTATTAGCAGCACAACGCATGGCCTTTTTCGAAGCTCTTACACGCTGATATGGTCGACTGGTCCAAAATACTATCAATGTTCATTGGTTCACCAACAAGTTCGTTAGAATTAACAACCTGTTTATCATCATTTGTACCAGATTTTTGAGACATGGCACCTCCATCATTGGTACCACTATCCAAAGCAAAACAAAAGCACACCTTTGTTTCAACAGTACCAGAAGACGTATCCATATTAATGCGATTCTGATCAGTCCCAGCATCCGTAAGTATTGTACATGTATCCGTAAGTATTCTCAAGCTCTTTTCATCCCAACACTATCTTCATTGCTTCTTAATTAATCATGTTTACCTCTTTGATGACTAAATTAAACATGTAATGTCTAATTTTTCTAGAGAAATCATACAATCAACATTTTGGAAATATCTTTATAATGACTTATACAGTAATTTCTTTGAAACCCCCAGTGTATATATATTGGTCATAACAAATTATAAATTAATAATTACTAAAAAAAATTACAATTTCTTTAATGTCTTGAACCTCGTAACATTCATTAATTTTTTCAATGTCTTGAATTAATAAAATGTTAATTGAAACTTGTTTTTCTACTTTATTTTTCATCTTTAACTATTATATCTTGTAAGTAGCATATTTAACTTGGAAATTTAAAGTTCACACATAAAATCTTTTTAAATTAATAAATTATTAATTTATCGATATAATAATATCTTGTTAAATTAATAAAATATCTTGATTCAAACATTATTAATTTAGAGGTTTTAGTATAGTTACATAAATTTGAAATAGTTATATAAATTTGAATAAAAGCCCATTAAATACCTAAATTTTGTTAGGTTAATTTGGCTGCCACCACTTTTTTGGTACTTAAAAGATGACCACATCTTCTCTACCTTTGTTCAAGTGTCCTTTGTGGTACCACTCCTACTACAACATAAGGAAAATCCAAAATTTGAAACTAAAGTGGGAAAAAAAAAGGTGAACAAAATTGACTAGACAAAGGATTATACATGGGTGCTATATATTTTCATGAAGAAATAATGCATGGTGGTTCATAACACAAATCAAAAAATGAGAAATGAAGTAATACCGTTATATTAAAACTAAAACATGAACACAAATATTACAAATCTATTACAAGAAACATGATGAAAACATTTGTTAGTATACATCTAAATATTAAACTCAGATCTCTGTCAGAAAATCTAAAACCATGATTCAAACTACAAACCCTAATTTACAAACGTAACAAAAACTTATTACAGCATTTGGAGTTTGAAAATAACTTGCTTATCAACTGAATCCAAAATACCGATATCAGAAACTGATTCATCTTCCTTTGATCTCTTATAATCTTCCGTGGCAACGTTCAAATCCAAACTGACCATAGACTCTTTAGCACAATCCTCGTTACTTTCTTGTTGTGCGTTGTCACTATACTTTCGCCTTATGCTAGGAGAACACGCTCGTGAAATGGAATTAAAACTTTCGCAGCTGAAGATAACAATGGCTTCATTAAGAGGAACTGTTTCACCACCATTTAGTGTAATAGTTCCATTCTCAATTGCTTTCTTGATTCCCATTTGAGAATGGTAATCAATTTGCTCAACATCTTCCATGAAGAACACACGGTTTGCATTTTCTTGGACAGCTTCAGCAAACCTTTCTAGATAACTTTGGCCATGTTCGTCTCTTGCCCTTTTGTTACTAACAAGTTCTTGACCATCAACGTCTGTTGAATCGGCTCGTGTTGCTGAAAACCTGCTCAAGCCCATCTGCACAAAGTTGTTTCTTGATCCAAAGACAACTTTGGCTAACTCTTTTGCCATCTTTTCTTTTCCATGATGATCAGCTCCTAAGAAAGATAACCATGTTTCTTGTTTCCCTATTCTTTCCATTGATCCAGACCTGCATTGTAGGACTGTACTTACTATTTCTGGAATGATCTCTCTTTGCCATGGCACAACTCTCTCCAATGCATTCTTTAAAATCTTTACATTTTCCGTATTCACTTCTTTGAACTTGTGTAAGTAATATTCATGATCATCATCATGATCACTAGTTTCACTACAAGAAGCTGAATTTGGACTCGAATTCGGGTTTGATAAGAGGTCAGGCATGAATGTTTTCGTGTTGGGCTCGTCGCAACATTCACCATTGACGAAAAACTGATGTTCTTTCGGGGATGTGTTGGATTCAAAAATTACAGGCCACGTGAGATGGTGTTGGTGCAAAGTTGGTGAGGAAGACATGGGTTGATGTTTGTGTAGTGAACTACAAATTGAGTTCCATTTCTTGCAAAGATTCCCAACTTTTTCACATTCCTGCAATTAAGCACATTTATAGTATTGTGTTAGATCACTACTACAAGCAGCTAGATTTGGGTTTTTAAGAATAAATAAGGTTAATTGAGTATATAGTTCTTTGCTTTAACTTTCTTTTCTAAATGGATATTGCACTATTTAAACACAACTAGGTCATTAAACAGTTTTTAAACATTGCATGTAAATGAATGGATTACCTGTTATAAACTAGATTATTTTAAGTAGTGAACTATAGTAGTTCATTAACCATTTTTTTTATATAAAATTACAAGAACCTAACCTGATCATTAGTGATATGTCTTGAGCTCTCTTCTTTGTATTGTTGAAGCCATGAAGGCAAAGTTGACTCACTGGTGCGGCCATAGCTTGTTATGGTTTGAGCCTCTCGTGATAAGTTAACCGAGCACTCACCACAACAAGTGAGCAATTTCGTCTCGTTAACCGAATCTTTACTGCTAATAAAACAAAACCCACAACAAATAAAGATTAGTCTTTTAGCTTGAAAAGGATAATCTTTATGGTGAAAGTATTAAAAAGGTTAAAGTATTTACCTTTCAAGATTGAGGGTGAGGTCCAAGCTAGCAACAGGAAGTGAAAGAGGACAAAGATCCCATAGTGTTTCAAGTGAAGGATGACCTGTTTTGCACCTCATGTATGTTTGAGAATTTGCTATCCCCATCATCCACAACTTCCCACTATCAACACCAAACATGAGTCCACTAAGCTCCATGATCATATGCTCCATTGGTGAGTAGTAGTAGCCTTGATTAAGCTTTCGCTCGCTATGATGAGACCAGTAATCGGAAACCCATTTGAGATCACCTAAATACAAGATTACT
The DNA here is from genome assembly GCA_019973895.1 of Chrysanthemum seticuspe. Classification (NCBI taxonomy): domain Eukaryota; kingdom Viridiplantae; phylum Streptophyta; class Magnoliopsida; order Asterales; family Asteraceae; genus Chrysanthemum; species Chrysanthemum seticuspe. The sequence continues at coordinate 39,206,314 of BPTQ01000004.1, forward strand.
CCTCTACCAACAAAGCTTCTTACAAGACACTTAAGTTCCTTAACTTTGTCTTCAACATCTTCCCTTGAAAGATTATTTAGTGAGTGTAGAGGAAGGCTTACAAACTGCATGAACCTTAAGTTGACGTTGTTTTCGGTTTCAAATTTGTCTATAACTCCTCTAACAATAGCATCAGCACTAGCTAAGCACTCTCTTATAACAACAATGTTCTTTCTTTTCCTATTCATCATCATTTCTATAACACTCATCACATCTTCATCTTGGACTTTTGCTAAAGATTTGGGTTTGATGTTTTCTTTTGATTGTGAAAAACTAAGGGGAGTTGGGGAAGAGATCGATATCTCCATTTGTTCGATGTTATTTTTTACTTGTGTACTAGAGAAACCAGCTTCTCGCATGACTCTACTCACACTAGGATCATCTAAGATGGATATGATAAGTTGTTCTATTTCTACTTTAAGAGCTAGAATGGGTTGTTGTTGGTTTTCAATCGACCCACGTCGTTGGTGAGCTTGAGCACGCTTAAAAGCCGCCACCAACGCGTTGGAAAGAGAAGGGTGGTGAGATTGATTAGGGTGTAACATGATAGGACTCGATTGTGTGGTAGGAAGGCGGTTTAGAGCCACGTTAAAGCAAAGCTCTAGAGCTTTGCATTGAAGAGGATGTGAGTTTGGTTGCAAACAAGCCTTCCTGAGAAGGCTTGTTGGCGATGTCAGCATCGCACTAGCAACATGCAAAGGCGTGACTTGAGCATGGCCACGCCGTCTAGCAAGAACAAGAGCTTGTTTTACAATGGTTGCGGCTTCGGGTGTTAGTGTGTGTTGGATGGTGTAGCCTCCAGCCCTCATGGTTGATCACTAGGGTTTTTGAAAAATTTATGAAACTAGTTAGGTAGGGTTCAAGAATGAGCTATAGGGTTTTGTTCTTCATGTGAGTTTGTTTACACTTGGAAGTTGATGTGAATATTGCATTGGCAAGTGGTGGTCATATGTGGTTTATAAGGAGGAGACTAAAAGTAGTAATGTGAAGTGGGACTTATATGCTTTTCTTGCAATTGTTAGTTTTGTATGTGAAAGTGGAATGCATGTGGAGCAAAAGCAAATATTTCTCTCATAAAAAGACTAATTCAACCTTTAAACAGTACTCTAAACTGGATTATAACGACAAATTTTCCATCTTATCATTTTTATGATCGTTTTTTACTTTTATAATAAGATTTTGTCTTACCTTGATCAATGTACTACTGAAAAAGTGAAAATCACAAGAATAATATCTTTGAATAAAGGCATCGATCTCTCTCTATTCTCTAATAGAAGATTTATTTATCTTTAAACTTATTTTACTACAACTTCATACCTTCACATATCCATTTTACGTATGGAATATATCATTCAGTAGAACTAGCTTAAGCCACAACTAATTACTTTGTAAAGTGCATGTCTTTTTCAAGTATGGCTTGTCTTCCTTTAACCATTTGCGAGGTGTCCAGGTTTATTGCTAAACTGATCATGCCGTCTAGATGTCACGTCACGAGTTACAGTAACCAACTTTGCAATGTTACACACATATAACTTTACTCATGCATGTTTTTAGAGATGTTGGTTTTATGGACAATAAATTAATAGACGTGTGTTAGGATCGAACTCGAGACCACGGGATTGCACACTTTGCGTATGAAATGTTGGAAAAATAATTTTGCAAATGAGTTTTTGCAAATTTTGGACATTATTTAGTATATGTATATGTTATATATATTTATATTTCTTGATAGCTTTGCGTTCTCCTCGACGAGAGCTTCGCAACGAGCTAAAGTATGTCCAAAATGGAGTTAATATGAATGAGATATCGTGTCTCAAAGTGGGACACGTGAAACACAAATTTGGGAAAACAAACACATCCCACATCGCCTAGAAAAGGAAGTGGGAGTGTGTTTATATAGAAATCTTGATATGAACCTTCAAAATGATTTGTTGGTTTTACTCCAACACCTACGTGCGCGTGCGCACGGGGGGTGCAGATTTCAGGATTTCTGGGCCAAAATGGGTTCGAAGCTTCTGAACTCATGCGAGCCCGCGCGACCTGCGGACACGAATGCAGCTCCGAAACCTCGCATACCTGCGTATCTGCTGCAGATTCGGGCTTGTAGTTTTCCAAATTCTGTATCAATCTATTTTAGGAATAGATTTTAAGTTTTACAGAATAATGTTGTGTTAATATATTATAAGCAAATCGCGTTTTATTATAACAGATTTGTATATTTTCGGAACTTATTTATCTTGGAAAACAAGTTAGGTTTTCAATATAAATACAGGTGTCTCTCATTCAGTTTTCAAATATTCAGAAAACGCAACTCTAGCACAGAACCGTTCCAGCCATCTTTTCGATCAGAAACACTCAGTCTTTCCGTGATCTTTCAGGCAAGTCCGGCTGTGCAACAGCTACGTACGTTGTACCCTGGGAAACAGACGGCGAATCTGTTTTAAGGGAATCGTGTTCAACACGAGCCTCGTGCAATTCTCTTTACTGCTTTCATTTAAATTACGTTGAATAGTGTCTGTCTTCTGCTTCTACTCCTTTCTGTCTGTTATTTATTTACTGTTGTTTATTTGTTATAATTATAATATGATTTTCATAAATAAAGTGTACACCGTTTCCTACAGTCTTAAAACAGATTCGGCTTAACCGAATTTATATCACTTTGTTAAAAATCGGATTAATAATTAACAGGTTTTATAAACTGTTTTCTGTCGAAACCTTGTTGACTTTCTTTGGAAATCAGTTTCGATTAAACAGTTTTAACATACAGATTTGGTCTAACAGATCTATAACGTTTTTTTTAGCAGTTTATTATCAGTTTTAAAGAAACCAAGATAGAGTTTCTTAAGCTGATTTATTCGATCCATCAAAACCAAGCTAGAGTTTTGTTGAATCAGATCTGGTACAAGTAGATACCATTTAAAACAGTTTGTTTAATTGTTTGTGTTTGATCTTTCAGGATGACAAACACCAATACCCCTCCTGTGAATACTCCTGTGAACGTAACTGGTGCGCCAGTTACCAACACGGTTGCTAATCATGCTGAGAAACCAGAGAAATTCAATGGGCAGAATTTCAAGAGGTGGCAACAGAAGATGTTTTTCTATCTCACTACTTTGAACCTTGCGCGGTTCTTAAAAGAGAACCCACCTAACGTGGAACCTCCTGCAGAAGGTCAATCCTCTAATCAACAGGCTGTTCAAGCCTTGGAAGCATGGAAACATTCAGATTTTTTGTGTCACAACTATGTTCTGAATGGTTTGGTTGATTCTTTGTACAACGTGTACTGCAAGACCAAGACTGCCAAAGAATTATGGGAGTCATTGGAACGCAAGTACAAAACTGAGGATGCTGGTACAAAGAAATTCGTGGTAGCTCGTTTTTTGGATTACAAGATGGATGATTCAAAGAATGTGATGAGTCAGGTTCAAGATCTGCAGGTTTTGCTACACGACATTCATGCTGAGGGAATGACTTTGAGTGAAACTTTTCAAGTTGCTGCTATTATTGAAAAGTTACCTCCAAGCTGGGTAGAATTCAAGAACTACCTGAAGCATAAGCGAAAGGAGATGAGTGTTGAAGACTTGGTTGTTCGTCTTCGTATTGAACAGGACAACAAGCTGGCTCAGAAAAACACGTATACGCCTGATTCTGCAAAGGCAAATATGGTTGAGCATGTTTCGTCATCTTCAAAGTCCAATGTCAAAGCTAAAGGCAAAGGAAAAGGAAAGAATGACAAGAAGGGCAAAGGGAAGTCTGATTACCTTGCTCCTAAAGCTGCAATTGCGAAACAGAAGTTCCAAGGGTTGTGTTTCAATTGTGACCAGCCAGGTCACCGTGCTGCTAATTGTAAGATGCCGAAGCGGGTGACTCCACGCCAGGCTAATATGGTGAATGAAGATGTGGACATGATTGCTATGGTGTCTGATGTCATTGCCATGATCTCTGAAGTTAACCTGGTAGGTTCCAACAACAGGGAATGGTGGGTGGATACTGGGGCTACCCGTCATGTGTGTGCTGATAAGAGTATGTTTCACTCTTTCAGAGCGGTTGATAGTGGAGAGAAGCTGTACATGGGCAACTCTGCAACTGCTGAAATCAAGGGCGAAGGAGATGTAATCTTGAAGATGACATCCGAGAAAGAGCTCAAGTTGACTAATGTCTTGTATGTTCCAGAGATTCGCAAGAATCTTGTGTCTGGTTGGCTGTTGAACAAGTTTGGTTTTCGTCTTGTTTTTTAGTCTGATAAGTTTGTTCTTTCTAAGAATCAAGTGTATGTTGGTAGGGGATATGCCCTGAATGGTATGTTTAAACTCAATGTAATGGTTGTTAAGAAAGATATCAATAATATGAATTCTTCTGCTTACTTGATTGAGTCTTCTAATATGTGGCATGGCCGTCTTGGACAGATATCAATTATTGTTCAACAGATTACCCTATTATGTGCTTTCTTTACTAGCAGATCAACTGATGTAATGGAACTACGATAATTTGGATCCTAGTTTTCGAGAAAATTCTATGGTTATATGAATATTACATTGGGTATTTTATTTTCTTGAAAAGTTTAATTATCGAAAATACTAAAATTGAATTTTGAAAATTCTTTAAATGTATTAAGGCAACATTAAACCGTAAACGAAGATTATTCATGTATCGGTAAATTGATCTACACCTGTAAGGGTCTTTGGTAGAGTCAACTTTACTAAGAGAATAAACCTAGTCCTCTTTTCATAAGAAAGAGTGAGATTCAATCCTATTCCTTGTCATGAATGAAGAAATGTATGATAGGACAAATTAGAATTGTCTAAATTCTAAAAACGTAACTCGTAAGCAAATTTTAATAGTTAAGAAAATTGCATATTTTCTGAGTTATTAAATTAGAAGCTAGACTAATTACTGTATAATTGGTAAAAGACAAACTAGCATGTTTTATCTAGTTGTTTTGTTTTGACCATTTAAAAGTACTACTTACAATTGTTGGAATAGTAGAACTATTAAGAAAGAAATTGCATGCCCAATTTTTCAAGTTAATAGCATTGATGGATAGTTCATCATCTATATAGTAGAATGCACTCTTTAAGTACATAAGTAATTGTTATGTATGGACTTTTTCAAAGGTGTAGGAAAGTAAATATAATGATCTCTAATTCAGTGGGAGTTACAAGCTATGTCATCTTGGTAGTAACCCAGATTATCTATAGAATGTCTTAAGATAATTACTTTCTACTTGTAGACACTTATGTTTTCAAGGATAGTCATGTACGTTTCCTTATTAGACAATAAAGTGGTTCTACATCTACTAGTTATGCTAATATCAATGACACAATCATATTAGTCACATAAACAAACATATGCCGTGTTGTTTATCTGCTACATGATGTTGTTCCATGCACAAGTGGGAGAAATCTATATTGTGTGCAAGGTACAACATATAGGTATATGATTTAAAGGATTCTCTTGACTGCAAGGTAAGAGACCAACATTCTAATATAACTTGTACATATCTAATTCAAGAAACACTTGGTGTTGTAATTTACGTCATGTCAGAACTTGGCGAGATTGCAATAACAAAGTAAATCTCTATGTGAAGTCAGACCTTGCATGGACATATTTGCAGTTTCTAAATTAGACAAGTATTTAGAACATGTGTCAAAGTGATATATAAGACTACTTCAAATTAAATATATATGTATTACTAGAATGACATAAATAAATGAAGTAATCTAATACTACTTTAATTTGTATATTTATGAATTTTTGGAATGACATAAATAAATGAATAAATAATGTAGTCCTACATTATTGTGAAGTAAATAAATTAACTTGAAATTACTATTGAAACCAAGAGTTGTGTTCATAATTACTTTAGTTAAACATGTTTATGATTCATTGTAAATACATAAACATAAAGTCTTTTAAGACTTATAATAAAGTAAGACGTTAACTTGTTATGTTTTTTAATTAAGACATATACAAGAAGTCATTGAGTTGATCAATGATTTATAACGTATAATGGGATTATAACAGTTTATGTTTTCTTGATGAGACATGGATATGAAGTGACTTGGTTAAAAGTACTTGGGTTATAAAGCATGCAATTGGCTTGAAAAGTCTATTATACCATTAAGTTGACTTAGATGGTAAATAGGTAAGCCAAAAGGAATATGTTTATCTTATATATTGTTAGATTGTCTTACAATATTAAATTCTAATGAATACCACAAGTTGATGGTATGTTCAGTTAGGAGAATCAAACTCTATTTGATTTATTTGATTCAAGATAACCATAACTTCTTTCTTAAAAAGTAACAAGGTTAGAAAATTGAGTATGGATTGAATATACTCAATATGACTCCAACCTAGAAGATTAATAAAACATCATTTCATTATGGAATGTGATGAATCACATTAAGTTTTAAAATTGAAGATTCTGAATTTGTTAAACTACTTATGAATAGGTTATTAACAAACTTAAGTCAGAAATTATCAATGTGTATTTGTAATGTCCCAAAAGAGAATAATGTAGTTTTGCTCTAATTGCTAAGTATATATAGATAGTCTATATATTACAAAAGGCAAGTGGGAGTTTTTTTTATCTTGAAAGATAAAATTACAAAATACATAATCTTCTAAAACACACTAGTAAATATCATGATGAGGTTAGACATGTAAATGATAGACCTCAAGATGATAGAATTTTCATTCATAGATCTGCAAGGATATCTCATATATTTGATTTATATGCTGAGAAGAAATATGAATTACAGGATTATAGTAAACCTGATAATTATTATGATGGATTACCAAATATTGAATTGGGTAAATTACTCATACTATGAATGTTAAAGATGCTGTCCATAAAGATAATCAATTTTGGAAATTTGGTTTATCTTAATAGTTAGACTAGAGAATGGAAATGATTTTCTTCAAAGAGATGAAAAACCCTAGTGGTTTGAATTTCTATGTAGAAATCATATGGACAATATTGTACACATATTTAATGCATGTCTTATGACAAGATTATTAATCATACTTAAGCAATTAATTGTGATTGAATTTTCTTTTCTAGACACATTAAATATATAAAGATAATAATGGTCATACTTGTTTTCATTAATATGAAATATGACAATGAAATATCAAAACTCTTTCTTGAAAAATTACTTGAGCGAGGACGGTAAGTAATTGAAAGGTTTTTGAATTCATATAATCTTTGGTAGTGGACGAAGTGCAATAATTCATGAATGGATAAATGCATGCATCTATGAAATTATTCTTATGTTTAATTATTAAATCCTAGTTTCGATTTATAATTGAAATAAGATAAATTTTAAGTATTCCTAAAAGCTAGTGGGAGTATTATGTTAAGGTTTTAAATCTTATATGTTGTATAACATATATGAAGTAACATTCCTTGTAAGCTAAATGTTAAGTCTTAGTTTGGAATAATACTTCACTTGTAAGATTTAAGAATTAAAACATACAACCTTGGAATATATGTTTATTATTAATAAACATGTGCAGTAAAATAAATGATTCCAATAAAACATGATATATCATTTGGGAAATTGATAAATATCTTTTGACAAGATAGAACATGAATGAAGTCTAAGTTTGACCTGTAGATTCATCATGTACATCATGTTGTGTATATTAAAATTGTTGTATCATTCTTGCATAAGAAGTGATTTGACAACATTGATATCTAACTAAAAGTTATTAGATAACTTGTGTAATGAATATTCTAATAGAATTACATCCTCAGCCTGGAATTGCTCCTAGATTCTACGGATGAACAATATGTCAATTGTTGTGCAAATTGTCATCAGCTTCAAACTTGAAAGTTTGGAAGACATCAAACATTACACAATAAGATATTAAAGTTTACGGAGTTTTAATGAGCATATTGTTGTTTGTATACAATGATGTTGGTTTAATTGAGATGACACTCAATAATAGTCATGGTAGGATTTCATCCTTGTTAATAGCCATGTGAACTAGTTGTGCTAATAAGAGCACATGTGCATTATACATTAAAAGAATAAGAATACATTAAACTTTAAAATGTTTGAAAGTTTAAATTGTCATAAATTGGTGAAAAAGGATGTCACACACTTTATGAATTATTATGTGGATTGTTGAATGCACACATACAAGGACTTCATTAATTGAATTCTTGAAATAAGTATTCTCAAAATTATGATAGATCAAGTTGGTTGATTTATGCCTTGTCAACAAGTATGATTGTCATTACTTGAGGCATAATTCATCAACTGGAATTTCCATGCATTGATCTATTTGGTATTAGGATAAGGGATGTTAAACAATTGTTATAATAAATCAAATACTTGGTATGTTTGATTTTATAATATATTGTATCTTATATTTACATGTTTAATCCGTGAATAAATTTATTTATTCTAAATCGTCCGTTGTCAATTAATGATATGGGAGTATCATTAAATTAAGACAAATCTGAGAGATATGGTAGAATATACTTGAAAGTATATTGATGAGAATGTATACCAATTTCAGATGATATTCAATGAATTGAATATAGGACTTATCCCAACTACATAATTTACTTTATGGATATTGTTGTTAAGTAAATTATGAATAGTTATCCTCAGACTTGAGATACCAGATAAGTGTCATGAATGTAGTGCATTTTTGTGGGGCAACTTAACGCTATACGTAACTGGTAGTCATAAGGGTTGTTTCCTGAAGTGTTACAAAGTTCATGTGTTATTCTTGTAGTCAAGATAGAATTTGTTCATTCAAATTTATTTTGGAGTTTAATACTGTTGGGCCCCTCGTAGGGTTGACAAGATGTTTGCATGGCCATGCCCAAAGTTCTCCCCTGAATATGTTTAGAAGATTTGGTAATCTTGCTCAATCACTAATAACGAGAAACAGAATGGTTGAATAAAGAATGACATAATTCCATATCTTTATTTAACATGGTATTAGAAACAAAAGGATAATAATAATGAGAAATCATTAAAAGGTTTTTCAGGAGCCTTGCTCGAGTTGTACTAGAGGCATCGACGTATTGCTAGACGCTAACCGATGTGATCACTCTATTAAGATATGTCCAAGTGGGAGCTATTGGTTTTATGGACAATAAATTAATAGACGTGTGTTATGACCGAACTCGAGACCACGAGATTGCACACTTTGCGTATGAAAATTAAAGTTAATAATTAAATATAAATGTTATATTTATTTATTAATTAAATGAAATAACATAACGGACGTTAAGTAATTAAGTGTAATGGACTAACGGTCGTTAAATGTAATTGGAAAGGACTATAATGCAAATCAATATTTGGAAGGTTTCGGAATACCTTGTGGGATACTCCATCCGATCGGCCACAAGGAAACCCAACCCATATCCAACTCAACTTGTTCTCCAAGTTTTGCTAAGTATATATACAAGGCTAGGGGTCTTGTGTTTTGTATATCTTGTACTCATAACCTAAAACCAAAAGGTGTTTGTGTGTTTTTGTGTTTGAAACCGATCGTACAACCCTTATGGGTGTTGATCATCATCTTTTCCAAAACATAATTATTTTGTTTAATTAAAACTGGCATTACTTTAATTTGTTTTAGTACGTGTGTACAAGAACGTGGTAATAACTTACTTTTGTTATTATTCTTGGATTGAATTACAAAACGGTAAGGGGTAATTCTTATAATCCTATAAACCCTAATTAGGGTTCATCCTAATTGCTAGTTTGTGAATTTGATTCTTATTCGGCTAGAATCAAGTAAGGTACGCATACTTTATTCTTTAGTTAATTAGTTATTCATTATATGTTCCTATACGCTTCCGCACTTGCTTTGATGTTTTGTGTTTATTATTGAATGTCATATTATATAATTCCAACAACAGATTCTCATAAGCTAGTAGTTGATGCAACAAAAATGATTTTTAGACAAATATAGTATGAAGTATGAACTACATAAGTACTACAACAAACAAGTGACTAATATTAAGAGTATAGAAGATAGTAGATGAATTGTATATATGATTATTATTCTCTTACAATATAAACCTAGCTCCACTTTCTCTCTCCCATAAAACCAAAAAGGTAAAAGTACATAGAAAATAATGGAAGTTGGACTGCTTTAGACTGATAATTTGAAGTTTATAGATCCAAGGCTATAGCTTCCCTTACTTTCAAGCAAAAGATCATGAAAAATAAATTAAACTAAAATCAAAAAAGAAATAGACAAAGCTTTATCTGGACAGTGACCATATTTAAAAGGGTGCAATTTGTAACTTTCTTTATCTAAAGACTGCAAAAGCTATAAGCTGTGGAAACTTTGTCCCCCCTTAACTATCTTTATTTTGCAAAATGACACCCTTCACTTTCTCTTTTTGCAAAAGCTTTGTGGTGTGGAAGCTTGTCTTGGTTATATAGACTATATGCCAATCAAAGAGAAAAAAAACAAAAGCTGAATTGCCTTTAGGATCACTACTTGTTATATACCCCTACAAAATAATGGCTATTACTCTCCACCTGGATAATTATATCTAGAGTTTCAAACTTAGATTTTGCATTATTATTCTATCTTAGAAAATGAGTAATGTTCATAAAAGTTGTGCCTAAAATATGTCTCATTACAAGAATAAAACACATGTTAAATTCTATTGTTAGGTTAAGAGTGAAAAAGAGACTATAAATGTATCAATCAGAGAGTTCCTTAAGCACATGTTTAAACATATGGGGTTAGTATCATTTTTATCATTAATGTAGCTCTTTAAGTAATTAGAGGCAGTGATACATTCATAAACACTAAGGTGTTATTTGTTTATTAAGAAACTTAATCCATATCTGGTTCGCACATCTGAATCTGAATCTTAGACATAAATGTCTGAATCTAAATCAAATGATATTGTTTGTTTTTTTATTTTTAAATGTCTAAATGATATAAGTACAAATCAATTTTATTCTTACGAAACATAAATTTGCTTAAACATTGAATGAAGCATTTGAGTCAAAATAACATAATCTAGCAACATATAAATAAAATTTATTATTACCATCAGTATGGATCTAGTGAGAAGAATTATTTAAATGTGAATAATGAAAAATAATTGTAGCCAAATATTTCAAATAAGAAAAAATAATAATAAGGAGATGCATCTATTTTTATGGATGCATCTAATATTTGTAATTGTGGTTTCTTCTCATCTTAATAATATTTCTCATTTGATTGTACCACCGATTCTATAGTTTAGACTTCACATTTTACTCTTAAATGCAACATTTCCTTTTTAAAAACTATCAAAATAAAGTTGATCTATATTTTGTTAGTAATCGTTACTTGATATTAAAAACCTTGATTTTGTTCAAACATTTTTGCTTATAAAAGGAAGTGTGATATTTTTAACACATTTTGTTATGTTATTTGTAAATGTATAATAGTGTAATTTCTTTTATAAGTGTAAAAGTGCTTCCTTAAAGTTTAATGCATTATTTACTTTATTATTTGTGGTTGTAATCATGACTAAATATATTGTGATATCATCCTTTTTCAAACGGCTATATAAAATTACTCTATGATTGGAGAACCTTTAGCCATTGATTTTAGTTCCTCAATCATTGATTTTATTTTTATGCAAAAACTAAAATTGTCATCAACATATAGGCTAAACATCAATAGTAACATATTTACGTGATACACGTTTTGACAAGCATGTTTTGAATGTATTATTGCTACTTAAAATTATGAGTAATCAGGGACGAAACTTAGAAGGGACCAAAGAGGGTTCTAGAATTTTTTGACCCTATGTACATTTTATGCGCTCTTATATAGGGTTTTAGTCATTTTTAATACAAAAATTTCAATAAAATGTATATCAGCCTCTCTAAATTAAATACTTTTCAAGTTGGCCCTTCTATCAACAACGTTAAAGCTCGTCCTTGTGAGTAATGCTAAAAGAATTAATTTTATGTTGTGCATGTATAATTACATTACGAAACAATGTTTTTTACATGAAACATGAGTACTTGGTTAATTACATTGTATCCTTCATAGATTTGTAATTCACTTAGAAGAATACTGCCATTTTTCGGGACGACATAAGGACTTAATCTCCTAACTAATTTAACCGAAAATCTCCAGGTTAACCAGGGATGGGGACGGAGACGGAAATCCCCAAATTATCCATGAAAATGACCCATTCTCAGAGATATAACCCACATACTTTTGTTCCTGACTAATATAGATACAATTAGTTCAATTTAATAGAAGCTTTGGCTTCTTTGTTTTATGTCAGAAACAAAAAGACACAAATTGTGATATGTCTTTTGTTTTATACTTTATCATTCCTCAGAAATAATAGTTCTCTCATAGCCAATGATCCGAAAATGTTCTTGTCCGATAATTTGGTCAGAAATTCGTATTAGGGACAATAAGATTATCATGGCATAAATTTGAAAATGTTAGAGTAATGCTTAAGCTAAGCTTGATTGTATGTAAGAATCTTTGTACTTAAAGTTTAGGTTTTGCAAAGAAACTTATCTTATAATGATTTCATATTCAAAAAACAAAGATGATCGAACCAAGGAATAATATTTACACTTTTTGTAAAGCGCTAGAGTTTGTTTTTTCTTTTCTAATCACAGATGATAGTAAGGTGAAAAGTGCCCCAAAAGAAAAAGCGTTTTTGATTTTTGAATGTCTTGATCGTTTGATAGATTGAAGCGCGCTTAAGCAAAGAACAAAAGAAAGTTTATGTTGTCTTGAAGTATAGGTTACCTCCGGGAAAAAAAAAAAGATGCGATGATTTTTAGATTACCGAACACTTACTTTGGTTAGTACAACTTTTTTTAGCAAAGATGCAAACGTTAGTCTCACTAATCTCATCAGGAGAGCACGTATAACTTAGTGATGTTAGTATGTGGTTGTATATATCAGTTTCATGTTGGGCGAAATTGCAATACCTATAGATAAAACTGCTAACACTTGATGAAACTTACAGTTACATGTATAGTGAAATTTTATTTCTGAACGCTAAGTAAGTTAAATGATGTATTAAATTTTATGTTTTCAAAATAAGTACTGAAAGTCTGAAATAGAAGCTTTAAATTTTCTTTGTACACAAGCCCAGTCCCATCTGTTTGGATTAATTTTTGGGCTCTTATTGTTTAGAAGGCTCATGGGCTTACTGGGCCTCTAGAACCTGACTTTTCATTGTAAAAAAATTATTGATATAAGATATATCAATATATTGTTTTTCTTTTGAGGTTTTCACTGTTAAGGTTACTTGTAAATTAAAGGTCGAGTCTTTCACTCAGATTTACGCAACTTAACCAGGTATTTTCGTGGCCGTTTCCGATTATTCCATTGACTGCCCTCAAGATGTGTACCTAGTGAGATTTTAGCATAAGACCCTTGTGAGAACATTAGAGTGTCTAACCACTAGGCCACTTTTGTGGTGGTTATATATTGATATCTTTTTGTGAAAACAAAATCGATCGGTAGTTGGTAAGCCCTTTTCGACCAAAATTAAACCATATTAAGTTTTCTTGGTGAATTACCTATGCCAGTTGGAAACGCCTTTGTAATTTAAGTTAACTGGTATCGACTTTCACATAAAATAACAATCTACTTAAACCATGTAACAATTTATATTGACAATTCGATTTAGTACATCGCAAATTTAGCATACATATATGTAGTGACATAGATTGCTTGGATTTGACCACGTTTGATGCATGCAAACGTACATATCAACAATAGTTTTTTCAACTTCAAGTTTGTTTTTTTAACTTTAATCACAAGAAGTTTTAACTTCTTTACTATAGCAAGTCATTCATAGGTGTCAAGTTCAATCAAAATCAATAGAAATGGTTGCACGAAAGAACAATATATTGCAATAATTTTCTGAATAATGATGATTGGTCATATCGTACAACTTTGAGTGTTTTTGGATGTTAGTAATGAACATGATGCAACTATTCAAAAACTATAATACATCTCTATAATTGGCAAAACTTTATCACGTTTCAGTGTTTGCAAATAGTAATGCATTTGGAAGCTGTGTAATTGCTTGTTTGATTGTTTTCTTTTGTTTGGAAGTTGCACAAATAGTGTATTACATTAGAAGGTTATCAAGCTATTCAAAATGGCTTAAAAAGGTTACATACCATATAATATTTTATTAGGGATGAGCAAAAGAATCAAATAATTGGACCGGAAGTGAGAACCAGACAAGAATCTAGAAAAATCGAACTGTATTCAGACCTGATGGTTTCAGTTCTGGTTCTTGAATTTGAGATTTTTCGGTTCTTGGGTCGGTTCGATTCGGGCCCATCGGTTTTGGTTCCGGAACAGAATACCAAATAATTCTGAAAACATGTATTTTTCTTTATATACTCAAAACATTTCATGGAATAAATTTAGTCTGGTTTTCTTATTCTTTTGCTCTTCACTATTTACGACGATGTGATTGTGAAAGGTATGGAAGAACGATTAGAGAAACTAACCAGGAGAGATAAAGGAAAACAAATGGTGGAACCATAAACGGTTTTGGTTGTGTAGTTGAACAAAGTTTGAAGTTATTTTATTTTGTTTTTCAGATTTGTATGTGTCATTGTTTTGTTAAACATTTGACCAATGAGAAACTATAAAATAATTGTTTGTTTGAGTTTATGTTTTAGTTTTTAAAGAATGGATCCATTAAGAAAAAAAATAAAAATAAGAAGAATGAGAAATATTTTTCACACATTTCAAATGAAGAAGAAAAATTTCATGGAAGATGCATCTTTGTTTGTAGGTGCATTTGAAATGTACAGCTGTGATTATTTCTCATTCTTCTCATTTACTTTTATTTCTTATTTGATCCTTACTCTTAATTATTAAGTGTTATTGGTTTAAAAGTAAATCAACACTTAAAAATTTCAAATATTTTTTGCTTTTTATCGGCCTAATTCATTAAGAAAATCGGTTTAAACGTAAACGTTGTTTTTTTTAAATCGGTTCCTAGCCAGGTAAAGCCGAAAAACCGGAACCGGAACCGAAAACTATATTCGGTTCGGTTCTTGATTCCTACTTTTCACAAAATTCGGTTCCCGAATTCATCGGGTCTGATTCCAACGCGGGCCCATCACTATAGTTTATTACTCATACGTGGTTGAGAAGTACCTTCCATTTTAATTTAGAAAAAAATATATAGGTATACTTTGTCAAGATTCTTATTATGCATCCAAATATCCAATTACACTCTTTACATCTGCATTTTGTTTCCTCTTTACATTTGCATCTTAAACTATTGTTAATCTATTCACAAATACAAATATCAATTTAATACAAATAAGCTCACCAACAGCCAGCCACCCCCCCCCCCCCCCCCCCCCCCACAATTAAAACGTAATGGGAATGAACGCTCAAACTGTCTCGAAACTGAGCAACCAAAGCAGTTGGTACTTGTAGAAGAAATTGCAGATTCACTAATGATGTGCTCTAGGACATAAAAATTCTAATAGTGATTCTTGAAGAAATAATAGCAGACGGCATAATTAGCTTTGTCCACATTAAATTTAGAAGAATGAGGTTGGTAATAAAGTTAACGGCATAAAGTTTATCGGTGTGTAATAAGGTATGAGGAGAGGAAGTATTGTTCGTCATTATAAACGAACGTTTGGTAGGACGTAAAGGTGAGGGATGAGGAAGAGTTTGACTTATAGTTATCGAAGGTTGAGGAAAAAAATAGTCGACTTTAGTCGACTAAAATTGTTAAAAACGTGGAAACTAATCGATCTTTAGTTAACTTCTGGTGTAAAGAAAAAAAAAGGTTTCTTCAACCAAACACAATGAGACGAACCTTTTTCTCTTCATAACTATACGAACCACGCAATCTATTCCAAATGATTTTAAGTAAATATTTTTGAAAACTAACAAAAAACAAATGAACGAATACAAAATCATGTGACACAAAATTCCAAGAAACGCATATTCTAGTTCAAAGCTTAACTTGTCGATCCAATACAGACAAAAACAAGTGAGCTTAATTTTTGTTTCGGTCGATACCAAATTCAAAAGAAATGCTTAAATAACGATTCCAAGAAGATGAAATCAACCAAAAAATGATATAGACTCAAATATAGATTAATCTCTAAACGATTTTTTTTTTTTTTATCTTCTCCTAATATAAAGCCCAATAACCAAAGACTAATAGTACCAAACACATATGAGTCCAACCAAATTCACTATTTTGAGAAGAACATGCGCAAATAAACGAATGGAAAACAAATCTATCCTCAATCTCATAATTCTTAAATCCAAAATAATAATAATAATAATAATAATAATAATAATAATAATAATAATAATAATAATAATAATAATAATAATAATAATAATAATTATCCCCTTCTTTTTTCTCTTCTTTTGGGGAACTTGATAAGGATGCAGTGACATTACTGAAGCGAATCCGAAAGTTCTCGATGACCCAAGACATTGGAGCACGTGCTGTTGTTCATATATTTAATAGGATTAGCTTTGCTATAGCTAGAGGTGTGGGGGCTCAAATTGTATCCCGGCTTCCCACTAATTTTTTATAAATCCTTTAAGTTTTTATAAATCCTTTAAGTTTTCTCTCCCCTTTCAAGCTTGGTACCTAGATGATGGTACGATCATTGGAGATACTCTATTTGTTGGGAAGGCCTATGAGCTCATTATGATAGATGGACCTCGTTATGGTTTGCACCTCAACGTCGATAAAACAGAGGTTTTTTGGCCAAGGGAAGACCCTAGAAGCAGACTCGAAGGTGTTTTCCCTCCTAATATTGCCCGGCCCCTGCATGGCGTAAAATTGTTGGGTGGGCCTGTTGGTGTAGATCTTGAGTTTAGTAGTAAGCTTGTTTTGAAACGAGTTTCTAAAACCATTGAACTTATGGACGCTGTTGCTAAGCTTAATGATCCCCAATGTGAGTTGCTGCTTCTCCGTGCATGTGCTGGCATTTCCAAGCTGTATTTCTCTATGCGCACATGTTCCCCCCGTGTCTTTGAACGTGCTCAGATTTCATTCGATGAAGCACTTCGCTCCTCTTTGGAGCGAATTGTCACTGCCTCTGGGCCCGGGTTTGGAAATTGGCAATGGAGACTGGCCACTCTTCCCTTTGAATTTGGGGGGCTTGGCGTTTACGCTGCTGGCGATGTTTTGAACTATGCCTTCCTTGCTTCTAGACTCCAATCGGCCAGCCTACAGACTGAACTTCTTCGGCAGTCTGGTATTGGTGCTACTGGATCTTCCTTTGATGATGCCCTGCATGTTTTTAACGAGAAAATGGAGACCGACCTTTTGGGTAGCTCTTGTGAAATTGCTGCCCCCAAACTCATGAAGAAATTGGCAGATTTATATTTCGCACGTGTCACCAAAGAGGCTGAATCCACCTTCTGCTTATCTGCTAGACAGATGGCCCTATGGAGATCGCAAATGGAAGACCATACTTCAGACTGGCTCAGAGTGGTCCCGATAGTTGGGCTGGGACAGACTATGAATGCCAGAACTTACAGATGTGTATTATGTTATCGGCTAGGTGTTCCCCTCTTCTCAGTTCAGATGCCGTGTTCAGCTTGCTCCAAGGTTTTCACAGGGGATATATACGGGGACCATGTTGTATCATGTGCTGGCACTATTGGTATTAAACATCGGCACAACATAGTGCGTGACACTTTGATTGATATATGTTCTCGATCTGGGGTCTCAGCTCGTAAAGAGGTTGACATCGGATTGGGTGGAGAAAGGGAGCAAGTCTTACGGCCAGCAGATATCTTGCTCTATTCTTGGGATGGAGGGCAGGACATATGTGTCGATTTGACCGGGTCGTCCCCCTCACACAAACTAGTATGATGGATTTTGTGTCAGGTCATGCAGTGATTGACGCCGCAAAACGTAAGCGCACCAAATACGGAGCCAAATGTATAGACATTGGATATGGGTTAACCCCTTTCTCATTTTCCTCCTTAGGAGAACTTGAGGCTGACGCGGTGACCTTACTTAAGCGGATCCGGAAGTTCTCTATAACTCAAGACATTGAAGCGCGCGCGGCTGCTCATATCTTCAGTAGGATTAGTTTTGCTATTGCTAAAGGTGTGGGACCCCAGATTGTTTCGAGGCTCCCCACTAATTTCTTGTAATCCATTGGTTTTGTTTCTAATGAAAGTGATGTTTTTATAAATAAAAAAAATAAATAATAATAATAATAATAAAAGTGAAGTTATAATAAAAATAATAATAATAATAATAATAATAATAATAATAATAATAATAATAATAATAATAATAATAATAATAATAATAATAAATTCTTTTGGTTTTCTAACGAAGTGATGTTTTATAATAATAATAATAATAATAATAATAATAATAATAATAAGGGTTGCCACCCTCCTTGGAGAAGATTATTACAGCCTCCGGGTCAGGTTTTGGTGACTGGCTGGGCATTCATGCGGCGAGTGACATCATCAAATATGTTTTCCTTGCATCTCGTTTGCAAACCAGTGATATGCAGGACCAGATTCTGGTTAAAACAGGCATCAATTCTCATGGCCCTTCGTTTCAACACGCCCTCGATATGTTTAACAGTGCTTGTAACACAGACACGTTCTCGGTCGCCTCTGACGCTCCTGCCCCCATATGATGAAAACCTTGGCAAAGTGTTACTTTGGTGTCATCGAGAAAGATCTTGTTTCTAAGTATTCGTTAAGCCCGAGACAGGTAGCTATCCTCAGTTGTACCCGGGCTCCACATGCACAAGATTTCCTATTCACCATACCTATTGATGGGTTGGGCCAAAGGATGAACCATCGCCAATTTCGTTCGGTATTGTGTTATAGGCTTACCATACCTATGTTTTCTAAAGGTAGCTCCTGCCCGAGCTGCAAGCATCGTATGGACCAATGGAGAGACCATGCAGTTCACTGTTCCAGTGAAGTAGGGGTGAAATTCAGACATAACTTGGTGCGTGATATTCTTATCGACATATGTTTCAAGGTTGGGATTATGGTGAAAAAGGAGGCCCCATTGGGGTTTCTTTCGAGGGACGGGAAAGAGCTGCGTCCGGCAGACCTGCTATTATTCAACTGGATCCAAGGTAAGGACGCGTGTTTGGATGTGACTGGAATCTCTCCTTTTGCAGGTATTGATGCGACTGCGTGGGCTTTCGGGGTGGCCTTACATAACGCTGTGGAGAAGAAGAAAAAGAAATATGTGTCCAAATGTGAAGAAAATGGCTACAAGTTCATCCCATTTGTCTTCTCTACATTTGGGGAGCTTGACACGGAAGCTTTGGACACACTTTCACGTATCAAGACTGTTGCTATTAGCCACTCGAATAGTGTCAAGAGTGGGCTTTTATTTTTCACAGACTTAACTTTTGTATTCAGAAAGGAGTGGGAGCCCAACTAGTGTCTCGGCTTTCCACCAATTTCTTGTAATTCCTTTTGGTTTTCTAATGAAGTGATGTTTTATATAAAAAATAATAATAATAAAAATATATATATATATATATATATATATATATATATATATATATATATATATATATATATATAATAATAATAATAATAATAATAATAATAATAATAATAATACCGATTTCAAATCAAAACACACTTTTTTTTTCTTCTTTATGGCTAAACGAACATATCTCGGATACTATGTAAGACTTGATATATTGATTAATGAATTATGTGATTTCATATGTCTTAATAATTTAATGTATACCATAACATTTGAGCTTAGGCTCAAACTATACTAATACAAATCTAGCACAATACTGATACCAATCTAATACAAATAAGCTAAGTCATTTAACAAGGCTATCTTCGTTTATCTGCATTATATTTGTAAGAGGATTTTTCGGAAATAATTCATGGCCCTTTGTCGATCCCAATTCATATTGGGATATACTATTCATACGGGGGCTATGCCTCTAGCCCTGCCACCTTTCCCAGGGAATATTCCCTTTGTCCCCCCACTTTTTTCAGTACAACACAATTTTTTGTCAGTTTCTGTTCCGTATTTCTGACAGTTTTAAGCGTTTGGCTTATTAAACTTTATATTTACAGTTCCGCATTTTCAGGTTTATAGCTTTTTGATAAAAAAAAAAAAAAAAAAAAAAAAAAAAAGTAGCCACCGTATAAATAAAAACATAGCCACCGTATTAATAACTGCCCCCTTCATATTTCATTTCAAGAAAATATTGATCGGACATTCCATACTACAAAATGATTTTCAACTACAAGATAAAAGTCGTGTCAGGCTTTGGAAAATGGTAACTACGGTCAACTCAAATCAACATAGTTTTCATTTTCTAGAAATTTACACGTATGTACATGTCTATATGGGTACGCATTTTTGTACATGGTATTTCAACAGTTTTTACTTTTAATAACGTAACTTGTACTTCATACTATTTCCAACTGTTGTGAACACAAATTTAGTAAATTTTACAAAACAAAGATGAAATCCATGGAAAATTTAACCAATTTGCTTAGTATGATATAAACATAGAATAACTACCATCACAACCAAGCAGTTTATATTTTTAGTCTATGACTCTAACTCATGTCATATATTATTTCAACTCAATCAGAAAAGTACTATTTAAATAAAATACATGCTAAAATATTTAAGCTGTGATTTGCTAAGACCTACTACACGTGCACATACACCGCATGTATAACCCATCTAATAGTACATGCAAATCACGAGTTTCACCCGTATTGTTGCATGCTAATGCAACCCGTCATTCACCACGAATGACGGTTCTTACCTTATTGTTTCTCTTTCCTAATTTAAGAAATTTTAGTTTTAAAATTTATAAACTCTACTTAGGATTTCCAAAAAGCTTAAAATTTAAAAGTTTGTGACTTAAGTAACAAGAAAACCCTAAGTCGCCATATTTAAATTTTAGAAAAAGTTTATAACGAACTTTTAACAAAAATATATTTCCTAAACTACTCGGTTATGTTTTAAATATTTTAAAACCCAAGTTTCCATATTCAGGAATCCAAGAATCCAAATTAGATAAAACTGAACTTCTCAGTTTATGAAAATTAACTACTTGGTCACCTAGATTCATCTTAGTTGAATTTTATAATCTCATCTAGCTAGGATCACTACAGTTGATCCACCTAGGGTTTAGGTAAAACCTAATTAGTCGTTCTTGTTCCGTAAGCTATCTTGTTTATCATATGATTAAATTTTGGTAACCTAAAATTTCAAAAATAGTTTCAGCATATTTTTAGCAAAGTATGCACCTCATAAAAATATCTAAAACCCTATATCATACAAGAAAAACAAAACTGCTTGCATACAAAAAAAATCAATCTAGGTAAACATAATTCTTACAATTTATATCGACAACCCTTGTGACGCCGTCACCCACACAACCTGACGCCATCACAACTATGGTGGTGGAAAAATAACCCTAAGATGATTGACGACGTCACAGCCAGAAGTTGACGTTGTCACAAGCTGATTTTCTATATATACCTCGTATTGTTTTAATATTTTCTTATGGGATCACTTGAGATAAACCCTAGACGATTTTGTGTGCTTTTCTAAACCTTATTACTTCAGTTTATCATATGTATTGATGAGATAAGTCTTTTGATTAATCAATCAAGCATGTTTATATTAATTGTTTGATTATATCTTGTTTTTTTTCTCCATTGTTATGCTAGGCTAGATTTGTCTAATACTTAATTAGGGTTTATGCATGAAACTTATTTGTTTATAACTCGTGCTTCCTATCGATTCCTTTTTTGATTGTATGTTTGTGACCCGGACAACTAAGTACGAAACCTGACTAATATTTTTCCCTCTACTTAGTTGATTATATTAGATTGTCTACGATACCTAATTAACATCTGTCCCTCTAGATAATTGCCAAGAACACAAGCTAGATACTTGGATAGGTTGTGCCTTTAGTCCCCACGTCCCAATCGACAACCACTATAACGCCGTTGTCTAATGCCCGTCCCTCTATCAGTTAAGCTACTAAACCAAGCCATCCCATGCTACTAGTGGAATCGTTACCCAGGAATCATAGGCATTTGTTTGAAAAAGAAAGATACAATCGATAGGTAGAATTGAATAGCTAACAAGAAGTAGTGCTAGGTAATGTGCCTTTATCTCCAATTGATTCACTTCAACATTTACTTTTCTTGATATTTTATTTTTATTGCAATTTAGATTAATATTAGTCTTAAACAAACCCTCTCAAGAACCCGGATAATTTTACTTTCTTTCATAGAATACATAAAATACCAATAAGAATCTCCCATCACCATAAGATCATAAGACATACATCTCGAGTCTATCGCATTATTCTCCTAGAGAACGATCAATCCTCCGAACTATATATACTACACTACAACTGTTAAATATACTGTCTATGGGTTTGTAAAACTTAGGTGTTGCAACTGTTGCATCAGGTAATTAGTCAACTAGAAGTTAACTAGGAATCGCCTATAAGTCAATTAATAGGATCGACTAAAGGGTTCCGACCCTTAGCTTTTTGGCCAATCGATTAATCAAGAGAAAAGGGATGAAGTTTCGGGTTTAGAGGAAAAGTTAATCCTTTAGGAAGGCTTTTGTATTTATATGCTTTCTGCTTTCATGGGATAGATCTAATACAATTAAGAAACCTTTTATTTATTTATTTACTTTGGTGGATGAAATTTGAATGAGTTTAACCAAATAAAAGCAAGTTTTGACTATTGAAAAATAAGAAAGCTTGAATTTTTTTTAAATTTAAATCTCCTGTCGGACAATAAAAGAACTGATTACCAGAAAACCATTTTCTATCTATACTATATATAAAGGAAAACCCTAGAAAGTGAAATGTGAAAACATAAATAAACTAAAGGAAATAATATAACCTTAAACGATTATGATCCTCGCATGTTCATTTTGAATATGAGAGGTAATGTTGTGAGTATTGTGAGTGTACATTTGAATTAGAATAATATAAAAGTTGTGAAATGATGGCTCACTTCTTTTTTACTCTCACAAAAATCTCAACATGACCCATCATGTTCAAAATGAACTTGAGAGGATCCTTATCCAAACTTCAACCAATAAAGGAAATGTTGAAACCACCAAGTTTTTATAGTATTTTGTTTATCTTTTCTAGCTTTTGTTAAATCATTTTTTTTAATTAAGTCATTATGTGTAACCAAAATATCACTACAAGTATTTGTCGCTAGGGGTGGTAATTCGGGTCGGGTTCGGGTTGGCAGGTCCGGGTTAACAAGTTGGCGGGTCAGAACACTACAATATGAACCTGACCCCTTTAAATTATAGGGTCAGCTATGTCAACCCTAACCTATTTACACATAACCCGAACCTGACCCATTTACCCGTAGATATATGTTAGAATCGATGCTCGAGGTTTTTTAGACCTTATCTAGGATAATCAATAAGCACAAATAACAATGAACAATATATATATGCACAGCGGAATAATCAAACTATCATTGTTATTACTAAGGTTTCTTCGTCATCATCATGTGTTCTACAAAACACATCCACAGCCCCAATCCTAGACGATCAACTCTAAGACGGTTACACAATAGGGATCAATAATCCTTGGGGCTAAACACTACAAGTCGACTATCACCTAGTCTAGGCGTTTACATACTCACGCCCTAGACCTACACACACACACACTTTTGTCTGATGTTTACATTGTTTGACACTCATAAACCTAATTCCCTGTATCTCTTTATATAATAGAGATACTAGGGTTACAAATGACGACAAGGGACTAGATAATAAATACTTCTTTGACAAGTATGTCCCTTGTCTTTCTTTGTCTTCAATAGGCCTTCATCTTTCATGTATTTTGTCTTATCAACTTTAAATATAGTTTCCAACAATCTTCCCCTAGTTGATAATGACAAAACCAAATAAGCACGAACAAGTATGTCATGAAAGATAAACAAACTTCCCCTTAAACATGCAATCACCAAGAATCTTCAAGTTGCAGCTTCCAGTACATCTTCCCCTTTTTGTCATAATCTACTAGGAGAACCGCGAATATAAGCAACTTTGATCTTGACCATCACAAATCAACACCACACTTCCAATTCAGCCATCTAATGTCTCAAATTACCCACCATGAAGTTTTCCGCAACTAAAAATGAACTTAAGACACTAGATACTTAAACCAAAAGTAATAATAATGAATTACAAGAGTAAAAATCTTCCCCTCGAATGATGCATGTAGATAGTTAAACATTGAATAATAAGCTTCCCCTGAAACCCATGTGTTAACCATCTTCTTGATTCTTCAAATCTGTAAGCTCCTTGTAATGATCACATGTGAAGAAAACCAAATATAACAAACTTGTTGAAGAAGTAGAATAACCCAAACGTATGTCTTATGTCTTGTACAAGCCACATGACTCCGAACGTATACCCATGTATAGGGAGACCGTAATCCCTTGACAATAATCACTGAGCACAATAACGTAACTCCTTCAAGTGTTTTGTCAATTCTTTGTCACAATAAGAATGCAAAAAAATAAGAACACGCATCTAAGAAATCCACTTCATCTTCAAATAAGTGATAAACAATCCTCTTCGTAATCAATTCTTCAATAAAAACCAAATACTAGCCGTTTTAAAACATTGAAGACCAAACAACCAAATTCCTCTTGTGTGTGTAAACCATCCAAACTTCAAACTTATCCGAGAACCAAAAATCATGTGTTGACCGATATCGAATGATATAAGTAGTGGAAACAACATATATCAGATAACATTAGCAGTAGAAAAATTTTCTCGGACAATGCAAACCAAGCCTGTTAGCAACACTTTTTCTGTTACAAGACTGTCACAAATCTGTCACTAACTTTGCATTCTCCTTCCTCCCTTAGCAATTAGCAACACAAATTATGTCACAAAACTGTCGCTAATATGTCACTATCATGATTACTCCTTCCTCCCATTCCTTTTTGTGATAGTTTAAACTGTCACTAAGCTGTCACCTTCGGCATAATACAAGCAGTAACCATTGAGCTAGCAGTGGAAACAAAATAATGTGGCAGTGGAAACAAGTTAACCTAGCAGTGGAAACAAGTAAACACCAGTGGTGGTAATGACTCATGAGCAGTGGAAACCAATCTTGCTAGCAGTGGTAACCTTAATGCTAGCAGTGGAAACGAGATATGAAGGCAGTGATAAATCGTGCGTAGCAGTCCAAATTCTTGATAGCAGTATAAACATATAACTCACAAACGCATGCTCCTTCAGCAGCCAACTTCGACAGCGTATAACTTTTGATTGAGTGCTCTGATCGACAATCCCTCTGGTAGAAAGTTAGATGGATATATAAAGAACGTCCACCCAAAATTTCGTTACGATCCAACGGTTAACGAAAAAGTTATACCTGTTTGAAAACTGACCTGCAGAAGCATTACGAAAATTGAACCAGTTGCGAATTTTTCTTCCTCTTCAAGAAACCTTGCTAAATCCTAGATATCAAGAGCCAGACGCTCTGATACCACATGTTAGAATCGATGCTCGAGGTTGTTTAGACCTTATCTAGGATAATCAATAAGCACAAATAATAATGAACAATATATATATGCACATCGGAATAGTCAAACTATCATTGTTATTACTAAGGTTTCTTCATCATCATCATGTGTTCTACAAAACACATCCACAACCCCAATCCTAGACGATCAACTCTAAGACGGTTACACAACAGGGAGCAATAATCCTTGGGGCTAAACACTACAAGTCGACTATCACCTAGTCTAGGCGTTTACATACTCACGCCCTAGACCTACACACACACACACCTTTGTCTGATGTTTACATTGTTTGACACTCATAAACCTAATTCCCTGTATCTCTTTATATAATAGAGATACTAGGGTTACAAATGACTACAAGGGACTAGATAATAAATACTTCTTTGACAAGTAGGTCCCTTGTCTTTCTTTGTCTTCAATAGGCCTTCATCTTTCATGTATTTTGTCTTATCAACTTTAAATATAGTTCCCAACAATATACATGGGTTAACGGGTTAAATAGGTTAGACGGGTTGAATAGTTTAAACGAGTTTTGGTTGACCTATTTAACCCGTTTTATATACAAAACTAGACACATTACATGAGCTAAAAAGGTTCAACGGGTTTGCGGTTTAAATAGGTTACACGAGTTGAATAGTTTAAATGGTTTTGGGTTGACCCATTTAACCCATTTTATATACAAAAGTAGGTACATTACATGAGTTACAAAGGTTAAACGGGTTTCTGGGTCGGCCCGTTTAACCCATTTAACATGTATAATAAAATATAGAGTAAAATACACGGTCCGTCCTTAATCTTGTACATACGCATCACGCTGGGACAAAATTTCCCTTTTTCATTGCCGAGAGTCCAAAACAAGTTTTTTATAGGCTAAACTCGTGCATTGACCATTAACACTGAGGTCAACGTCTGATTTATGTTAGTTAATCGAGGGTATTATAGTCCATACATATTTATACCATACCTTAGTTAATTCTAACCCAAGACAATTCCACTAACACATAAATGGGTGATTGTTTGAGCTAATTAAACCATCACCTGACATGTTAAGTATGACTTTATAAAATTCAACTGCTAAAAAATGTATGATCTCACATAATTTAACCCATAGGACAAACAAACAAATATTATACATAACCAACTATTTAGCAAGTTGACTTTTAACAGTCCACTATATGTTCATTGTTTGATGCAACTGGAAAATAACTAAAACTACGGAGTCATTGTCTGATACATGGTTCTACTAACATTTCACAAAATATAAAAGATGATGCAGTTTCCACTTCAAAACGTTCAACTGCCGAACCTTCAAATGATCTACACATTAGTCGTCGATATCCATAAACTAATGAACACACAAAACATGAACCTTAAAGTGATGATACTATTACTACCTTGTCTGCAAAAACAAGTATGCAAACAACAAACATATAAGTTAGGTATTGTACTATTACAGCTTAAAAGAATTAAACACATGACATGGTATTCATCATTGAAACATCACCTAGGATGGCCTTTGGACGAAAAGTGCAAAGACGCAGTTTGTAATCCTTTCTCTGCTTCTAAAGGGTGTCTTAATACCGCTAGAAACATCAGCAGCAGCACCACCAACCCTTTTAGCCTTCCCCTTCCCATCAAAACCAGCCAAGTTTTCAACATCAAAACCTGCAAACTCAACCATTTTAGCCTTCACCTTCCCATCTAAACCTCGCTTAAATTGTTGAACAACTTCTTTCCCATTTTTTTTGTGCAAACCATCCTCTTCCTCAAGAAGCTTTCCTGTTGCTTTTCCTTTAATTTTCTCTTTTTTTTTTATCTACAATCCCTTCTTCCTCTTTGATTACAACATCACCTTTCATTGTTGATGTCTTGGTTCCATTCCCCTGCATTTTATTCTTATCTATCCCCTGCCATTTACGTCTAGTCCTAAAAGGTGTTGGACTAACCATTCGAAAGTTAGCATCTTGCTCTACCCAACCCACAACTTCAAAACTTATGTTTTTTAAGTAAAACTGTGCTAACTTTTGGGGCTTGTGTGCAACAAAGATATCAACTGACTCATGTATTTCAGCCAGTGCAAAAAAAGTATGAACATCATCGTCAGTATGAATCAAATGTAAACCATTTTCTGGGGATTCTTTAAGATCACAGAAAAATAACGCCCATTTTTGTTCATTAATCTTTGATAATACATTATCAATGCTTGAACTAAATATATCCCTATCACTGTTAAAGGCACACAGATCAATTAATGAACCTCCTTCATACCTGAGTGGGCTATAATCAAACAACCCATTACAG
This sequence comes from Chrysanthemum seticuspe, assembly GCA_019973895.1. NCBI lineage: Eukaryota > Viridiplantae > Streptophyta > Magnoliopsida > Asterales > Asteraceae > Chrysanthemum > Chrysanthemum seticuspe. The sequence continues at coordinate 39,234,223 of BPTQ01000004.1, forward strand.
TAGATTCTGAACAAGACCTCATCATCTTCTTCTTCCTGAACATCCTTAAATATTGAGACAAATATGCTCCTGTCTTTCATGGTTTTACTTTGTGTTTTTACAAATGGGTTTGACTTGATGTGTGTTTCAGTACGTGAGTGTGGATGTATGTTAGTTTTGGTTTGGATTGGGTTTTCTTAATTGGGTTGGGTTATTATGATAGTGTTTATGGTTTCAGGTCTTATTAGTTGGGTTTATTTGGTTTTGGCAACACATTAATTGTGTATAAGCATATCAAGGAAGGCAAAGGTTAAGTTGCAGGGTAATAAGTTTCATATGTCACACTTGGTCCCTGAATTTGGTCAGTTAGCCCTTTTTTGCACTTAAAATTCCCGCGTATTTTTACTCACACAAACTTGACTATTTGTCTTTATACTAACTTCACAATTAGTCCCTGAATTTGGAAGGTCCCGTTGTTTTTGCTATTTATGGGTTAATGACCTATACCATTTGCATACCAATAATAAAAAAAACATATTCTCACAAAATCACAACAATCTCCGAATGGCTAACTTCCCACTTTTTCAAGAACTCGCCAAAGCTTCCAAGTCTGACTACATGTTTGACTCGATTTTTCTCTTTTATCAAAGAGAAAACGATAAGGACATCCAAATTGCTAATGGGCTCCAACATACTTTGTCTGACTTGATTCTTGGTATGAAGGAAACCCAAGAATATATCTCTGAGCTCGAAGGCTTTCGACCTTCGGTGATGAACTACAAGTTTCTTGTGGATCTTCACAAGAAGCAAAAGGCAAATGTCTTGAAGGCCTTGGAGATAAGGAAGATGATCTGTCAAACACACTCTCAGGTGTCTGACAGGAACAACTTCCTTGATGATCTTAGGAAGGCAAAGTGATGTGAAGGGAAATCAAGTGGTTATGTTTTCTTTTCTTTTTTTTTGAAAAAATATGTACTGAATATTTAATGTTTAAAATGAAATTAATGAATCTATATGTTATGTTCTTGTGTTATAATTTGTTAATTTTGTTGTTAATTTTTGTATTCATCTTTGATTGTTGTTATATATGTTTTGATTGTATTGGGTATTGGTAGAACTATGGTCCTTACTTAAACAGTGTAAGAATATTGGGGACTAAGGTTTTAGTCCCCTATGATGTCCTTACATTTGCATAAAGTTATAGGAAGCACTTTATTTTCACATTTTACCCCAAATTTGAATTCATAAACCTAAAGCCTCAATTACGTGAAATTGCATCAAAATGGGTAAATCTAGAGCTCGTAAACAGCTTAAATGCTCCAATTGTCAAACTGTTGGACATAATAAGTCTATGTGTCACAAGGATCAAGTACCAAAACCAACAAAGGAAACAAATGTTCGAGGTAGAAAAAGGCATTCTGATGGCAAGAGGCAGCATGTATTCATTTAATTATCATTTGCATAACGATTGTTCTTGTGTGTTTACATTCTAGTTTATGTGCAAATCTATTGCTTTTGCAGTGGATGGATGAAGACGATATAAGGCAGACTATGGAACAAGAGTTTCTTGAAGCTCTTTATGAGCAAGAAGAAGAACACGCAATTTTGGAGGAAGATGAAGAGCAGATAAGGATGGATGAAGAAGCATTCCAACAGTTTTTGGAAGAGGAGAGAATGTACAAAAGAATTGAAGAGGAAAAATTGGCTAGAAGAAGCAGAGTTTGAGGCAACTTACTATGGAGTGGCTGTGAAGGATTTATATCCAAGACATCCATATGTGCTGGATAAAAAATGTTGATCTGCTGTTAGAAGGTTGTAGGCTTGTAGCCATTTGTAATTTGGACAATATCATGTTTGAAATTAATTTGTTTTTGTTGACTTTATAAGTTAGAATTGGTTATTCCAAACACCCCTAAACTGCGTATGTTGACTCGATTTTAAGAATTTATGTTGTCTTTACTCCCATCTACTTGTTCAAAAACCACAACTCCCATCTACTTATATAATACATCTTAAGTCATCAATTCTTTATCATACCAACATATTATCACCATGGATGCAAAAAATGGTTGTCAAATGGTATGCATTGACTGTTGGGTTGAAAGTGAAAACAGGGCTGGATTGACCTTTATTGCAAGGCGTCCACCTTATAGAGATTTCATGTGGTATGTTTGTCCAGTGTGCCTTGACAGAAGGGGAAACACATCTTATATTGGTAGAGATGGTGTTACAACGGAAAACACAACTACAGGAGATAGTGGTGGATATGTAATGGGTCTACATATTTCTGCATCTACTAGTGTTGGTGCTTCCTTGGGCAGTGATGAAGTAGAAAGTGAACCACCTGCAGCTGAAATAGCAAGTGGAGAACGCCCAAGCCAAACACCACGTGAAGCACCTGCAACTGAAAGACCAAATGGAGAACGCCCAAGACAAACACCACGTGAACCACCTGCAACTGAAAGACCAAATGGATCACCTACTAGTCAATTAACCAAGTGAATTACCTGCAAGAAATGCTATGTTGTCTTTCATTCTAAATGTAACTTAACTGATATGTGTGTACTTCTTTTGTTATAAGAATTGAATTTTGGTTACAATTCGTATCTGTTGACTTTGTAAGTCAAACAAAAGATATTTTAAAGACTAAAACAATCAGTGTGGTTACTCTAATTTTTTGGTTTATGTTGACTTTATAAGTCAAAATGGGTTTTTCCAAACACCCATCTAAACTGCATAAGCAAATACAAACTACAAAATGAAAACAATAAAGCCAAAATATACATACACCACCACCTAATTATACCATATAAAGCAAAATATACATGTTAACAAGTATCGTTTTCAGTAACCATCATCAGCCAAAAAATATACATCTTCATTACATCAACAACTAAAAATAACAGGTGAACTTCTTGATGGGAGACTTGATATTCATGGGGGGATACTTGAGGTCCTTAGGGGGAGGCACATACCACTCATTCCTATTTGTGTTGGAGCATCCCACAGCCACTACAAGACCAAGTACAACATTGGGAGCGGAAGCCTTAGAAGCTTGAGAAGTGGAACCTTTCAAAGTAGTGGTCTTAGAAGACATGTTCCCACACTCATCATCAGATGTGTCTGAAATAATGATGACATCAACTTCATTTCCTTTCATGTTAGTATCTGGAAAGATAGACATAACAGAAAGAAACCAGAGTTCACCCATTACAACTTTCTTAGCTTGCAAACATTAACTCTAACCTTTCTCAGACTCCTTATTCCCATATTTTTCCCACAAGTCTTCAAGTATCACATCAACAATTTCATCTCCTATATCCCACTTATTCCCATAAGTAGCCATGGCATACTCAATCATATCGTCAGATACATTTAGCTTGCTATAATCCCTTTTGTTGGCAGATTCTGACACTGCTCGGATTTCTGTCAAATAAAATAGAGTTATTTATGCTCATCCCTTAAAATGCCAATCACACAAACACAAAAAACCCAACTAACCTTTCATCACTTTAGCTTCTTTCGCAAATCTGCATAAATCATCAAACATTTCATCAGACATTTCATCTTCTTGTAACCAAGTATCCCCATATTTGGCCTTCACATATTTTACCATCTCATCAGTTACTGTTGTAAAAGTAAGGTCCTTGTCAGCCATTGTTAAAGTGTATGTGAGGGTTGTGTGACGAGGGAGTGAAACGATCAAGATGGTATACGAAATAGCTTTTCTCTGGTTTAGTTAAGGTGTGGTATAAATGTGTATGGACTATAATACCCTCAACTAACTAACATAAATCAGACGTTGACATGGCGTTAATGGTCAAGGGACGAGTTTAGCCTATAAAAAACTTGTTTTGGACTCCCGACGATGAAAAAGGGAACTCTTGTCCCAGCGTGATGCGTATGTACAAGATTAGGGACGAACCGTGTATCTTACTCTAAAATATAAATAGTTTTTAGTTTAAGTAAAAAATCTTAAACGGTTGATGGGTCGACCCGCTTAATTTATTCCTAACCCGAACCTAACATGTTTAATAAACAGGTTTGTTAAGTCGACCTAAACCCGACCCGAAATATATTATTAACTCAACTCGAACCTATTAATTTGCGTGTCATTTTTAGGTCAGGTTTTGTGTCGGTGCAAAAATTTTCATCTTTATCTGCCACTATAAAATCTCGTTGCTATGCACAGTTACTCGTATACTTAATAAAAGATGTTTTGCGAAATTAAGTTGTTTTGGGTGGATATTTATACGGTTGACTTTTATTTACTTCTATCCAAATTTCGTATTTACCCATTGTAAATCATTACATGCATGTTATTATGTTAGAGAAGCAATCCAACTCAAAATGACTCATTTCACATAAAAAAAAGTCAAAATTACCATCCATCCCTTAATAACGTACTATTGATGAGCTAGATTAAATTATGATTGAAACCTTATCAAAAAAGAATATCAGCCAATATACAGTACAATGCAAAAACCAAAATCAAGCATCAAAGAATTTATTTTAATTAAAACCAATTTATATATGTACAAAACTCATTCTATGTCATATGAATTCTACATAAATATATCATAAATACTATATTTTGAAGCCTAGTAACTAAATAATTAATTAATAAAGATTAGTTAATATTTTTTCTTCCTCCTCAACTATCTCCATTTCACCACCACCTTTAGACAAAGGAGAACTAAAACTAGATGCTACAGAAGCAAATGAAACAGTTTCATGATCAGAACACGAAGCACCACCACTGCCACCACCATTAGAAATTCCTGCAAGCAACTCAAAAAAAGCACCAACTATAAGCTCATGATGGTTCTTCCCATTCATCCTTAAATACCATCCTAACAACTCTTCCAAACACTCCCAATCTTTTATTCCATGACTCTCCACCATTTCCTCCATAGATTTCTTGAAATCCCTTTGTGGGTCATTTGAATCTATAGCCATTGCCACACTTTCTTTATATGGTAGACCATCATTTCCATCACCATTGATATCACCTTTGTTGGAGTCTTTACAACCAATCTTGAAATCCGTACATTGTTTGCTAACTTCAAGGATTGAGCTAGTAGTAGGGCCAGGTTCGAAAAGCAGTCTTTCAGACCTGGCCCCACGTACAATGGTCTCCACTGAGGAGTACTCATTTACGTTTAAGTACTCCTCAGACTCTGTCGATATACTGGCGGATTCTGAGGAGTTGGTGAAGCAGGAGTCATGGGTGGTTGTCACTTCCGCTTCTGCTTCGGCTATCTGACCATACTTAGGGTCGAAAAAGACCGAATTGACGGTTTTAAACATTGTATCATCACTAGAACTTGCTCGAAAAGATAGTGTTTTAGGGTTCTTGCAAGAAGGCCATAGGTGTTTGTTGAACAACAATAGGGGTGAAGGAATTAGCTTCATGTTGTTGATGATGGCTAATGGTTTAGAATGGGGTTGTGTATGGTTCTTAATTCTATGTGTTTGGTTTTGGTATTAATGGTGATCACAAGAAGAGAAAGAGAGAGGTGGAAAGAAAATGGGCTAGTAAAGACTTTGGTATGTGCATTAAATAACAATGAGGCATGAGGAATTTGTTGTTTATTTAATGCAAATATGCATGCACCTCACCTATCCAAATACTTGATTTGGAGTGTATTATTTACTCCACATTTAGATAGAAAAGAAAAACGCAAGCTTTAGTTTTACTGTCATTATTGAAAAGGTGTAAAAGGTAGATTGGTCAAAGCTATTACATATATATTTAGATGTAAATGTAATGTTTAGTAATTGGTTTTGTAAAAATATTGTTAAAATGAAACGCTGAATGATCCACACGTTTCGCTATAAAGCGAATATTATTGGTGTGACACCTCAACATTCACCTAATAACACCACAATAACTAAAACGTTCTCTCAAACTATAAATGTTATTGGTACATGTAAGTCTCAGATTTTTTTTACTTTTTCATTTTCTTTTATAACAAACACATTTCATTAAACTAAAAATAAAAATTACAAAAATACATAAAATAAAATATGATATTTTGAAAAAAATAAAAGTACAATACATAAAGAAACAATATTTCGCCTTGTTGTTGTTCTTGATGCCGTTCCCAAAGATCATGGTGTGGGCAACGGTGCAGAATGGTGACACCGTTGATGCCAAAAAATGCCCAATGACGTGTGGTAGGGAGCTGCACCGTGTGGTGGGCAACGGTGCAGAATGGTGACACCGTTGATGCCAAAAAAATGGTGACACCGTTGATGCCAAAAAAAGCCCAATGACGTGTGGTAGGGAGCTGCACCGTGCACTCTAACTCGATGGATAAGTTCAAGTACACACAAATAACACATAAGTTATTTGACACAAACTTATTAACTTTACCTTTGTCACAATTATCCTATTTTGTCACATCTACACGAAATTATTGACTTCGGCCGGTTGCTTGAATAAGTATCTAAAATATAAGATAAATTGGGTTGAAACTAAACGTTCTGGAAAAAGAAAAAAAATTTCTAATAAAACGATTTTCATTTACCTAGTGATTTTTATTGCAAAAGTGTAATTTGATCTATAAAATAACATATTTGTTATGATAAAATTTACCTACTGAAAGGTAACATAAACCTAATTGGAGAATTTACTATCAACCAGAAACTCACAAGAATTCTTGATTTAATGTTTCATAAATATCTTACCTATCATCAACTATTTTTAGAGACATTGTAAACGTTACACTTTTTTATCACTAAATATGCTGTGTAACATTTATTCTTTTGGTAATTTGTCGAACTAAAGTTCTTCACATTAATGAACCTGTCTTGGGCATTCCTTTATTGATGTGCATGATCTTAGTTAATTTGTATAGTAACAAAATAATGAAAGTTTTATCTAACATGTGATTTTAAGCACATCTTAAGCTTCTAACAACAACCCTAAAGGTGTTGTTTAAGCTTTCTTTAGTTAAAAACGTTTTTAGATATGAACTAATCATTTTTATAAATACATTATTTAAACACATACAATTAAGGTAAGTGAGATTCAATAAGATATGTACTTATATCAAGTAAGTTCATACTTAGAAATGCTTTTAATTAAAGAAACCTTATACAACACTCAAAAAGTTGCTGTTAGCAAAAACCAATTTATTAACTACATATATATATATATATATATATATATATATATATATATATATATATATATATATATATATATATATATATATTTTTTATCAGAAAATGCATTTAATTCTCATTAAGTTCACTTACAAATTACTGTAAATAAATATAATTTTAAATTTAGTAATCTATGATTTTAATTTTATATAAACTTAAAAGTATGCCTTCGAAGCGCATTTTATAAAATCCCAATAATGAAAGTGAAGTGCCTATTTTACGGTCTTATGAATAAGGTTGCAAGAAGAGTTCGAAAAAGAGAAAGTGTAATTAAACTATTGGAGGAGATAAGAGGCAAATGTCTTGTGATTTGCAATTTATGAGACAAACCTCTCATTCTTGCTTGTGTCTTTAAGAAGTCATATTGGGACGACCATAGTAATATGATTGGCAAATCGTATAAAAATGTATTCTATTTTAAGGTCAATTTTAATTTTAGGTATTTAATTTTTTATATTTTTTACTTTAAAGTATCGAAGTTATTTTTATGTGCAATGTAAGTTTTTTTTTTTTTTTTTTTTTTTTTTTTTTTTTTTTTTTTACTTTTCGAAAGATGTTTCTGTCATTGCTTTGGCTGAAATGATTAATTAATTTGATCTATTATTATTATTGAGCATTTTAAAGTCATTTCGGCTACAATTATGACTGGTAGAGAAAAGTTCATTATAGAACTCATATTTGTCATAGAACCAATCAACCCATCCTAGCCACTCATTTCTTTTATTAAAATATATTCACCCTTTTTTTTTAAATTAAATATCTCACAAACCGTTAATCGTTACGCCAAAAAAATCATACCATCTCGACGAGAATTAAATTATCTTTCTATAGATATGCATTGTTATATACTTTCGACGAACTTTTTTTAAAAAAAATTCGTCCAGAAAAATCACATGTGATTTCTTAAAATCATACGTGATTTGATTTTTACGAATCACATGTGATTTTTACAAATCACATATGATTTTTACAAATCACATGTGATTTTTCTGGAGGAACTTTTTAAAAAAAAAGTTCGTCGAAAGTATATAACAATGCATATCTATAGAAAGATAATTTAATTCTCGTCACGATGGTGTATTTTTTGTAGCTTGAAGTTTTATCGTTTGCAAGATATGTTGTTTTAAAAAAAATGTGGAAAATAATTTTTTATTAATTTAGATAAAAAAAAATGGATGGATGTGATTGGTTAATTGGTTTTATGACAAATTTGAGTTATATATGGATTTCAACTCATGACCGGTAACCTGTTTCAAAAAGTCAAAAAACCTAACATTGCACGTAAAATTAAGTTTGATACCTTAACTTTAGAAACAAATAGTTTAGTACCTTAAATTTAAATCGACTTAAAGTATAGTATCTTTTTATGCGATTTGGCCTAATATGAAATAGTAAACTTTATAGTATGATAGCTCTTTTATTTTAGGGTTGGTCTTTAAGAACTCATATTATTAAGTTATGATAAAAGAAAACTAAGTTTATTAAATTGAAAATCATATTTAATTATCATAATTTGTAAATTTAACTAATGTGTATTGAATGCAATTTATAATCAAAAAGAAGTTTTGTGTTATGACACTTGTTAGACAAAACCCTTTATTTTAAGGTATAACTTTTCGGGTCAGGTTATTAACATGATTAAACAGTTATGTGTAATGTTGATATGTTTGAGTATATGTTCCAATATATATTTGAGCACTGAGTGTGGCATTGAATTGCCTTGCCGAATCTCACATGGAGGCTCGTTGAAGCTTGCGACCACCTCGCCATCACACCGACCAACCTCTACGATTGTGCTCTTGTTGATGTGGCAGGAGTGTGAGAGTTTTTATTATTATTATTATTATTATTATTATTATTATTTTTTTTGGGGGGGGGGGGGGGGGGGGGGGGGCTCAAATGGCTTAATTGGTTTTAGTTATGAGCGAGTGTATATTTTGTATTGTGTGTGTTGAAATAAAGTGACACCCGATGAAACCCAAATAGCTAGTTTAAACTCTTCATGATACTAAATGCTCTTAGTGCTTAAACACGTATTCACTGAACCAATAAATTAAATAAATAACACATGTTTATAGACAACATTTCTCAACTTTAGATTAAGGTTTTTTTAAGTTGATATAAACATTACTAAGTAATGTTCTCTTATTAACATAACAGTGGGGCCTTTTGAGGAACCCAATGTTGTTTTAAATTGTAAAAAAATATTACCGGTTATGTTGATATCAACTTAAGAGAACCTCAATCGCTCAACTTCTTTTAAATAATGAATGCAAGTAAGTTACTAGTATTACGTAACAATTAACTATATTTATGTTCACCTACAAACTTTTTCATATTTGGCAAAGTCAAATTAAGATTGTAATCATCAACAAAGTCAAGGGATTAGCATGTGCATATTATGTCAAATGCCATTAACAAATTTTGCATAATCCAATCATAGTAGACACAACACTTCATGCCTCGTATGTTTTGTCTTGTATATAAAAAACTTGATCCAAGACAAAGATCTTTTTGATTATGTTTGACTTTAATTAATCATTTCCCTTTATCTTAATAATCATCACCCTTTTATATCAATTGATTTATAATAACACAACTGTATTTATCTTTTAGAGAAAAATTAATACCTATATTAAGGGATACAAATTACAATCTAATGCTAATTGTCAATTTTCTAATACTAACTTTGATGGTAAGAAACTAATAAAACTAAACTCGTGAAAATTGTTAAGTAGAGAAAAATGTTGATTTACGGTTACATGGTTGTGACCGTAACTTATATGACTCTTTATCAGCTTCTGACGAAGAGTTATTTTAGAAAACATCTTATTATCATTATTACGTTACATATAATAATTTTGAGAGTATTAGCAAGATGGTATAAAAACCTTATTATATGTATCATAATTGTTTAGTAGCAACAATAAGGATCTCATTTTTTTATTTGGACAAGTATGTGAGTGACAACTTCATTCGTACACTTATGCTTAGATAACTCAAATTAAATATAAATTTCAAGCTTGAATTTTTAAAGTATAAGTTAATTCAAGATTCTCTATAGAGGAGTATGCATGTGCTATTTGTAGTTTATTTGTAAACTTGTATGAATTCATGATTGTGCATGATCACAGAAAAAATAATGTGTTTTGGGGGACATGCTGAAAGCTACAACTCCAATGCATTTTACTAAAATAATTGGCTCCAAACTGTTTGATATGCCAAATTTCCATTGGGATTTGCTCCAAGTTTTTGTCTTTGTCTTTAAGTAAATGAAATAATTTCATGGTTTTCATGAGTTTCTTAAAATTGTTACGTAGTACTAACAAACAAATGCAATGTTTTCATTCACTATTTGTTTAAAAGAGTTTGATAATTTTTACTTCTCATATCAATTTTTCTAATTTTCAAATAGTAAACCTTGCTTAAAATAGATATTGAATCCTTATTCTGTTACAGAGTATTTGTTGGTCTTTTATACAGTATCAGACAATAATCCGTGTAAAGTGACAACGTATAGCGGCAAATAATTATACTTGCGAAATCGTGATTTTGGTTCGACCCTTGATGCAAAACGTGTGTATTTTGAAAAACAAAACGTGTAAATATAGTGTGTATTTTTGAAAAGTTGTCAAGCTTAAAATTTATCAGAAAAATATACAATTTAAGTTGTCAAGTTTTAAAAAAAATTAACAATTTTAAAAGGTAAGGTCCAGAAAAACCAAAAGAAAAACAAATCGTTCAAGGCTGCTAAGGGGAATCGTGGGAATGGAAACAACAAGTTTGGTTATGCTCCTGAGTATAAGCCATACAATGCTTCTTCCTCTAAATCCAAACCCAAGATTCCTCCACCACCCAAGAAGGAAAATCCAGCAAATGACGCTACTTGTCACCAGTGTGGTGAGACAGGACATTGGAGAAGGAATTGTCCCCAGTATCTCGCCGAGTTAATGAAAAAAAAAGAAACAGTCTCTTGCAGCTAGTTCTTCAGGTATTTTCACTATTGAACTCTACTCTTTCCCTAAATCATCTTTAGTATATGACACTGGTTGTGGTACTCACATCTGTAATAATACTCAGGGTCTAAGGGGCAGTAGGAAGCTGAAACCAGGAGCTTTAAGTCTGTACGTGGGCAATGGTCAACGGGCAGAAGTTGAAGCTATTGGAAGTTATCATTTATCACTCCCTAGTGGATTAGTTATTGTTTTAAAAGATTGTCATTATGCTCCCTCTATTGCTAGGGGGATTATTTCAGTTTCTCGTTTGTATGACAATGGTTTTATTAACCGTTTTAAATCGAATAATTATATTTCAGTTTCTAAGAATAACGTTGTTTATTTTACTGCTATTCCTCGTGATGGTGTTTTTGAAATTGAAATGACTTGTTCGAATACAAATGAAAGTTCTATGCTTGATGTAAGCAATAAAAGAGCCAAGACTAACTTGGACTCTGCTCTCTTGTGGCATGGTCGTCTTGGACACATTAGCAAGAAACGCATGGAGAAGTTGCAACACGATGGACTTCTCAACTCATCTGACATTAAGTCTTTTGAAAAGTGTGTTGCTTGTATGTCTGGAAAGATGGCTAGGAAACCTTATTCACATCAAGTAGAGGGGGCTAAAGAATTACTTGGACTTATACACTCAGATGTATGTGGCCCATTTAGAATCACATCTAGACAAGGAGCAAATTACTTCGTAACTTTCACTGACGACTATAGTCGGTATGGTTATGTTTACTTGCTGAAACATAAACATGAAGTGTTTGAAACATTCAAAGTGTTTCAAAAGGAAGTAGAAAATCAACTCGTGAAGACCATAAAATCACTACGTTCTGATCGTGGAGGTGAATATATGAGTCAAGAGTTTTTGGATCATCTGAAGGAGCATATGATTATTGCCCATCGAACTCCTCCTTATACTCCACAACACAATGGTGTATCTGAGAGGAGAAATCGAACCCTGCTTGACATGGTGCGTTCTATGATGAAACAAACTACTCTTCCAAAGTCCTTTTGGGATTATGCCCTTGAGTTTGCTGCACGCATTCTCAATATGGTTCCAACTAAGAAGGTTGAAAAGACACCATACGAAGTATGGCATGGGCAAGCCCCTAAGCTGTCTTACTTAAAAGTCTGGGGCTGTGAGGCACTTGCTAAGCGTGATACACTTACCAAACCTGACAAACTTGAACCTAGAGCTATTAAGTGTATCTTCGTAGGATACCCTAAGGAAACTATGGGATATTCTTTCTATCTTCCATCTGAGAACAAAGTTTTTGTTGCTCGGAATGCTGAGTTCTTTGAGAGTAATCTTATGGATCTTAAAGCAAATAGGAGTATGGATGATCTTGAATTAATTCAAGAAGAAGATACAAATTCTTCTTTAGACACTAGCATTCATCACGATGAGGATGATCAAGAAATTGAAGAACCTTAAAGTGATATTGTTCCCATTCGAAAGTCCAGTAGGACACGCCGTGCTCCTGACCGTATGTGTTTATACATTGACATTGAGGAACATGAGTTAGGGGATCTTGGTGAACCCAATAACTATAAAGATGCATTGTTGGATCCTGAATCCAAGAAATGGCTTGATGCAATGAATGTGGAAATGCAATCCATCAAAGACAATGATATCTGGGTCTTAGTTGAGCTTCCTCCTAACTGCAAGACAGTTGGCAGAAAGTGGCTCTTCAAGAAGAAGACTGACATGAATGGTAAGGTATACACCTTTAAAGCTCGTCTCGTAGCAAAGGGCTTCACTCAAACCTACGGGATTGATTATGAAGAAACCTTTTCTCCTGTAGCAGACATTAGAGCTATAAGGATTCTCATAGCCATAGCTGCATACTATAACTTTGAGATATGGCAAATGGACGTCAAAACCGCCTTCCTCAATGGACATCTTTACGAAGAGGTCTATATGGAGCAACCTGAGGGTTTTGTTGATCCAAAATATCCTAACCGTGTATGCAAGCTCAAGCGTTCCATTTATGGACCTAAGCAAGCATCGAGGCAATGGAATAAACGTTTTGATGATGAGATAAAGAAATTTGGATTTTCTCAACATCAAGATGAGCCATGTGTATATCAGAAAGCTAGTGGGAGTTATGTCACTTTCCTAATTCTATATGTTGATGACATATTGATTATGGGAAACAATATTCCAATGTTACAAGATGTAAAATCCTATCTTGGAAGATGTTTCGCCATGAAAGATTTAGGAGAAGTTGCATATATTCTTGGAATCAAGATCTATAGAGACAGATCTAGACGATTAATTGGTTTGTGTCAAAGTGATTACATTGAGAAAATCTTGAAAAGATTTTGTATGGAGAACTCCAAACGTGGCGCGATCCCAATGCAAGATAAGCCTAAATTGAGTAAATCACAAGGTGCTGAGAAACCTGCTCAGAAAGAGCGCATGCAAAGGATTCCTTATGCTTCGGCTATAGGTTCTATTATGTATGCTGTGAGATGTACTCGTCCTGATGTTGCGTTCGCACAGAATGTGACAAGCCGATTTAAACAGAATCCAGGTGAACTTCACTGGACTGCTGTGAATAATATTCTTAAGTATTTACGCAATACTAAGGATATGTTTCTGATTTATGGAGGGAAAGATGAACAAGAGCTCAGGGTTTCTTGCTACACTGATGCTGGATATTTGACAGATGCTGATGACTTAAAATCTCAGACTGGATATGTATTTGTTCTTAATGGAGGTGTTGTTGATTGGAAAAGCACTAAGCAAAGTATTTTTGCTACTTCATCTACTGAAGCTGAGTATATTGCTGCTTATGATACATCAAAAGAGGCTGTATGGATTCGTAAATTCATTTCTGGGTTGAATATTGTTCCCACAATTGAAGAACCCATAAATACGTATTGTGATAATACTAGAGCCATTACTATAGCTAATGAAAGCGGAATCACTAAAGGTGCTAGACATTATCGCGCTAAAGTTCATTATCTTCGAGAGACCATTGAAATGGGCGATGTGAATATATTAAAGGTTCACACAGATGACAATCTAGCTGATCCATTTACGAAAGCTATGGATTTCCCTAAGCATTCTAAATTGACTAAAGAAATAGGTTTGGTACCTGCTAGTAGTCCCATGTAAACTGTGTGTTAATTAGTATTTTGATAATTTGGAGTTGTAAGACAGTTATTATTTTCTGATTAATAAAGATACGAGGTATTTGTTATTATATTCATATAATCTGTTATTCCATATTTGCATGTTTAATCCATGAAATGATTTATCATTCTAAATATGTCCATTATCGGTTAACAATATGGGAATATTGTTATGATGAGGCAAATGTGAGTGTTGGTTATAATTCTAACGAGAATTCGGATTGGTTCCCGCCAAACTCATATGTATTCACTAGAGATGCATATTGGATTCCCCAACTTTCAAACATTTACTTTTGGATCCTTGTCATAAGTAAAATATTGAAAATGGTTTGTTATCTTCGTCCTTAGACTTGAGATGCAAGTAAGTTCTGTTATGTGTGGATATCACTTTTTGTAAGTATACGCAAAACACTATCTGAACAAGGTAGTTATAAAAGCTATATTTCGGAGTGATGTGAAGCAGCATCCACAACACTTGTAGTCAATAAAGGATTTGTTACTCCACTTGTTATGTGCATAAAGATACCATGGCGCCTCTCCAGATTTAATCAGATAACTGTCTGGCCGGACCCAAAGGGTAATACAAGATGATTCTTGATTACGTTTGGTATATCTGAATTAAAATCTATAACGAGATTCTAAATGGTTAAACTATATGGAATGATTTGAGATCCATAATCCATGGTTTAACGGTATCTATAACAAAGGATGATTACAGCAAGACATTGAATGACCATGCTACTGAGAAACTTTTATGAAACTATTCTCTCAGACACTTTTAGTTAAAAAGCGAGTGAGAGCGTTTGCTAGGCGTTTCCGTCGTTAGTTTTGTGTGCCATTCGACACACCAACTCCCAAGTGGGAGCTGTTGGTTTGTGGGAGTATTAAACATGACAAAACGACTAAGAGTGTGTGAGCCGATGGGGGCACACGTGATAAACACGAGTATACGTGTAGAACGTTTATTATAATTGAATTATATCATACCCGTTATGCATGTTTCTGACCCGATCACTTTTATTGACCCATGGACTGTTTTGGTTTGGACTTGGGTCAAGTTTAATGAATGCCTTGGGCCTTGTACATTCTGAGATCGGGCAAACAAGAGACAAGAAAAGTTGATGGGTTTTGAACTTGTCGAACAAGTATTGTATTCCAATAAGGAGTCGGTTTGTTGAAGCTATATAAACAAACCCACACCTCATTATCTTGTACGCATAATAACATCCTGCTAACCCTAAAACCGAATAAGTTTTCCTGCTCTTGCTCTTGGTCGTTTGTTTCCACAAGTCGACTAAGGGTTTTATGTTTTGATTGAATCCTAAACTTGTAATTGAATCAAGTGTTTAGTATCTCGGTTTTGTTTTGTTCATGCTTCTCCAAGTCGACTACAGCAGCAACAAAAGGTTCTAAGTTCTGATCGTGGTTCACATTCCTCGGACAAAAGTAGATTGGTTATCGGGTCTTACTATCCAATATCGGGTATAGTGTATAACAGCTTCATTAGTTGTTGTGGGTATCTCAAACAGAAGAGGCAAGTTTCTTGGTGGTATTCTGTACGTGGTATAATTCAAGAAGTCAAGTGTTTGATTGGTTTTATTTATACGTTCTCGACTAGCGTTAATCGAACGTATACGTGAATCGGGTTTGTGTGTGATACTCTTCGAGGTATCTATTTTAGATACTTAAGGTTTCGTTAAGGTTTCTTGTTCTGTTAGTAGAGATCAATTGCCAAGCAAGGTTAGCTTTTCGATATCTCTTTTAATTAATTAATATTGTATTAATTATGTGTTTATTAATTACTTGCTTAACATAATTGCGTTAACTAGATCCAATATCCGCTGCGTACTCGTAAAGGTTAGTGGTTAACTGGTTCTAAAATCCCAACAAGTTATTCAGACAAACTATATTAATTTATGTTTCAAAATTCAAGTTTTATAAAAAGAGATACACTCTTTATAAATAGTAGAGATTAAATTAGTCCATAATCTCGTGTATATAAAGTTTTGTGTTAAACTTAATCTAATTTAAAACTCGTACCTCTAATTTGATTTATGTAATCTCATATGTATACGGTATTTTTGATATTAGTAATAATAATAATAATAATAATAATAATAATAATAATATTCTTGGTGACTCAAGACATTGGGCACGTGCTGCTGCTCATATTTTTAGTAAGATTAGTTTCGCTATAGCTAAAGGAGTGGGGCCCAGTTAGTATCTCGGCTCCCTACTAATTTATTGTAAATCATATGATTTTCTAATAAAATAATAATAATAATAAAGAAGTTGATATAGAGCTTAGTGGAGAAAGGGACAAATCCTTACGTCCAGCTGATATGTTGCTCTATTCTTGGGATGGTGGGCAGGATACATGTGTTGATTTGACAGGGTCGTCTCCCTTGACACAAACTAATATGGTTGATTTCGCACCGGGTCGTGCGGTGATCGAAGCAGCGCAACGTAAGCGTGGTAAGCATGAGGCAAAATGTGCGGACATTGGATATAGGTTTCTCCCCTTCTCATTCTCTTCCTTTGGAGAGCTTGAGAAGGATGCGGTAACCCTACAAAAGCGCATCCGAAGTTTCTCGTTGACTCAGGAGATTGGTGCACGTGCTGCTGATCATATTTTTAGTAGGATTAGCTTTGCTATAGCTAGAGGAGTGGGGGCCCAATTAGTTTCTCGGCTCCCCACTAATTTCTTGTAAATCCTATGATTTTTTTAATAATAATAATAATAATAATAACGCAGTAGAGAAGAAGAAAAAGAAATATGTGTCCAAATGTGAAGAAAATGGCTACAAGTTCATCCCGTTTGCTTTTTCTACATTTGGGGAGCTTGACACGGAAGCCTTGGACACACTTTCACGCATCAAGACTGTTGCTGTTAGCCACTCGAATAATGCCAAAAGTGGGGCTTTCATCTTTCATAGACTAAGCTTTTGCATTCAGAAAGGAGTGGGAGCCCAACTAGTGTCCCGGCTTCCCACCAATTTCTTGTAATTTCCTTTATGGTTTCTAATGAAGTGATGTTAATAATAATAATAATAATAATAATAATAATAATAATAATAATAATAATAATAATAATAATAATAATAATAATAATAAAGGTTTTTCTAACTTGTGCCCTAGGGCACAAGTTAAGCACATATAAAGTACACATAGACCCACTGAAAAGTACACAGAGATCAACATAAAAGTACAGACAATTGTACTTTTATATAGGTCCATGTGTACTTTCGATGTACGTTTTGTGTGCTTAACGTGTGCCCCTAGGGCACAAGTTAAGAAAAACCCTAATAATAATAATAATAATAATAATAATAATAAAGTGATGTTTAAAATAATAATAATAATAATAATAATAATAATAATAATAATAATAATAATAATAATAATAATTAATATTGTTAATTTTAGATTTTAAAATTCATAAATAATATGTTAAATTTATAGACTTATGAAATAACATATTTTTATGTTTAATTCCATAAAATTGAATTTGAGTTGGCTCATATTTAAAAGTTTGGACTTAATTACAAATTCAATTAATCGATTACATTATAAAGTTAATTTACAATTAAGTCCAAAAATATAAATAATGCTAAAAAATTTGCTCAACTTTAGCTTTTATACTCTTAACTTGGTTAGTTTAATATTAAAGATGCATAAGACCTTGTGAAGTTTAGGTACAATGCATCAATCAAGGGTTGTATTTTAATTTCATCTACAAATCACAAGATTTTTCGTATGAAATTTAAGTACTATATACATTCCTTAAATAAGAAATGTAGAATATAAATGTCCTCTAGTATATGACTACAAACAATGTGTCTTTATGGTACGATGGAATTGAATGTATAAAGTAATAACGATAAAGATGAGAATGATATAAAGTTTCAATGTACATCTCTCTTTTTGGATGTACATCTTTTAACCCGTATATTTGGCTCATCGACAACGACTCGTCACATATAACCTTGTGTATAACAATAGTAGCGATTCCTATATAGTATCGGTTATTTGCCGTATAAAAACATACGAAAAAGTTAGTACTATTTACTTTAGTAGTTCAATTATACATGATACAACTCATAGTCACGTGAAACGCGGTTCGCTTTGTTACGGGATCTCAAAATGAGATCGCAGTTCCCTAAGTCCTTGAAATTTGGTATAAAAGGATAGGCTCATTTCGTTTCGTTTTTGGTTGGCTTCAGTTTGATGTAACATATAACTTGGTATGATGTATCTGATTTGGTACAATGTATCATATTATACTTGTATATCGATATTAATATTAATATTAATTTTAATATATAAATATGTTTTATATATAAATTTACAAATTATAAGTGTTGGTATCTCATTAAAACATTTTTCATTATCTTTTATATTTTGACTTGACCGATTCCAGCTGGCTTTGACCCATTTTGAATGCAAATTATTGTACGAAGTATATTGGTACAACGAACCAATTGATATTGGTACGCCGAACCCATGGCTTTTGGTAAGCCGAACCAGTTGATTTTGGTAAGTTGAACGACATTGTTCAATAACACAAAAATTAGTGATCCAGAACGCGATCGTACCACATTTGTGTACGAGCAATCCATAACAAAAATGGCAGGCGTGTCGGCGTTTCATGTGACTATTACAACTAAAGCATTTTTGCTCTAGGGAAAAAAATTACAATAGATAAACCTAATCTTATTGCTCGGCTCAAATAGATATATCGAGAACATGTACAATTTCCATTGAAAAATGTACAAGTTACATAGCATAATACAGCAAAAAATTTATCCAAATATACATCTAATAACAAAGTCATGCATCAAACTCATAATCACCCTCAGAATCCCTATCCGAAAGCAACTCATCTTCATCATCTTCATTGTCACTCCTCTCAACCCACGCAATTTCATCTAGCGTATCTTGAGAATTCCAATCAGGCGGGAACGTTTTCTGAAGGGCTTCGGTAATATCTCCACCGCCTCTTTCGATCTTGCGTAAACACCGGGCCCAGTGGACTGCAGTCCCCATGTCAACAGTCAAACCCAACTCCACCATTTCTGAACAGATTTGCTCAATGCCCGAGTATAGATAGTCTTCAGCTATTGAAGCTCGTGAAAGTAGTGATGTCATCAAGCAGTGGTATACCGCTTGGTCTGGTTTTAATCCGGCTCGTTTCATGTCTTCAAAGCATTTTAATGCTTTTTCGGGAAGTGAAGCACGAGCCCAACCATGGATTAATGTTGTGTATGTTTTGAGATTTGGTTTTAATCCTGCAGACTTCATCTCTCTGATCGTTTTTTCTGCTCGCTGCACTCAGAATAATCAAATGTTACAGCACTGATAATGTAAGAGCAATAGAAGATTACCAATCAACCGCTTCTTTTGGTCCTGACCTGATATACTTTTACTTTCATTTAATATGTGTCTCTTAATTGGTTCACAAAATTGTTTTTCGGTCATTTGAACTATTAATTCTTATCATTGTTTTACGGTTTTTCTTATTTGTCCCGTTTGAGTCGGTGTATTTTCTTTTGTACATGTGGGGGGTCATATAAAGATGTTTTTGTGTACATTTTGGCCATTTTTGTAATCGACAAACTTAGCCATAATATAACAGTTTTATATATAAACTTACCATATGATATCTGTATAAAAAGTACTGTAACGTCTTTCAAATCCGTTGTTGCAAGTGTTCTTTGGTAACAAAATGACCCAAACAGGATAATGACTAACACGGAACAAATGAAAATGTACATTGGTGTATAACAACTTCAAACAGCATAAGAGCACCGAACAATTCTTAGTGCTCCTTATATATGATCGGAGGTATTTATTATTTAACCCAACACCCTAAATACAATAAAGATGCGAGTAATTAATATAGAAGAAAACTTACAATCATATCTCCTGCTTTGCAACACGCATTAACTAAAGATGTGTAAGTACGGATGTCGGGTTGGACCCCTTCTTGCTTCATTTGTTGCAATAGGTCAGCTGCTTCCCAAACATCACCCCTTCGAGCCCACCTACAAGGAAAAAGAAGATTACTTTCAAAGAAAAAACAAAGTAGGGAGTTCAGTCATAGGGATCTTTACATTGCATCTTTCTTGATCGTTTGCTATGTACTCGTTAAGCAATTCGGTTAAATTTTTCCTGGAACTAATACTAATATTACGAATCACCCATTGGTCACTTCATTCTGTTATCACTCCATTAAAAAAGAAGATAGTTTGAAGCAATTCTCACCCGTCTATAAGTATGTTGTAAACAAAAGTATTTCTTGGAATATTACGGTCATGCATTTCTTTGGTCACTGCTAAGGCGCTTTGCATCCTCCCAGCTTTACAGCATGCCTTGAGTAATGCCTCGTATGTGAAAACATCAAGATCCAATCCCTCGTTTCTAAGTATAGAAAAGTACTCAAATGCTTTTCCAGTATCACCCAATGATGCATAACCATGCATGATTGTGGTGTATGTGTGTTCGTTTGGACTAACCCCCGCCAGCAACATCTCATCTAGTATTTTTACCGCCCTTTCCATCTGAAAAAAATAGAAAAAATGTATCAATTCATTGGTTGCATTTTGTAATTGACTATTGCTAATTCAAGTCCTAATAATCAAAATTCAATGCTGGGATAAACAACCAGCTACAAGAAAACAATTTCATGATTGAAGCGCATCCAAACACTATTTATGACCATATGTTTATTATAGCTAATTTTTTTTATTCCAATTATTTGATATCGCAGTCACTTACAAAATGAACTTTAAAAATCCAACATTTTCAGCATAACATACCTGCCGTTTCTCAACTAGACCAAGAATTAGAGCATTATATGTATGTACGGTCGGGATGCATCCACTCATTCTCATCATATTAAACACTTCAAGAGCCCTTTTAGCTTCACCAGCTCTTGCATAACCATGAATGATTGGCATAAATGTTCGTGAAGTTGGTTTATATCTCATTCTTTGCATTTCATCGACAGTACGAATTGCACGATCCATGTTTCCCATCCCACAAAATGCCGTAATGATGTTATTGTACAACACAACATCGGGCTTTAAACCGTCTTTTACCACATCTTCAAATATTGCAAATGCATTAGCCCAGTCTTTTAACTTTATAAATCCGTTAATCAGCATTGAGTATGTCTTCATGTTATGATTGATGCCATTGGATTTCATAGTTTCACTAACCTCCATTGCTTTTGAAACTTTTCCCATCTGCAGAAGTTATTCACGAGTCATAAAATAAAACGAGAACCATGGTATCACATAGAAAGAAAGAAAAAAAATACTTGAAGTTACCTTCGTGTAAAGATTTATAAGACATCCATACGTGATTACTGTTGGGGTAAAACCGCATTCCTACAAGAGATTGAGGTTAATTAATGTCGTCTCTTTTACGAATATACATAGAGAAACAGAAACTCTTACCTTAAGCCTTTTAAATACCACAAGACATTTGTCTTCATTTTTAATCATTGTATAGCCATCCATCATCGTATGGTAAATATCAATTGTAGCATCAATGCCTTCTTCCTCCATCTCCCTTACTAATGCTTCTGCACGCTCCATGTTGAAGGCTTGGCTGTAATATAAAGGATGTTAAGTTGTAATGCCACAAAATTTAAATTCATATATAGCATCGAAAAGAACAAACATTTTCAAAAGATGACTAACTTCTCATTATTTTCCCCTTTTGAACTCCATGGTTTCAAGCACATTTAACCCAATTAGTTAAGGGAAGCACACCCACCACACTGGTCTGGCAAAATTTAGATTGTTTGGTCACCAAGCTTGGAGGGTTGGGTAACGGGTCAAAACGGGTTGAGGCCAAATGGGTGAGGCTTTAATGTGCCAAACAGATCACGTTAGGTCAACCCATCAAAATTTGCCCATTTATCAAATTGAAAATAAATAGTGTATTCAATATAATAAAAAAAAACTATATAATTATATTGCTAAAGTAATAACCTAATATTGTTTAATAAGGGCGATTGAGGAGATTTATAGCATTTATCAACACTATGGCCAACCCATTTGACCCATTTCCATTTTAGCTAATTTTAACATTTAACCTGCTTGACTTGTTTGCGATAAAATACAACCCAAATCAACCCATCATAGGGAAATGTGTCAAAATGTCCTTCTCTAAGTGGGAGAGTGAGACACCTATAAGTTACCACTAGGCCAACCCAGGCCTATAACTATGTACGTGCCATAATTTCTAGGAATCGTGCAGTTCCAAGCAAATAAGGGAACATTCTCACTCTTACCATATACTAAAAATGGAGTACTCACCAATGAGCATAGATTATGTTTCCGTATATGATGGCATTCATAGTTGTCTGCGTCTCTTTAGCCTCCTTAAACCACTTATCTGCAGCACTTCCGACAAAACGATAGAAACAATAAACTTGAGCACAATTGAGGAAAAACTGTAAAACCAAATTATGCAACTACTGAGCACTGACTCCCCCTAACGTATACATATATGTATATGTCTGAGTGCGTTTACTTACTTTACATCGCCAACTTTAGCAAATCCTCCCACAAGGATACTGTATGTCACCAAACTCATTTCAATTCCCTCGTCTTTCATTTTCCTTACACAAGAAAGTGCCTCCTCCATATCTCTACCAACTGCATAAGCGTGAATTAGGCTGCATAAAATAAGTTACTTTAACGCTGGAAAATGGTATAAAAACCATAAATAATATTATATAAACACCTTTCTTTCTAGTATAATTTGGCACTGGGAGCAAAAAGGCAGAAACTACCGAAAAAGAAAGAGGTTATGGGTCGCTTACTTGGTAAATACATGTAAGCTTGGCTCAATTCCCCTGGCCCGCATGCTCTCAAAGGTTTCTCGTGCACGATGCATGTCACCTCTCCTCGCATAATAGTTAACCATCAATCCAAACTCTTTCCTGGAAGGCTATAACAATCGACTTTTAGAGAACGAAAACAAACAGATTTTATGACATACAGAAAATACACACACACACAAATACACATGCTGTGTATTTCCTTGACATTCATGTTATGCATTGGTATTAAATATAAATACCTTTTTAATCCTTTGAAAAGCGTCGACAACAGCCTGCCAATTCTCTGGTTGAGTCTCCAACACCTTCTTAAGCTCTTTTCGTGAACCATCTCTTTCCTCTTGCCATTTTGACTTATAATCTATACTATCATCTCCTTCAATCCACCGAGCTCTATCAGAAGACTTCTCCTTCATTCTCCTCCCATCGTCAAGTTTCACAGTTAATACCCGCCCATGAAACTCCATACCATCAAACTCGACCGCCTTTATAGCCGACTGTTCAGAAGTTTTGCCACCATATATTACAAACCCAAACCCCATGTTTTTTTCCGTCTCATTATAGCCCTTTATTAGTATCACATTCTTTATTGGTCCAAATTGCCTAAAGAATTCTGTAAGCTCGTTTTTCTTAATCCATAGTGGAAGATTCCCCACAAATATTTTCCCTTTTTCTCTGTACTCGGTTCGTGTAGATACCAATTTACTAGAACTATCTATATCCAAATCGGATTCGTAAGTGGAAGAATCTTGTGGCGGTTGAGTAGGTGCTGATGGTGGAGGTGGCGGCGGTGGGGAGAGTTTGCTAGTTAACCAGAGCTTATCTGTAAGGGTTTGTGATTTATTATCAACCGGGTGTCTTTTGGGGTTAAGAATTGTTTGAAGGGGGTTAGGTTTGCGGGGTTTGGGTTTTGGAGGGTTGGGATTGGCTGGTGAGTTGATGATTGGTTTAAAGGGCTTGTTATTTGTGGGACGGCGAAGGGAAGATGAGGTGGTGGTTGGGTTTTCAGATTCGTGGGAGCAAGCAGTGGTGATGGGATGGTAAGGAAGAGTGGTGGCGGATACGGAGTATGGTTTGCCTGAAAATGTAGAGCAGTAGTGTGTGGTGGAGGATGCTAAGGAAAAGTTGTCCATAATATATTGCGGCTGATATTATATCAAATTAGATGGTTTGTGTTTATATCGACGAGTTCATGATTCTCCTGCAACTGAAAGTGATGAAATAAAGCACATCGTCACAAGAACCGTAGAAATAGCAATGGAGATGCATTCAGCATGTTCATATCATAACTTACAAAAGAAACGTGAAAATGATACAACTGTCTCTTCAAACACAATGGTACCAATTGTATGATTTATGTCGAATAATCAAGCAAATTAACATATTGAGGGTGTTTAGGTAAGCTATTTATGCAGTTTATAAGCCTATTCCTTTATCAAAACACAATAAGCTGTTTTGAGTATCCAAACAGCTTAATTGTGCAAATACACTGTTTTTAACAACCATGGTGGCTTTGCTTATCTAAAAGAGCTTATTTAGCTCATAAGCGGATAAGCTAATACGCATAACCTCTATTAAATATGCTAACCCAAACACCAACAACTACATTATTTAGGGCCTGTTTGGTTTGGTTGAATGGGAATGAAACTATGACTTTCAAAGTTATAGTCTATGTTTGTTTTGTTTTGTTTTGTGGGCCCGGTAATGAAATGTGTATATGATAGTCATAGATTCATTATACACAAATTTGGTGTCTATGAAATCCATTCCCGTGGGCCATTCTTTTTTCCACTACAAAATTCAAATATCTATACATTTCTTCATACCATATTTTATCAACCAAACATAAACAATCGTAATGATACACTTTTTCATACCCATTATCATTCCACCTCATTCCAAATCCGATACCCATTGTCATTCCTAGCAACAAACCAAACGGGCCCTTAGTCAATAAATTGGAAAAAGGCAATTACTTGTAAACTAAAGCATGAAGCGTATTTAATTGAGCACTTAATCTAGAAGAGTATAATCAATACGAATGTAATAACCTAAACTTGTTATGCTATGATATATGTGATGAGAAAACTATGATAGGGTGCACCATCATTGTATCCAACCAGGTCACACACACGAAAACTAATCCCTCTAAAAAATTGCTTAAGAGTATGTTTGAGATTTTGCTTATTTAGGCGTTTGACTATATATTCTTAAAGCAGGGGATAAACCTCTTTTTCCTTATCTTTGAGTAAATAAAACCGCGTACTTAAATTTAAAGTGCTTATAAACTTTGAAGTGCTTATTTACTTCAGAATAAGGAGAAAATCAGTTGTACCCAAACACAAAGACTAGTTATCGGCTCTAAGAACAAACATACAAGCACTTAATCAAGAATTCCTCAAACACCCTCTAAAACTGCTTATTCCTCTATCACAATGAGATAAGTTATCCTAAGAAGGTGCTTCTTTTATGGGCTTCTTTTAATAAGCCAAAAACAAATAAGCTACTTATAATAGTACCCAAAACACAAGAAGCTAGTAAGATAAACAGCTCCTCAGTTAAAATGGTCATTCTTTTAGTTATTAGCGTATTTCTAACATGTAAACAGCAATCATAGGGAACAGTTAAGATAGCAATAAAGGAAGATAGAGAAGTAGTGAATGAAGGAGAAGTTGCATACGTGTACGGTTGTTTCCGGTGGGTTTGTGGTGGTGGTGGTAAGTGTGTGCCTTCTCGAGCCACTTATCTGTTGCTTCAACTATTAGGATAAAACTAGTTACTTTTTATTTTTTATTTTCAGGTTGCCATATTAAATAATTTTGAGATTTTGAGACCGAAGAAGTATTTTATAAAATTAAATTTAGACTAAAATACACGGTTGGTCTCTAAATTTGGCAAAACGTTTCGCGTTGGGATAGAACTCGTCTCTTGACCAATAACGCCAAACTCGTCCCTTGGCATTATCATCGTCGGAGGTCCAAAACATGGGCATTATATGCCAAACTCGTCCCTTGACAAATAACGCCGATGTCAACGTCTTTTTTCTGTTAGTTAATGGAGGGTATTATAGTCCATACACATTTATACCTCACTTTAGTTAATTCTAACTCAAGAACATTCCACCAACACATAAAGGGGTTATTGTTTGAACAAATTATACCAGTGTACCTGACAACTTAAGTATGACTTTATAAAAGTCAACTAGTAAAGAAAGTATGAGCTCACAGAATTTTACCCAGGATAAACAAACAAATTTATACATTATCAACTACTTAGGTAGTTGACTTATAACAGTCAACTATATTCAGTGTTTGATGAAACTAGAACATAACTGATACTACGGAGTCATTATCTGATACACGGTAATACTGATATTTTACAAAATATAAAAGATGAATTTGGGCCCAACTTCAAAACGTTCAACTGCTGAATCTTTAAATGATCTACACAGCTCTGATCGATATCCAGAAACTGTTGAACCGACAAAACATGAACCCTAAATTGATGATGCTGCTGCTACCTTGTCTGCAAAAACAAGTATACAATCAACAAACATATAAGTTATGTACTATACTGTTACAGCTTAATGGAATTAAACACATGACATGGTATTCATCAATGAAACATCACTTAGGGTCACCTTTGGGCGAACAGTGCTAGGACACAGTTTGTAATCTTTTCTTTGCTCCTAAAGGGTGTCTTAACACCACTTGAAACATCAGCAGCAGCAACACCAACCCTTTCAGCCTTCCCCTCCACATCAAAATCAGGCAAGTTCTCAACATCAAACCCTGCAAACTCAACCATTTTGGCCTTCCCCTTCCCATCTAAACCTCGCTTAAATTCTTGAACAACTTATTTCCCTTTTTTTCTGGGCAAAACATCCTCTTCATCAACCATCTTTCCTTTTCCTTTTCCTTTAATTTTCTCCCTTTTTTTAGCTACAACCCCTTCTTCCTCTTTGATTACAACACCACCTTTCACTCTTGGTTTCCTAGTTCCACTCCCCTGCATTTTTTTCTTATCTATCCCCTGCCATTGACGTCTAGTCCTAAAAGGTATTTGACTAAGCATTCTAAAGTTAGCATCCTGCTCTACCCAACCCACAACTTCAAAACTGATGTTTTTTAAGTAAAATTGTGCTAACTTTTGGGGCTTGTGGGCAACGAAGATATCAACTGACTCATTTGTTTCAGCCATTCCAAACAAAGTATGAACATCAACATCAGTTTGAATCAAATGCAAACCATTTTCTAGGGATTCTTTAGGATCACAGAAAAACAACTCCCATTTTTGTTCATTAATCTCTGATAACACATTATCAAGGCTTGAACTAAATATATCCCTATCACTGGTAAAGGCACACAGATTAATTAATGAACCTCCTTCATACCTGAGTGGGCTATAATCAAAAACCCCATTATAGTGGATTCTGAATAGGACCTCACCTTCTTCTTCTTCCTTCACATCCTTAAAAGTTGAGACGAATATGCTTCTGTCTTTCATTGTTATTTTTTTGTTTTCTTACGAATGGGTTTGACTAGATGTGTGTTTCAGTATGTGAGTGTGGATGTATATTAGGTTTGGTTTTGATTGGGTTTTGTTAATTGGGTCGGGTTATTATGATAGTGTTTATTGTTTCAGATCTTGTTAGTTGGGTTGTTTTGGTGATTCCCAACACATTAATTGTGTATAAGCGTATCAAGGAAGGCAAAAGGTCAAGTTGCAGGGTAACAGGTTTAAAATGTCACACTTGGTCCCTGAATTTGGTCAGTTAGCCTTTTTTGCACTTAAAATTCCCGCGTATTTTTTCTCACACAAACTTGACTATTTCTCTTTTTACTAACTTCACAATTAGTCCCTGAATTTGGAACATCCAGTTGGTTTTGGTATTTATGGGTTAATAACCCATACCATTTGCATACCAACAATAAAATTAAAAAAAAAAAAAAAAAAAAAAAAAAAAAAAAAAAAAAAACAACATATACTAACAAAATCTCAACAACCTCCCAATGGCTGACTTCCCACTACTTGAAGAACTCGCCAAAGCTTCGAACTCTGACTACATGTTTGACTCGATTTCTCTCTTTTATCAGAGAGAAAACGATAAGGACATCAAAATTGCTAATGGACTCCAAAACACTTTGACTGACTTGATTCTTGGTATGAAGGAAACCCAAGAATACATCTCTGAGCTCGAAGGCTTTTGAACTACGGTGATGAACTACAAGATTCTTGAGGATCTTCGCAACAAGCAAAAGGCTAATGTCTTGAAGGCGTTGGAGATAAGGAAGATGATCTGTCAGACAAACTCACAAGTGTGTGACAGGAACAACTTCCTTGATGATCTTAGGAAGTGTTGAGAAGGAAATGAAGTGGTTATGTTTTCCTTTTTTTTTTTTTTTTTGGAAAAATATGTACTGAATATTTAATGTTTAATATGAATTTAATGAATCTATATGTTATGTTCTAGTGTTTTAATTTGTTAATTATGTTGTTAATTGTTGTATTCGTCTAAGAGAGTTGTTATATCGGTTTTGATTGTATTGGGTGTTGGTAGAAGTATGGTCCTGATGGATCTGGACACACACCTTGTGTCAATGATATTTTGTATGATATTATTAAGCACGCGGAATTTACTTAGTAATACTTAGAAGACGGATTGTATGATGTATTGTAAGTAAACACAGATTAAACACAAAACTTAAGCTCCAGTATTATTAATGAATAATATGAGTGATCTTGCTTATCACTAGGGTTACACCTTGAAGCCTTTGTGAGTAATACGTAGGTAATTAGACAAGTACCAAAGACAATGACCTAGGACCTCCTTTTATACAACAAGGAGTCCTTTACAAGATAAGTATAAAGCTAACAATATACAATATACACAAGATCTATTCTATACTTATCTAAACACGTTTTCTTAATCATAATCTAATAGCAGTGGTAATAATGTACCAGCAGTGGTAATACGTTTCCACTGCTAGTGTAATCCAAGCAGTGTAAACCACAACTATCCGTGGTAACAGATTATTCCCAACAATCCTCCCCTAAACTTATGATTTCTCTGCAAATCAATAAGTTTCTTCAATCTGCATTATCTTCAAGGATTTGGGGAATTCAATCAAACACTTTACTTCTTTCTCAACTTCTGAATAGCTCTAGAACATTGATCTTGAAGCCTATGTAATAATGCTCTGACCTTCTCATTGTCTTCATGAACTCTTATTGTTGTACATAACATCACTGTGAGAGTTCCAGCTCTGAGTGGATACTCTTTCTCAGCAAGCATGAATGCATCAACTCCATTTGTTGTAGAAACATGATGAACTTCACACGAGTCATAATAAAATCATTTAGTACCAGGACATGTACATGAGAATTTCCAGAAATCATCATTAACATTTGGTTCATAGAGCCTTCTAAGATTAATCCATAACTGCATCTCCTTCCTATCTTTGAGATCTTGAGTATCAAACCTTTCTCGAACTAACTTCCATAATTTGTCAAGGTCATCTTTGTCAAAAGCTTTAATAAGATCTTCAAATGTCATGAATGATGAAGTTTCACCACCAAGCCTTGTGATCTTCCATGTTGAAGCAAAATTGCTAGCAGTGTAAACCTCCCAATCAATGATAGGATGTCTTACTTGCATTGGTTCTGGATAAAAATCTTCTTCTACTATCACAATCATTCCAGTCAGTTGTTCTTCAGTGAATTTCTCAGTAGGAATTTCTTGTTCTTCAGCAACCTTAGTCTTCTTAACAGTCTGAGAATCACTCTCTTTGGCCTTTCTCTTCAATCCAGGAAACCTTTTTGCTTCTTCTTCAAAGCCTATTGAAATAAAATCTCTATCATGTTTTTGAACTCTATAGTAGATACCTTCAACTTGATTATCAGGCATTCCTTTGAATTGTTGCTTTTTCCAACCACCAACATGACAACAATAAGTCTTCATGTATGAAATAATTTGTACCTTGGTTGGTTGTCTTTGTTTCTTTTGACCCTTTCTGACTGTACTAATCACATCTTAAAGTGCTTGATTGTTCTTCATTTGAATGAAATCCTTCAACTGAGCAGTTCCTTGATTTTCAGTTAAGGATGCATCTGCTACAAGGTCAATTGCCTTTTTCTTGATTATTGGATTATTAGCAATCAAGAACTCAATATCTTCTTCAGTAGGAACATAGCTAAACTCTGGATTCTTCTCTCTAAGTATTGTAGGTTGAATAGTGGAAAGTGGATCTTCTTCCATTCTATCCAATCTTTTAGTCTCCAAAAAGCTTGCAACTTCCGTTTCTTCAAGCTTTTTCCTTTCAGCAACTTGTTCTTCAGTAATCTTCTTATCAATTTATCTATCAAGAGCAATCTGTGCTTGTTCTTTCTTTGAGATCTTTCTTCCAGTTTTCTCTTCACTTTCCATAACTGCTTTACCTTTGTCTTTCTTCAGTTTATCAAATTCTTCACTTGCAGTGGCAATATTTGGCTCTGCAGTGGTAAAATCAGTTGCAGTACATAAAATATCTTGATCATCAAGTTGCTCTTCATGAGTATTAGCTTCCTTTGCTCCTTTACTAGAAACCCCTTCATCTTCAAAATCAAGTTTCCTCCCCTGAGTTTCAGCACTTGTTTTCCTCCCCTGTTTGGGAGAATTACCCAAAACTTGATCAAAACCAGCTGAATCACCATCATTAGGTGAGGATGAAGATGAGATCACCAACTTTGCAGTTTTCTTGTGCTTTTTCAACCCCTGCAACTCTTTCTTCAAGGTCTGAATCTCTTCTGTTAAATGTTTAACATCCTTGGCATGCTTCTTCTTGACATGTGCCAAGTCCTTCTGTAGAGATTCAACCTGCTTGGCTAACTTTGTACACAAAACCATCAATTCCAATTGTTACCCACTGCCCTCATCACTTCCAACTGTGTGACCTGTTGGGAGAGGTGAATCATGGGGCATTGGCTCAGATTCCTTCCTAGTTGGACTAGGTTGAAGTCTAGAACCACCACTGCTTGTTCCTAGACCAAAAGGTTCAGAAAATTGCTGTGTTGTCATGAAAGAAGGTGGATGTTTGCTCCTCCTCTCATAGGTGTGAGAAACAGGTGGAGTATAATCAATGTGTGGAACAGAGATTATGGGTGTGTTTATTTCAGTTGTAATCTTTGCAAGCATTTGAGGTAAGAGTGGTGTAAAAATCATGTTGCCATCTCTGTTCTTGTTTTGAAAAACCTTAGGCTTTAGACAACTAATTTCATAAACATTAGTATGGGGTTGCAGTTGAAACTCATTTAGCACTGCTTGCACAAACCTTGGATACATTAAATTTTTTGTTGAACTCTTTACATTGCCAGTCATACTTGTAAAAATATAATTTGACCAGTTAAAAATCTTATCAGTGGCTAGACAAACTAAAGGATAAGCCATGGTTGAACTAAATTGCTCATAAGATGTTTTCTTTGGACTGAGACAATGTAAAAGAGTATGTATCAAAAATCTCCATTGGGGACAAAAACCACTCTTTTTGAAAGTAGCCTTTTTGTCAGTGGTATCATACCCCATGGATGTTAAAGTATCATGAATTTCGGGCATAGGTAATGTGATGATACAATTGAGATCACCCAATTGGAGAACTCTCCTCAAGGATGCCTCAGTAACATCAATAGTTACCCCATCCACAGTGGCTCTTAGAGCATCCACTGTTTCATGTGTATCTCCATTATCAAGTGTTATGGACTTAGCAGAAGTCCAAAACTGTTTAATTTGAGAGATATAGATTGTAGGTTTTAAAAGCAAAACATACCTTATATGAGTAGTATTGAGAAAGTCCACAATCTGATGAAAAACAGGGCCACTCTTCTAGTTTGACTTTTGTAGGTAGGCCACTAGGTTGTGCTCATCTTCAAATTTTAATGGTGCCATAGAAACCTTTGATGAAAAACGATATTATGTCAGTAATAATTGAAGGAATAACTAGCCAATTGAGAGAGAAAGATATATAGGGTTAGGGTTTAAGATTATTGCGCAAGAAAAACTATCTTTAGAAAGTATTTATCTTTAGCGGATAAATAACAATATGGAAAGAAGATAATTTCCTTAAAATTTTAACCCTATATATATGGAAATCAGTGGTTACTTTCAACGGCTAGTAAAAAATAAGTTACTGACATAATCAGTTGTAACGGCTAGAACAACAG
This sequence comes from Chrysanthemum seticuspe, assembly GCA_019973895.1. Classification (NCBI taxonomy): domain Eukaryota; kingdom Viridiplantae; phylum Streptophyta; class Magnoliopsida; order Asterales; family Asteraceae; genus Chrysanthemum; species Chrysanthemum seticuspe. Next base: position 39,266,569 of record BPTQ01000004.1, read on the forward strand.
TGGTAAAATAACACTGTCAGTGGAAACTGTGAACTAGCAGTGATAATTTTTCACAAAAATTTCAAAGAGCAGTGGTAAATAAAATCATATAAAAACAAGATTGCTCTTATCATAGTTTTTAGCAAACTACCAGCTATCAACAGATTTGATATGTCTTTACCATGAGCCGTTTGCTATGGACTAGCCAACTCTTAATCATAAATAATATGGTGAGTTGATAACCATATAGTTTTTGGTAAACTATCAACCATAAACGGATTTGTCAAGTCTTTACCAGTAGCCGTTTGCTCTGGACTAGTTGATTCTTATGTGGATTAGACATGGTGAATCAATAACCATTTGTTGTGTATCTCAGTTATACACCTTTTAAGATCAACTCCCATCAATGTTGCATAAAAACTTAAACAGGAATACAAGCAAACATATACAAACTCATACAACAATTTCAGTACCCAACAGCCTCCCCTCAACACCAGAGAACATTTTGGACAAAAAGTTTATGGATTTAGCATTCCAATACTTGTTACCAAGTAATGAAATCATCCCACATCAAGTCCTTTTGTTAATAAATCAGCATAGTTGTCATCAATATGAATTTTGACAACTTGAATTAGTCCATTTTCATAGCAATCTCTAATGAAATAGTGTCTAATTTCAATATGTTTGGTCTTTGTGTGTTGAACAGGATTCTTAATGATGCAAATGGTACTGCTATTGTCAATATGGATGATGGTATTCATGAAATTGTACCCATAGTCCAAAAGTTGATTCTGAAGCCATAGAACTTGAGCACAACAACTTGCAGCAGCCACATACTCTGCCTCAGTTGATGAATTAGCCACCATAGTTTGTTTCTTGCACTGTCATGACACTAATCTGTTGCCAAGAAATTGACATCCACCTGTTGTAGATTTTCTATCCAAGCTAGCTTCAGCATAGTCACTATCTGAGTAAGTAACCAGATCTAGAGGAGAATCTCTGGAGTACCACAATCCCAGAGTAGGAAATGCTTTAAGATATCTGAAAATCTTCTTCACAGCAGTCAAGTAAGAGAACTTAGGAGTAACTTGAAACCTTGCACAGGCACACACTGCAAACATAATGTCTGGTCTAGATGATGTAAGATACATCAAAGAGCCAATCATAGACCTGTACATGTGCACATCAACTGCTTCACCACTATTTTCCTTCAGGAGTAGATGTGTAGTCTTGTCTGCAGGGGTGCTAGATGACTTTGCATCAGTGAACTTGAACTTCCTTAGTATCTCAGCCACATATTTATCTTGATTGATGAAACTACCATCTGGCCTTTGTAGTACTTGAAGTCCCAAAAAGATTGTGAGTTCACCCATAGAACTCATCTGGAATTCTTCTTTCATTAGTTTCTCAAATTCTTTGCACATCTCTGTCTTTGTAGATCCAAAAATGATATCATCAACATACACTTGAACCAGCAAGATATCATTCTTGTCTTTCTTGATGAACAAAGTTTGATCCACTCTGCCTCTATGAAACCTATTAGCAAGAAGATAAGTGGTTAAGGTTTCATACCATTTCCTTGGTGCCTGATGCAAGTCATACAAAGCTTTAACTACCCTGTACACTTTGTTAGGATATTCAGGGTCTTCAAAGCCTGGAGGTTGTGAGACATAAACCTCCTCATCAATCTGCCCATATAGAAAAGCACTCTTTACATCCATTTGATAGACTTTAAAGCCCATAAAGGATGCATAGGCTAAGAACAGCCTGATTGCTTCAATTCGTGCAAGTGGGGCAAACACTTCTTCATAGTCAATACCCTCCTCTTGAGTGTATCCTTGAGCCACAAGCCTAGCTTTGTTTCTGATAACAAATCCTCTTTCATCTTTCTTATTTCTGAACACCCATTTAGTACCTATTACCTTCTTACCAGAAGGTAAATCACAAAGCACCCAAACCTTTTGAAGTTTGAATTGGAGCAACTCTTCTTGCATTGCTTCCACCCAACTTTCATCTTCAAGTGCCTTGTAAACATTCTTTGGCTCCATTTGTGACAGAAAACACATAAAGAGACATTCATTCTTGCCTTCATGAGTCTTAGATTCAAATATTTTACTAATGAACCCATGGACATCAGGCAGCTTTGTTTGTCTTCTATTCTTCACAGGTGAATAGACATCCCCAATCACATTTTCAAGAGGATGTGATTTATGAATAGAAGTGTAGGGAGTCTGAGGAATTGTAATCTCACTTGGCATATTTGAAATTTCAACATCATTGGCTTGAGCTTCCTCTGTAACTGGAGTTGTAATTTCCACATCTAGTGTTGCAGTGGAAACTTCTGGCCTAGCAGTGGAATCTGAATTTCCAATGCTTTCAGAATTTTCAACATTCAAGTTGTAACTTCCTTCCTTTCCAAAATCATTAGAAGGGTGAGCATCTCCAGTTTTTGGTATATCATCATTATCTGCATAGTCCCAAAGAGGTAGACTGAATCCATCTTGATCATCTGCATGATCCTTGCTTGGTTCATCATCATCAAGAAACTCTTCTGAACCTGCAAAATCAAAAGAAGATGTTCCTATAGAAACAGGCACATAATTCATAGTATTGGTTAGAGTATCAAGATCAAACAGCCTTTGTGGACCAGTTCCTTTGAGATTAACTTTGTTTTCCAGGAAATCCACATGCAGATTCTCTTCAATATTTTGGGTTCTTAAGTTGAATACTCTAAAAGCTTTGCTGACCATGGAATACCCAACAAAATACCCTTCATCAGATTTTTCAGCAAACTTGCCCAGATAATCTATGGTATGGAGAATAGATACATGACATCCAAATGGTCTCATGAAGTCAAGGATAGGTGGTCTACCCCTAAATAATTCATAAGGTGTCTTGTTCTTTGTTTTTACCACTAAAACCCTGTTTTGCACATAACATGCAGTGTTAACTGCTTCAGCCCAAAAAGTGATTGGCAATTTAGAATCTGCCAACATGGTTCTAGCAGCCTCTATCAGTGTCCTGTTCCTCCTCTCAGCAACACCATTTTGTTGAGGAGTTCTAGCAACACTAAATTCTCTTTTAATACCTTTATCTCTGCAAAAATCATCCATAACTCTATTCTAGAATTCTGTCCCATTGTCACACCTGATAATTTTAACTTTCATATTATATTGGTTTTCTACTTCTGTGATAAAGATCTTAAGGATGCCAGTTGTTTCATCCTTTGTATTAAGAAAGAAAACCCATGTAAACCTGCTAAAATCATCAGTCACTACAAGACAGTATTTCTTGAGATTCAAGTTGCTCACAGATGTAGGACCAAATAAGTCCATATGTAACATTTGAAGTGGGTGAGCAATAGAGTTAACCAGCTTTGCCCTGCAAGAAGCTCTGTGTTGTTTGCCTTTAAGACAAGCCACACAAGTTTGATCATTTTCAAATCTTTTCTGAGGTAAACCTCTCACCAAACCATCTTTGATAATCTTGTTAATGGTTTTGAAGTTAACATGACCAAGTCTTCTATGCCATAATATGGATTCATCCACTGTGGCCTTTGCAAGCAAGCATAATCATATTTAGCAACAATGTTGTTCATATCAAAGCTATATAGGTTGCCTTTTCTAGGAACTTTAAGAAGAATTTGACTTTCATCAGGCATCTTAAAATCCTTAGAGAGAACAAAGCACATATCTTTGGTAAAAAGAACATTGTTCTTCTTGTCACACATTTGTGACACACTAAAAAGATTATACTTAAGCTCTTTTACATAATACATAGGTTCAAATTCCAAGTTACCAGTTTTGATTACTCTTTTACCATCAACCTTTCCATTAACTCCACCTCCAAAACTGACATACTGTCCATCATAATGTTCAAAATCTGAAAGATAGGACTTTTTCCAGTCATGTGCCTTGAACACCCACTATCTGTATATCCTTGATCTGACCTTTTTGACCTTGGATGTTCCTACACATAAAAGTAAAGAGTTAGTTTCTTTTGGGGACCCAAGCCATGATTGACTTGGATCTGCCTCGTGTATCAATATAGTTAAATCTACCAAAGGTCATTGATACACAATTGGGATTGGTTGTAGAGGTATTTCCTTTAGGTTTCCATTCTCAACGTGCTGAGGCCTTCACAGCATTGCCTATGTCCCCCATTTTCTTGTTTATAACCCTTGCAGTGGTAACTTTTGAATGAGCAGTGGAAACTGCTGGATTGTTTTTAGGTACCCACTGTTAGTTATAATGAACCTTATTATTCTGAAAAGTTCTTTTCCCTGTTTGTGCAGATTTTGAAAAAGTTGTTTTGAACTTTGCACTTTTAACAGGTGACTTAGGGTAAGCAGTGTTAACAATTTTTGTAGTGGCAAAAGTTTTGAGACCACTTCTTAGTTGAACTGCTCTTGGGACCATTTTGCAATGTGCATTAGGGTGCACATTATTTTGAAACCTGTTAGATTTCACCCTTTTATTCCCATGGACTTCCCTTCTCCCATTATGATAGTCACAATAAGCATGTAAATGATCAAAACTACCACAGATATAGCATGCCTTATTGTACATCACAAAATCACTACCTAGTTGTTGAGATTTAACATGATTCCAACTCCTCTGGTTACCTCTAGGAGCTGTAGGCTTGTTCCTATACATCTCAGCATACCTTACAGTTGATCTAGGTTTATTAACTGATTTCCTAGGTTCCTCTGTAACAACATTAACAACTTTTGGGATAGAAGCCTCTACATTCTTTTTAACACTCTCATCAATAACAGATGAGTCACTAGCACTCTCAAAAACATCATTTTCATGCTTAATCTCTTCCTCACTTTTCACCATTGTGTCCTTTAAAGGACCATATTCACGTTCAAGGTCCTGAAACTCTTCTAAGCCTGTATGAGCTAAATCTATACCTGGAGGTGATGGAACACCTCTTAGTGGTGGAGGCACAGTGTTATAACCCATACCAGACTTAACTTTACTATATATTTGAGCATTCCAAATTTTATCAATTGACTTAGACTGATGATAACATGTGTCTAAAGTTAAATTGACATTTTTATTTTTCTTTTGAAGTTTTTCAAACTCCTTTTGGTATGCTTCATTCACAGCAGTTGTATGTTCTACCTCTCTTCTAAGAAGAATCATATCATCATTATATTTTGACTCATTTTCTTGATAGTGCTCTAGTTGTTTTTCCAATACAGCTATAGCTCTCCTAAGGTTAGACACAGTATAATTAGCAGTATATAACTCTTGTTTTTCATTTGAATATAAATCATAAAGCCTTTCAACTTCTCTAGCAGCCCTACATGTTTTAGAACAACTTTCAAAGTTTTGTACCTTAGAGTCAGAGAAAGCCATGAGAGCAAATTCAGTAGCAACAAGAGCAGCATCATAATGTTCTTTTTCTTGTTCATCAGCCATGAAACTCCAATCATAGCTCACACCATCAATAGCCAACATTGCCTTTAGTTCTTCCACAGTTGGTTCCTTCTTTTGCTTGTACCAAGTAGACCTGTTGTCCTTAGTTTTTGGCCTTCTACATTCTCTAGCAAAATGTCCAAACTTGTGGCAGTTAAAGCACTCCACTTTCTTCTTATCAAAGCCTGCAGTTTTACTACCATTGATGTGAATAGGCTTGTCAGTCTTCTTGTAGAATTTCCTAGCCCTCATGCTAAGAAGAGCTATCTGCCATTTTATATCCATCTCCTCCAAGTCATCTTCATTAATTTTCTCTATGTCTTTATAAGTTAAGACAAAGCCATTTACTTGAGTGGAGATGAAAGCATAAAAGTTAGGATCTCCAATACTAGCAACCTTCTTCTTTGAACCTGCAGTGGTAACACTAACATTACCAGTGGAAACTTTAGAACCTGCAGTGGCAACATCATCATCACTGTCATCTTCAGAATCATCACTGTCAACAGAGGTTGACAACAATGCCAAGCTACTAGAGCTTGTACCAAGTTTCCCTGCCTTCTTCAACCTTTGCTCAATAAGTTTGAAGTTGTTGTAAAGGTCATTGAGCTTCATTGTTTCTATGTCTGGTTTGTTTTCTCAGATAGTAACATTAGTTTGAAACTCTGAAGGCAAACTTCTTAGAAACTTCAAATTGAGGTCTTCCTTTAACACAGTCAGTTGTGTAACAATCTTCTGAAGTTTGGTGAAGATGTTATCAAGTGAGTCATTGCTTGAAGCAGAGAAGTTTTTATAACTTTGCTTCAACAATGTCTTTTGTGTCTTCTTTGTAGCATCATTACCACCAAACAATGAGCAAATCTCTTCAAACAGTTCCTTAGCAGTTGTGAACTTGTTGAATGCAATGATCTGGTCTCTAGGAAGAGTCATCAGCAACAAACTTCTAGCTTTAAGATCATTCTTCCTTAGAGCTTTTTCAATACTAGATTCAGGCACAGAAACTTTCACAACATCTGTGTCACCAACCTTCACAGTACTAGTCACAGGCTTGAAAGAATCACCAGTTTGAATGATCTCTCAAAGAGCATAGTCCTGAATGAGAAAGTATTGCTCAATCAGTATCCTCCACATCTCAAACTCATTAAGTTTGAGCTTAGGTAGCCTTGGTGTAGAAGAGTTGGACTGGTTGTTTTCCATCTCCATTGAATTGAGTGAGTATGTTAAGCTTATTCCTTAGATCTTCTAAAACAATATACCAGAACCTTCGCTCTGATACCACTTGATGGATCTGGACACACACCTTGTGTCAATGATATTTTGTATGATATTATTAAGCACGCGGAATTTACTTAGTAATACTTAGAAGACGGATTGTATGATGTATTGTAAGTAAACACAGATTAAACACAAAACTTAAGCTCCAATATTATTAATGAATAATCTTGCTTATCACTAGAGTTACACCTTGAAGCCTTTGTGAGTAATACGTAGGTAATTAGACAAGTACCTAAGACAATGACCTAGGACCTCCTTTTATACAACAAGGAGTCCTTTACAAGATAAGTATAAAGCTAACAATATAGAATATACACAAGATCTATTCTATACTTATCTAAACACGTTTTCCTAATCATAATCTAATAGCAGTGGTAATAATGTACCAGCAGTGGTAATACGTTTCCACTGCTAGTGTAATCCAAGCAGTGTAAACCACAACTATCCGTGGTAACAGATTATTCCCAACAGGTCCTTGCTCAAACAGTTTAAGAGTATAGGGGACTAAGGTTTTAGTCCCCTATCCTGTCCTCACATTTGTATTAACTTATAGCAAGCACTTTATTCTCACATTTTACCACAAATTTGAATTCATAAACATAAAGCCAACCTTTTCAGTGAAATTGCGTCAAAATGGGTAAATCTATAGCTCGTAAACAGATTAAATGCTCCAATTGTCAAACTGTTAGACATAATAAGTCTAGCTGTCATAAGGATCAGGTACCAAAACCAACAAATGAAACTAAGGTTCGAGGTAGAAAAAGGCATTGTGATGGCAGAAGGCAACAGGTATTCATTTAATTGTCATTTGCATAACGATTGTTCTTGTGTGTTTACATTCTAGTTGATGTGCAAATGTATTACTTTTGTAGTGGATTGATGAAGACGATATAAGGAAGACTATGGAACAAGAGTTTCTTGAAGCCCTTTATGAGCAAGAAGAAGAACACACAAATTTGGAGGAAGATGAAGAGTAGTCCGGGTTGGATGAAGAAGTATTCTAGCAGTTTTTGGAAGAGGAGAGAATGTACAAAAGAATTTATGAGGAAAGGGAGAGGAAAAATTGGCTTGAAGATGCAGAGTCTGAGGCAGCTTACTATGGAGTGTCTGTGGAAGAGTTATATCCAAGACATCCATATGTGCAGATAAAATTCACGCTCTGAATGGCACAAATTCCAGCAGTTTTCGAAGGTTGTAGGCTTCTACTCTTCTAGCCATTTGTAATTTCGACAATATCATGTTTGAACATGTCTTTGTTTTTTTTTGACTTTATAAGTTGACTAGTTTGTAAGAATTTATGTTGTCTTTACTCATATCTACTTGTTCAACAACCACAACTCCCATCTACTTATATAATACATCTTAAGTCAGCAATTGTTTATCATACCAACATATTATCACCATGGATGTAGAAAATGGTTGTCAAATGGTATGCATTGACTGTTGGGTTGAAAGTGAAAACAGGGCTAGATTGACTTTTTTGCAAGGCGTCCACCTTATAGAGATTTCATGTTGTATGTTTGTCCAGTGTGCCTTGAGATAAGGGAAACACATCTTATACTGGTAGAGATGGTGTTACAAGGGAAAACACAAACACAGGAGATAGTGGTGCATATGTGATGGGTCTACATATTACTGCACCTACTAGTGTTGGTGCATCCTTAGGAAGTGATGAAGAAGAAAGTGAACCACCTACAGCTGAAATACCAAGTGGAGAGCACCCTAGTCAAACACCACTTGAAGCACCTGCAACTGAAAGACCAAATGGAGAACGCCCAAGACAAACACCACTTGAACCAACTGCAACTGACAGACCAAATGGATCACCTACTAGTCATTTAAAGCAGAGAATTCCTATCAAGAAATGCTATGTTGTCTTTCAGTCTAAATGTAGCTTAACTGATATGTGTGTGCTTCTATGTTTATAATAATTGAATTTTGGTTACAATTTGAATCTGTTGACTTTATAAGTCAAACAAAAGAGATTTAAAATACTAACAATTCGGTGTGGTTCCTCTAATAATTTCGTTTATGTTGACCTTATAAGTCAAAATGAGTTTTCCCAAACACCCACCTAAACTGCATAAGCAAGTGCAAACTACAAAATGAAAACAAGAAATCCAAAATATACCTACACCACCACCTAATTACACCATATCAAGCAAACTATACATGTTAACAAGTATCGTTTTCAGTAACCATCATCAGCCAAAAAATATACATCTTCATTACATCAACAACTAAAAATAACAGGTGAACTTATTGATGGGAGACTTGATATTCATGGGGTGAGACTTGAGGTCCTTAGGGGGAGGCACATACCACTCATTCCTATTTGTGCTGGAGCATCCCACAGCCTCTACAAAACCAAGTACAACCTTGGGAGCGGAAGCCTTTGACGCTTGGGAAGTGGAACCTTTCAAAGTAGTGGTCTTAGAAGACATGTTCCCATACTCATCATCAGATGTGTCTGAAATAATGATGACATCAACTTCATTTCCTTTCACGTTAGTATCTGGAAAGATAGACAAAACAGAAAGAAATCAGAGTTCACCCATTACAACTTTCTTAGTTTGCAAACATTAACTCTAACCTTTCTCAGACTCCTTATTCCCACTTATTCCCATAAGTATCCATGGCATACTCAACCATATCGTCAGATACCTTTAGCTTGCTATAATCCCTCTTTTTGACAGATTCTGACACTGCTCAGATTTCTGTCAAATAAATTAGAGTTATTTATGCTCATCCCTTAAAATGCCAATCACACAAATACAAAAAAACCTGAGTAACCTTTCATCACTTGAGCTTCTTTCGCAAATCTACATAAATCATCAAACATTTCATCTTCTTTTAGCCAAGTATCCCTATATTTTGCCTTTACATATTTTACCATCTCATTAGTTACATCTGTAAAAGTAAGCTCCTTGTCTGCCATTGTTAAAGTGTGAGTGAGGTTTGTGTGAGGAAGGAGGGAAACTGTAACACCCCGACCCGACAAGGGTAAAGATATCACAATACGGTTTCATATCAGAACTTTAATAACTAAACAATAGCGGAAGCCTTTACAAAATATTCAAAAAGAAAACATAAATGGCTAAAACTTCAAAATAAATCTAAGATCTCTATGGTAAAGTCTTGCTCTCATCTCTACTCTCAACCCAGATCAGCTATCCCATAAGCTCATCTTGAATGCTTAATACCTGCCGCAGGAAAAGAAAAGTGCGGCTGAGCTTACAAAGCCCAGTGAACAGATATAACGAAACAAAAGCTAAACAAAACAATTATACGAATAACGAAAACAAAATGAAATAATGACGAAGGATCTTTTAGGATTCTGCGGAAGCATAAATATACAGAAATCCGAACAAACACATAACAACTTAGAAATCACATAGCACATTAAAGACACAAAAACAAACACATCAGAACAACCAAACACATAACATATCAAAATAACAGATTACGTATAAGCCAAACGGAATGTCTAGAGACTAACGGAAAACACTTCTAAACAAATACACATGACCTTCATACAAATCAAGAAATCAACATTTAAAGCACTTAATTCAATATTATAGCAGCGGAAATAGCAGACAGGTCATGGCAGACATAATAACTAAACCAGTTCTTAGATCAAATCCTAACCTTAGCAGAGTTTTAATATGGCAGGTCACATATACAGACAGATAATTAACCAATTGACAAGGTTTACAAATTTAGCTGAACCATCATACATGTTAACCTTCAAAACACTCAAATACACACTAGCACATTCATCTCATAGATCAACGCATTCACGTAACGATAACAAATCATAATATCATATATACGAATCATGTTTTAACGTATTAATCCTATCCTAGCATGGCAAGAGGTAGTCACATAAACATGTAAAAGCATAAACATCTTCAATAAACATATAATAACTCAGTATGCAAATAGAAGTATTGGCAAATACAGAATCATAAACAGAATTCATAAAACAGAATTAACAGATAAGGTTTAGTCATCCACCACGAGCCCAGAAACATATCAGATAACATATCATAAGTAACCATTGTATTCGAAGGGGTGACCTCGGAATACCTTATATAATATGAGGGGAGACCTCAGGTAACCAATGGAGTAGCTAACTCCCAGAATTTGTGAAGACGCGTATTGCACACGACATCATTCACCAGAAAACATATCAGATAACAGATAACAGATCTAGGATGCATCCATACGCCCCTTCCTTACACCATCCAGAGACGTGGCAGAACATCACTCTACTGCCCTAGAGTCATATCAGAGGTGCATCCCTGATACGGACATGGAACCCCCATGACTAGTTAAATATTTGGCTCGGGTGTCAAACTAACTTAGGTCAACAGATTGTCATAAATGACACAGATCATAATTCATCATAAAGGTCACAGATAACTTATCAGATAACATCATATCATAATGTTCATATTCAGATAGTCGGAAATCATAAGTTCATATCATAGAGGCATATCATATATTCATAAACAGAAGTTCATAACCAGAGGTTCATAACCATAGGTTCATAATCCAATATAGCAGGGTTCAACAAGGTATATATATCAAAGTCTTCATAACATAAGTTCACATCAGATATTGCATAGTTCACTAGAACATAAATTCATATAAACAACATATCAAACATTCCGAAAAGGGTTCATAGCAATGGCATTGGGAATCCTAATAAACATAATAGGAAAGCGAACGAAAAGAACGTCATACAGAACCTTTACTAAAAAGGTCAGAATATCTGTATGATAACACAAGTGTCTTAAAGTAAGACAAAATATCCGTACCTTAAAGCAAATGAAAGAAAAGCAACGAATGAACGAATACGAAGATGTAACGTCGCGTCTCCTCCAACGAATCTACACGGATTATGATTTATTTAATACTTATTAGTATAACGGATTAATCTCATTAATACTTTTAGAGTTGTCAGATTATTCTTATTTTGAGGACTTATATGATCATCTTTCAAAGTATGTCAATAACGGATTTTAAGATTCTCTTTCAAAATGGTTTACACAACTTCTATAACTTACATGAAATAACGAAATTACACACTTAGCTTTTAACCCTAATCAACTTCCTATTTAGGTTCTAGGGTTTCCCATACTTTTAATATCATTTATTACGCATTTACTTTACATGTTACCTCTTTTAATGATTTATACTTTGACCTAGAACGTATAAAAACTCAAACGGAATTTAACTTAACTCATGCATGTCCTTACGTAATTTGTTTACACATGTCGACCCATAATTACTCAGAATTACATATTACACCCTTAACATCTTTAAGTATATATCCTAACCTTATATTATCAGATTTTACAATTTTAGCCCAAAGGTTTTAGAATTTACAAAACATACCCCTTTTAAATTAAATACAATTCGAATAACCCTCTAAGTATCCAAAATCACACGTTTAACCCCCATACTTATTTTATACGTTTAGTACATGTATTTTACTGTTTTACAAAAATAACCCTTAAGTTTCATAATTTACAAAACCAACCCAAACCTTTTATTTAAAACCGAATAAGGTATAATTCAAATACAAGCCCTAGACCTAGATATAACCCATCATTAATTCATCATTACCACTTCATTTATTACCCTTAATGATAACAAGAAAACCCTAGTTCATGCAAACCCTAATCGTTCCTTTTTAACCCTTCCTTATTATGTGTTTTCGAACAAGAAAAACTCAAGACAATTCACACAAGCTTCGAATTCACATTTATGTATTTTATTAAGGTCTTATAACATGTAATAGCTTCTGGAAAAATCAAATCATGGTCTTAAAAATTATCATAAGCTCATTTGTTATATTTATACGCTTTCTAGGGTTTTAGTTCCAATTAATTCCATACGACTTATTAAACATGCATGGCTAATTTTTATGTGTTCCATATGACTTATAGGACTGAAAATAACATTAAGAACTTACCCTTGATGAGCTTTGGTCGTTAGAACAAGAAAACACAAAAACCTCACTTGCCGAAACCCTAATTGACCCAAAAACTCACCACGCTCAAAACAGCAGCTTAGGACTTCGAACACTATTTTTCTCACCTTCTTTACCTTCAAAATTGTCCAAGAAAAATGGCTTTAAGCTCTGGAAACTGGAAGTCGAATTGTTTAGGGTTTTGAGAGTCGGTTTGGTATAAATCGCTAGTTAGGGTTTAGAATTAAACCGTATATGGAGTATATATATGATTTTCTATTTTTCTTGTGGGCTTTATAATGTATTGGACTTAAAATAAATGGACTCTTAGTTTTGTAAATTTATATTGGGCTTTTAATAATTAAATTCTTTTATAAATTAATTAAATATATACGGCTAATTTTAAAAATACAAAACGAATTTTATAAAGTTATAAACTATAAAATTTACCTTTTTCAAAGTGTTTAATACTTATTTAGATCATGTGGGATATTTCTTAAAAATTTTCTAAATTTACATAGCTTATTTGGTATTCTTTTGAATTAATTATTATACTTTTTGATTGTAGGGGTATTTTGGTCTTTTTGTGAACTTTAGAAATTCCAGGTATTACAGAAACGATCAAGATGGTATACGATAGCTTTTCACATAACTAACTAAGGTGAGGTATAAATGTGTATGGACTATAATACCCTCCACTAACTAACAGGAAAAAGACGTTGACATTGGCGTTATTGGTCAAGGGACGAGTTTGGCATATAATGCCCATGTTTTGGACCTCCGACGATGTTAATGCCAAGTTATGTCCCAACGCGAAGTGTTTTGCCAAGTTTAGGGACCAACCGTGTATTTTAGTCTTAAATTTATGTCAGACTTACAAAATAAGTAGACAAATGCCGAAAAAATTAAGCTTATGAAATATAAGTCAAAATCAAATAAGCTCACAAATAAGTTTGAACAAAAATCTCCTAAAACCTTTTGATTAAAATGAATACGATAAAATTTTGTTTGATTATATCCTTATCTTGTCATCTTGTGTTGTCAAAAACAAATAGCGGGCTACGTAAATATAATAATGTATAACATTCATTAAAGTAAAATTTGGAGCCGGCCTTGTTCCAAAATCGTTGATTGAGAGGTCGGATCGAGGGAGTGGAATGGCTTGGGTGCGTTGTGGAGCCATGGCTCGAGCCGACACTTGGTTTATTTGAAGTCACGATGACATGGGGACGTGTCTTACAAAACTAAAATGGTTTTCTAAACCATTTGGGATTATAGGGTAAATGCCAAAACTTACCAACTAACTTATTTATTGAAGTAATTATGTGTCGTTATTGTTTTGACATTTTTCGCGTCATTGTCTTCTCGACTTGAGTCTTGGTCAATACTTTCTTGACTATTCGTTCATAATATATTCGGATATATATTATGCTTTGGTGTGAGTTACATTTGGCGTGAGTTACATTTGGACGCATATTATACTTTTGGCATGAGTTGTATGTCTAGTCCATGTTTTCTTACCACCACACGAAACGTTGATACTAAACTTTTTGAGATGTTGATACATGATTTTTGGAAAACCATTGATGCGAGTATTCCACGAAAACTAAGACACGTTGTCTTTCAGAAATTATTTTGCTTTACGAGACGTATTCTGAGATAGTCGTATACTATTAGGTTGTGTCGATGTCGTACCGTTGTGCTTGTACTTTTTGGATATCGTTGTGCCTTTCTTCGTGATACGGTTGTGTTTGCTCCTCGATTCCAGCTGTGATTCTCGCGTTGCTTATATTGAGGTGAGTTCATGACCCTTACTTTTACTTACTTTTAACTGTTTTGGGGGAGGATACATGCTCATGTTTAAATTAAATGCAAATGCTTGATGGTTTGAATACATTTATATGTGGACACAAGTGCTTGAAAATATATACATTGAAAACTGTTTTGATTGGACTTGGAAAGCATTTTTGTGGATTATGAAAGTTATTACGCGGTTAGGCTAAGGTAGTATCCCAAATTGCCCATTCATGAACCGTTAGTTTATGCGGGAAACTCGAGTGTTATAGATAGATCTATCGGGGGTGACCCCCGTCCAGAGTTGGTAGCGCCAACTGGTCGGACGTATAGCATGTCGGATACGGTGGTTAGGGATAAACACCGTTAGGTGTTTGTATATATTTGTATGTCGAGTGTCGGTTGCATGACTTAGCCTGCGTAATAGATAACTTGTATGATTTGGATCTCGTCCAAGTTGTTGACTTATGATTATTTTGCGAAGAAATGTTTTGATATTAGGCAAGGTTGTAAAAATCGCTAAGCGCTAGTGAGTCGGTCGGGTAGGGCCTAGCGATTAATCGGTTAGGCGGGGATTAATCAGAGATTAATCGGATTGGAATTTTTATGCACAAAATTGAAATTTTAGATATTATATTATATTATATGTATGAGATAAGCATGATGCATTAAAGTTCAAATAATTCAAGTGTTCAAATATAAACATAATACATAATTCTTTAAAGTTCATAGTCAAACATGAATATTACTTGGTTTGTTGACAATTTCTAAGCGATCTTTGACCAATTTTGCCCGATTGATCGGTTTGTTGACCGAGTTTTAAGCGGTTTTATCCGATTTTAAAGCGATTTTGTTGACCAATTTTAAGCGATTTTTTTCGATTAATCCGATTAGACCGATTTTGTCGGATTAATCGGTTTGTTGACCGATTTTTAAGCGATCTTTGACTAAACCGATTAAATATGCCGATTATGAAAAATCAAGGCGCTTATTGAGCGATCAACGATTATGCGGGGATTAATCGGCCGCCTGGGCCGATTTTTACAACAGAGATATTAGGAATTAGGCAGGGTATGCCTTGGTTAAATTTGACTTGTTTATGAACGATTATTTGCGCTTGAAAACCTTGTGGTCCATATTACTATCTTACGAATGGTAAACTTTGTTTTCGCGACATTGTGGGCGTCACAATGATCGAAAGGTTCTTCTGAACTCGCTATACTTTTATGCAAACCTATGAACACACCAACCTCGTGTTGACACTTTTAGCATGTATTTTCAGGTATTGAGGCGATAATTTACTTTTGGAGGCGTTTGGGTGGCATGGTCATAGACGACTATGATAATTGTATTTGGGACCGCTTATTTATTATGGGCCTGTATTTTCGCATTAAATTTTATTGTAAACTATGAATTATAATGAATAAATGAGCTTTCTTAAGAAAAAGCCGTTATTCTATATTTGTGTTGTGATACCAATTATTAGCACCCATGACATGTATGCTTCCGCTGAACCCGATTTTTGGGGGGTGTCACAAGAATTCTCTCATTCTAGATTTCGATAGTTGGCAAAGTTAAGACAGACATGTCGACTTCTCTTCAGAATGATGTAATTTTCTGAAGAGAAGTCAACTTGTCTTGTGTCTTAACTTTGCCAACTACCTACTAAGTCCCAAATGATGTAACTTTCTTAAGAGAAGTCAACATGTCTTGTGTCTTAACTTTGCCAACTACGCAGTCCAGAATGACGTAACTTTCTGAAGAGAAGTTGACATGTCTGTCTTAACTTTGCCAACTACCGAAATCTAGAATGATATAAATTTCTGAAGAGAAGTCGACATGTTTTGTGTCTTAACTTTGCAAACTACCTAAGTCCATAATGATGTAAATTTCTGAAGAGAAGTTGGTATGTCTTGTATCTTAACTTTGCCAACTAATAAAGTCTTAAATGATGTAATAGGGAAGTGAATGTCAACAAGCAATAAATCAAAATGATGTATTTATCGTGAAGGGGACTTGTTACTATAGGTGCGCCTAGTTTTTTTATGTTATTTATTTTTGTCTTTAGTGAGGGGCACAAGAGGTGAAGGTCACATAGCAATAGGTGCGCCTAGCTTCTTAGTTTATTTGGTTTCCGTATTTTTTGTGAGCCTGGTTTTTTAGGTATTTTTTTTTGTCTTTAGCGAGGGGCACATAGCAATAGGTGCGCTTAGTTTCTTTGGTTTTTCGTTTTTTTGTAAGCATGGTTTTTAGGTATATTTTTTGTCTTAAGTGAGGGGCACAAGAGGTGAGGGGCACATAACAATAGGTGCGCCTAGTTTGTTAGTTTCTTTTGGTTTTACATATTTTTTTTGTCTTTAGTTAAGGTGCACAAAAAGTAAGGGGCACAGTTGGTATAGGTGCGCTTGGGTTTTGCTTTGCCTTTGAGTCACTTATTTCGTTTTTTAGCTAGGTGCACAAAGGGCGCACATGAGTTTTGAGTGCCCCTAAACATCTTATATTGAAAAGGTTGCGCACTTGGTAAAATATGTAATTGTGTGCCTAGTTTATAGACATTGGATTTACCACATGTCTCGCATCTAACAAATAATTGAAAAAATGTTTATATTGGTAATATAAATGTGCTCCATTCTATTCCGTATTTAAGTATGAAAAGGAGTTCAGTTAAAAAAAAATTGGTTGTAGAAAGTAGTGGGGCCATCATTTTGTTGTGTCTACATCTCGATTTTTATCTCATAAATAATATATTTTAATTCAAAATAATCTAAAATATTGATTATAACTTATAAAATATATTTTCTCATTCTTATATCTAATTCAAATCCAAATTAACCCATTTACAAATCAAACAGACCTTTAATTCAAATTCAAATTCTAAATCTAACTACAAACCAAATGGGCCTAAAGTGTTTGAAGTATTTTATTTATGTTATACATATAATTTCCATAATTTATAATCATATGCGTAAAAAAATTCAATACAATTAATCTTCGTTTAACCGATTAATCATTAGACGATACCCGACAGCGGAAGTAGCGCATGTGGTTATAAAAGGCTCGCAAAGGTTCCGCAAAGACCCCGCAAAGGTGTGAGGCTTGATCATGCTGTCGCGGTATGCCGTCACGCTGCCTTATGCCACATCTTTTTGTAAACTCGATATGTATGAAATATGATATAAATATATAAATATTTTCATATTTTGTGCCGCCTTATGTCACGCTTTATAAACGCAAAAGCTTCATCTTGGCCGCCAAAACGTGAGGCTTGATCATGCCGTCACGCCACGCCTCACACTATTTATAACCTTGGTAGCGCCCGACTATTTTACATTGTTGTTATAAGAATTTTTCTAATTTATGCCTTAGGGCATCTCCAATGTATGCACTATATGTATTTTTTGCGTTAAGATTGTGCAAAAAGTACATAAAATTCACTCCATGTTAGCACTATATTTTTGCATAATTTTAGTGCAATAAATAGTAATCACTAAAATGCACTAAATATAGTGTTATACTATTCATTGCAGTAAATGTGTAAAAATTTCACTTTTAACCTTATACTTTAATTTAGTTTTTCATTTATATCCTTATCATCCATTAATATATTAATATTATTGTCATAGATTATACTACATCTGTCCCTAAATAAGTGTCCAGTTTGACTTTTCAGAGTCAAATTGGATCAACTTTGACCTTATCTATTTTTGCGGATGTTATATAATACTTGATGAAAAATATATGAATAGATTGTGTTTTAAGTGTATTTTTCATTGGTATAGTTTTTCATCAAGTATTATATAACATAAAAAAAATATTTACGGTCAAAGTTGAACCAGTTTGACTCTGAAAAGTCAAACTGGACATTTATTTAGGGACGGAGGGAGTATAAAATAATAGAGAAATGATACATAGACTTAAATTTAGACCTAAAACCAAGTGTCTACATCCTGATGACTGCAGACAGGGACCCATTTATTTTACAACTCATCAGAATGATGCCAAGTGATTTTAGGTATAAGTTTAGGCTTAAGTTTAGGTCCATGTATCATTTCTCAAAATAATATTTAGTGCTAGTTTTAATGCAAAGTTTAGTATACATATTAGAGTAACATATTTATTGTGCAAGGATGTTCCTGCTAAATTATAATGCTCACGTTAAGGATGCTCTTAGCGGCGAAAAAAAAGTCCTCACTGTTCATGAGTCTTTATAGGTTGATGAGTCCTTTTGGTGTACTTAAAATCAAATTTCGCGCACACAGAGCATTTACGCGCGGGTAAAGACCATTGACTTGACTCTCAGACATTAACTTGTTCTCTGGCACCGATGACGGAGCCTCAGATCCGGTGAGCTACCGATTCTTACTACTACTACTACTATTATTATTATTATTATTATTATTATTATTATTATTATTATTATTATTATTATTTTTTTTTATTTTTTTATATTTTTTTTTTAAAACATCACTTCATTAGAAAAACAAAATGATTTACAAGAAATTAGTGGGAAGCCGAGACACTAGTTGGGCTCCCACTCCTTTCTGAATACAGAAACTTAGTCTATGAAAAATAAAAGCACCGCTCTTGACATTATTCGAGTGGCTAACAGTAACAGTCTTGATGCGTGAAAGTGTATCCAAAGCTTCCACGTCCAGCTCCCCAAATGTAGAAAAAGCAAATGGAATGAACTTGTAACCGTTTTCTTCACATTTGGACACATATTTCCTTTTCTTCTTCTCCACAGCATTATGTAACGCTACCCCTGGAGCCCACGAATTCACATCAATACCTGCAAACGGGGAGATCCCAGTCACATCCAAACATGCGTCCTTACCTTGGATCCAGTTGAATAATAGCAAGTCCGCCGGCCGTAGCTCTTTCCCATCACTTGAAAGAAACCCCATGGGGGCCTCCTTTTTCACCATAATCCCAACCTTGGAACATATGTCGACAAGAACATCACGCACCAGGTTATGTCTGAACTTCACCCCCACTTCACTGGAACAATGAACTGCATGGTCTCCCCATTGGTCCATACGATGCTTGCAGCTTGGACAAGGACTACCTTCAGAAAACATGGGTATGGTAAGCCTATAACACAATACCGAACGGAATTGGCGATGATTCATCCTTTGGCCTAACCCATCAATCGGTATGGTGAATAGGAAAACTAGATGGTTTTAAGTCCAAATTTAATAAAAGGGGTTTTAAAATCTGATGGGTGAAAAATGTGACTCACATTGGGGGGTTTTGTTTAAAAGAAAAAGAAAAAAAAAATAATAATAATAAAATAATAATAATAATAATAATAATAAAGTTTCCCTGTTTTAACCTTGTCTATATGTAATTGTTGTTTAAAGAAATGTTTTTTTCTTAGGATTTTTTTGTAACCATGATTTTCGACTTTTTAGCTGACTAATCGATGTGGTTTGAATTCGTCGCCACACAAACTCAAACCGGGTAAAACCCTTTCTTTTCAGGAGGTAGACGTGGCCACTTCAGGGTTGTTTGCGCCTAGCAAAAATCGAACTTTAGACCTCACACATCTTAAGGTGATAGTGATAGTCACAAGTCCTTTTGCCACTAGGCCACTATGACCGGTTGTTTTTTTGTTAGGTTATGTGCATCTAGTAATGTTTTTAAAGTTGTCGAATTGGGATTGAAATTGGTGGTTTTGTGTTTTAAGAATTGTTGAATAAGGGCCTGGAGTAAGAAAAAGTGGTAAAGTTGTCGACTTTTTATTAGTGATCGGGTGGTTTTAGGTATGAACTATGGGAGGGGGTTTCCGCTCCCTAGGTACGGAAATGGGGATATGTTGGTTCTGGTGAATGAAATTCAGCCGGATAATGGAATTGGGCAGAATATGAGTTCTTGGGGCGCAGCCATGCTTGGCGGTGAGACTTTAGGGGAGACTCAAAGAAGGCCGATTTTGAACTATGGGAGGGGGTTTCCGCTCCCTCGGTATGGAAAAAGTGGTAGTAGCTCCTGGACTCCAGCAAAACCGACAATTCAAAGGTCGAATTTGGTTGTTAGAGATAACCTTGTAAATCAAGTGGAAAGCGAGAATTGGGATGATTTGGTTGGGATGTACAAAGATTTGTTGAGCGAAGAAGAGAATTTGAATATGAACAAAGTTGCTCAAGACATTTGTACTACTAATCCACCACCAACGGTTCAAAATCGGGTTGTGAGTACACCAAATAGAAACCTCAACACGAACCAGATCCTATACTCAACCCCTGTCTCAACACCGAACCAAGCTCCACCCTCAGGCTCATACTTTCCCTCAGGAGGCCCTTCAAACTGGGATGGTAGGCTTTTGGACGCTGTAGTGAGGCCCAAAAAGAGTTCGGCAAGCGAACCATTCGAAAATGGATCACAAAACAGCAGTGTTTACGATTTGAATAGAATACCCGTTCTAAATTCATCTATTCAAGTGGGAAGTAATTCAGCCCAGGTTGGTTCCATGCTCGGAAAGCAACAATCTTTGCTAATTGGTGGATACAACTCAAACCCATTGCCTACTGGTGAGCAATCTTTATAATTTTTGCAATACTGTTATGGATGCTTATGTACGCTAATTCGCTAAAGTTTTAATTTTTTTAGTTAGTAGAAGTGGAGCATAAGTCCATACATTTTTTTTGTAACTTTTACTTTTATATATTAAATAGGTTTTGAGCATACAACGTACTTTTTCATTTGTCTGGTTTAGTGATTGTAATTTTTTAAAAACCTTTTTTCGTATATCCGAATCAAACAATGGGTTTGCATCCCATTTGGGTGATTTTGTAACACGTAATCTCAATATTAACATTTTCAAGCATAAACTTTAATTTATTATATGAAGATTATTGAGTTTCTTTTTTTTACAAAATGACCCATATAAGAAAACAAAAACTATCTTTTAAAGACTCGGATGACACGAAAAAGCAAAATGCCTAAAACGAGACAAATGAAGCAGTACATTGATATTTTAGGCTTTATGCAGAAAACCTTTACAAAATACACATCAAAATAATAGGAACTGAGAATTGTTACTTTTTTTTAACAGATGGATTTCCGGTCCTGTACTGTCCCTGCTATGACCTGAACTCACCGCCAAGATCAGTACACGAAGCAGCCTCATCAGGCATCACCGAGCCATCGCTACTTGCTCCAATCACTCCCGACACTCGACCGAAGCAAATAGATAACCAATGGACACCAACAAAAGACGGTGAAGATGCTGATAAGCATTACAGCATCGGCGACTTAACGTCTTCTGCGGTTTCAACAACACTAAAGGAACATTTAATTGCCGAAAAGGGAGATGAATTAGGGATTGACTTGAACAAAACACCCGATCAGATGAATTAGGGATCTTGTATAGCGAATAGGCAGGTGATGAAAGCAAAGTGGAGCTTACCGACTTATTAGTACCAGTATGGAACACGCAACTTTTATCTACTCGTTACTTTGTTGCACTTTTCCTATGATATGCCTTCCAATATGTCATAGTGGCTGTATCCATGAAACAGAACTAGTTTTCAGATTGTTCATATTCTTCGCTGTAAGTTGCAATCTTTGACAAATTGTTGGAATCCTTCTCAAACATGTAGACAGATATTGTAGTCCTGTCAACACAACCATAGCCATGAGATTAATTGTGCTAATTATTTAGTAGGATATTTCATATGGACCATTCCCCCCGCATACCATGGTTACCGAAAAAAATGCAGCAACAAAGAGGGAAGATGTCAAGTATAAGGCACACGCTCATATTCCAGCTGGCACACTCCCATGTCTCAGCTTCATGTGTTACTTTAAACAGCTAGCACTGATCAACAGAAAAATGTCAGTATGGTTGGCACCAATAGCAATATTAGCTGACGCTTTGACACAGTTTAAGCTAAAAAGGAAAATGGTGAAACGGGGCGTATATGTGTAAAGACAATAGCCGAAAATTACTTGTATATGTAGTAATGGATGACGAAATTCATACCTCTACTAGTATATGGAGTAATTCTGTATATAACATTTATGAAAGTGGTTACTGTAACAGTAAACTCATTTTCATAAAACACGGAATTAGTCCATGCCGTTAAATGCAATTGCAGAAATAGTCCGTATGTTAAATTTGCCACGGTTTGTGTAACAAAAAAAAAAAAAAAAGAAAAAAAAAAAGAAAACATAAACAGTCCTTTTAGTTACCCACTGATTTTAGTAATGGTCTATAAGTTAAATGTACATATTTCAAAATTCATACCTGAAGTTAAATGCAATTGCATAAACAATCCCTACGTTAAATATGTGTCGGTTTGTGTAACAAAAGCATACACAAATAGTCAATTTAGTTACCTACCAATTTTAGTAACGGTCCCTAAGTTAAATTTAGTGATTTTTTTTGTTACAAAATATTACATAAATAGTCCATTTTAGTTCCCCACTTTACAAAGAACGTCCATAGTTACAAGATTTAATAAAAAAAATTATGTCGGGATGTTTAATTGAAACTAAAGAAATCAAACACTCATTGTTAATTATTTTTTATCACTATGCAACGTAGGGGTGAGCAAACGAGCCGAACGGACTGGACCGACCGAGACCGGATCGGATCGGATCGGACCGGACCGGACCGGACCGGACCGACCACATTCGGTCCGGTCCTCGATCAAGGCTTTTGGGCTAATTCGGTCCTCGGTCCGGTCCGGGCCACAAACCGACTATTTTGGCCTTGTTGGACCGGACCGAACCGATCACATTCGGTCCGGTTCTCGGTCTAGGATTTTTGGCTAATTCGGTACTCGGTCTTGACGGTCCGGTCCGGGACCGATGCTCACCCCTAATGCAACGCGCTGGTAAATCCCACTCGTTGAAATACATAAATCAAGTTTCTATCACCATGAACAAGACAAACAAGCAACTATAAAGGATAAACCTTACCCCATATATTTTTATAAACAATTAACATAAAACAATCACTGAACTATCGTGGTTTGTTGTCATTAACATTAACAATCCTATCCAACATACAACAACAACAACATACCCAATCTCACCGGAATAGAATATAAGGAAGGTAGAATGTAAATAGATCCTTATCTAACCTCAAAATTGTCGTTATTTAAATATGAAATGCTTAAGCAACACTCGTTAGATTGGTGTTAGCAAATTTCACAAAACAAAATGAAAATGAATTAACATCACATGACAACAAAGTAAGGGTGAGCATATGACCCGAACGGACCGGACCGACCGAAGGACCGAGACCGGACCGACCACATTCGGTCCGGTCCGCGGTCCCGGCTTTTGGGCTAATTGGTCCTCGGTCCGGTCCGGTCCGGACCAAAACCGACGAATTTGGCCTTGTTGGACCGGACCGACCGAACCGGTCCGGACCGAGACCGGACCGACCACATTCGGTCCGGTCTCGGTCTAAGGTTTATGCCGAAATCGATTTTCGGTCCGGTCCGGTCTTGGCCGGTCCGGTCCGGTTTTTGGACCATGCACACCCCTACAACAAAGGACAACCAAAGGGACAAAACCACAAGCACAACACATTCACTTTGACTTTCTCTTCTCTTCACTTCAAATCAAACACACGCGGGAGTACCCCATAACCTCATATCCAAACACTCCAAATCTCCAAACCAAACACACCATCATCATCCCCCCCAAAAAAAAACCCAATTTTCAAAACCCTAAACTGACCCAAAATGAACCAAGTAAAATGCCCAGAAAATCAAGAACTAGTGGATTTCATATTAAACAGACAAAGGGAAATGACAGATTCACCAAAAGGGTTGTCTGATCAAAACAATTTGATGATAACTAAAGCTTGTTTCAATGTTTGCGGTTCCAAAACACATATCAAAACCCTTAAAGATTTTTCCAATGTCAAGTAATTTTCTTGCTTTTTTTTACCCTTTTTACTGTTTAGTATTTTTCTTGTTGTGTTTTGGTTGAATTTGATGTTTTTGTGAAATGGGTAGGATTAAAAATGTGATTTTGATGTTAGGTTAGTTGACTCGATTTATTTGAGTTTAAATGGCACCCTCTCCATCCGAAAAGATTATGTCAGATTATCACTCTAGTGAGTGCACTTTTTTGGGACTGTGTGTTTGTGTGGACAGTTATTGTGGGACTGACGGTGTATTTGCTACTATTTACTGTTTAATTTGATGTTTTTGTGAAATGGGTATGATTTGATCATAGTTGTCATGATGTTGGTTGTAGGATAAAAGATCTTATTGTGATGCTAAGCTAGTTACGAAAGACTTTTATGTATGTGTTTTGGTAAATTTATGTTTTTGCTAAATGGGTATGATCTGTTTACTAGGTTTTATGATGTAATGATGTTGGTGTAGGATTAAAGTTTTGATCTTGATGTTATTGGTTAAGGATTATGGAAATATGAGTTTAAATGTTACAAGGATAATGTATGTTTAGGTGCCCAAGTATTCAACTTTTTTCATTTTAAGGCCGCCCACAGATATCAAAAACTGTATTTTTTTTTTTTTTTTTTCTTCTCTTATGTCACCTTGATATGTATCTTGTTTCAATATCTGGGTGACCCTGAAAGGGAGGGATTTTGTGAAATAGGTCTTGGGTTCGATCCCAACTTCCCTTGGTTTGCAGGAAACAACTTAACATTGCCCAAGGTGCGGTTTTTTGGGGAAGGGTCGCATAGGTTCAAATATGGATCCCGGGTTAAGGTCGCCCTTGAACCAACCTTTTTGTGAAGTATCAGGGTGACCGTAATGAAAAAAGATAAATACTTCAGTGGCCTTTTATATACACCTATGCCTTGAATAAATGATATTGTCCCATGATATTGAACCCCAAAATGAACTTGGATTTAACATAGATGGACAGACTTCATACTGTAATGAATAAGTGAAAACTTGAGTTGGTCTCATTAGCACCTAGTACTACAATGATGATGGAAACGACATGCGTTTACTATAAGCAGACAACTATTGTTAGTGTTTGTTATAATCCTTAATGAATGAGTTCTTTAACCACCCACATTTTGTTAGGAGTCACATTCATACCACTAACCCAATACCATGAGGTAATTAGTGTATCATACAAGTTTAGTTTATTCTTGGAAGAAGATCTACTCATCGGGCCCAATCCATTTATTATGCTACTCTTTGCAATATAATGCTCATAGGCCATGAATATCAAAAGGGCATATCTTTTAGGAAAATAGATTTGCATAATCGTGTTCCATAATTTGCTATATACATCTGCATACGGTCTGGTATCTCTTAGCATAGCCTTCGTAGTAGCTATAACTCTTTTTTTGAGAATAAACATCCTTTCATTTTTATTGTGCCAGAGGTGTTGGAAAGTGGATATTGAAACTCATGAAAGATTTCTTTGTTGATGCTAATGCCGAGGCCGAGATGGAAGAGAGGATACAAAGGGGTAATTGAGTAATATTTCTATCAATTCACAATATGTTTAGTTACATTGCAGTTACAGATTTCTTTCATTTTTTATACAATCTTTATTTGTTTAACGTTACAGCTGAGAAAAATAAGGGGAGCAAGAAATATGTGCCTCAAAAGAACTCTGCAGCTTATGCTTTACTAATCACTCTTTACAGGTAAACAGGGGATGACTTTTTTTTCCCCTTCTTTTTTTGTTAAATTTGAGGTTTTAAAAAATAATTAAGTTTGAGGGATTTTTTTTTTTTTTTTTTTTTTTTTTTTTTTTTTTTTTTTTTTTTTTTTTTTTTTTCATGTTAGAGGAACTTCTGACGGAGTTGAGTTTATGCGAAAACAAGAGTTGATTGAGGCTGCTGAAGCAAGTGGACTGTCTCGCACACCTATAATGTACGCCTTTACTTTCACGACCTTTCAATTATTTGAAGTAAATTATGGTGACTTGTAGTGGTGATAAAATTGTTGGGTCAGGCGGGTTGGGTAATGTGTCAAATGGGTCACTTCTTTTACAGGTGAAACAGGTCACGTCAGGGCCTGGTTGAACAACAAAACTTATTTTTAAAAAGTTTTCTGAATACATAAAATTGTTGCTTATTACTAGTTTACTACATATAACACTATCACAAATTCACAATAGTCATTTCAATCTTTAAATAAAACAATGTATCCTTTTTGCTATTTTTTATTTGACCCGATTGGGATATAATACTATGCAAACTGATTCATTCATCAGTTAATGTATCAAAATGGCCCCCGCAAGCGTCTTGCCCTGATCTCTTTTGCTTCTTTAACGGACTGATCTTTATGTTTGCAGGCCTGAAATAGGAAAGGGGAAAGCAGGACAGTTTGGAGTAAGCTCAGGCAGGGAGTGGTATAGCGGATGGAATTGCATGAAGAATTTGATAGACAAAGGGTTGGCTGTAAAATCAAGCTGCCCTGCAAAGTAAGCGCATTCTGATTTACTACTTTCGGATTAAATATCGAGGTGGCAATTTTAACCCATTTACTGAAAAATAGCTTTAAAAGAAAAAAAGGTCAAATGGGTTGAAAGTTGCCCAATTTTTATTCAAAATCTTGGACAAAAAGTGTATCTGATCCGCCTAACCTGACCCGTTTCAATCACTACCAAAAACTGCCCATTTTGTCATCTCTATTGTTTAATGTTATTTTTAGTTTTTCATTCTAATATAGATATATCATGTTTTCTTTGAGTTAGGGGTAGGATCTGTCTACATTTTACCTCCCCCATACCCTGCCTAGGCGGGATTGGGTTTGTTGTTGTTGTTGTTGTATGTTTTCTTTGAGTTATGCTGTGTTTTCTATTATCAGTTTATAAACTGATATCAACACCATCAGTGTCAAGCATAATAAGATGAACTAAACAGGATACCCTTACTTTTGGGAATATTGTTTTAGGTACATGTTGACCGAACAAGGAAAAGAAGCTGCTCGTGATTGTCTAGCGAGATCTGGATTGGCTGATTCTACAGAGGGTCTTGCGACTATTAATAAAACTTCGGATCCTGTGATAGAACCAGTTAGCACACATGTGCAGTTGGTTGAAGACTCGCCACCTCAGCGTGCTTCCATAAAACGGAAGAAGAAATCAGTGGATATTCCTCCTGATACTCTCGATAAGGTATACTATCTTAAGTTAATAGTTTAAAGTAAATTATATCACTTTATTGACCTACATTTTATTAAATGCAGCTTGTGCGCATGGGATACACCAAACAACAAGTCACCCGTGCTTTTTCTGAGGTTGCCAAAAAGTCACTAAATGAGGAAACTTCTTCACTGTGGCTATCTGTTTTATGTCGTCTTCGGGAAGCTGAAGTTTACAATTTACCTTTGGAGTCTGAGAATGTTCCAAAAGTCAAACATCATGCATCATCGAATTCTTTTATGCATAAAGATAGCAGTAATAATATTCCATTATAAATATTACAAATTACAAAACTAGACCCATTATAACCTTGACTCTGACGTTTAGTACTCTTTCAATTTACAGGACAAACCGATCATTTTAGACATGAAAAAGCGACCTTAGTTTCTGAAGGGGGATCTGAAGTTCCGAGTTCATCAATGCGACCTTGTTCATCCACTGTGAGTGTTACACATTTTTGGCATGATTCATGATTTTTGGTATAATGTTACTAATTTTTCGGATAGTATAAGGAGGTCACCTACTCACCTACGTACGACAACCCAAATAGTGAAACTTTTTTTATAGGCCACCTAACTATGTATGTGGTTTCGTATATTGAAATTTTAAAAAAAATAAATAAATCTTGAAAGAAATAAAAAACAGGCTGGATGACCATTATACTCTGAAGAAGTTTTTTTTGTCACTAAATTGTAGGTAGTATTTGGTAAGATATGCTGGATTCATACTTGGGTGGCCTCCTAGTACTAAATCCCTTAACCTTTAAAATTCTTTTGTCTGGTTTAATAGGATCAGAATGTGCGTAAGCGGGGTAGGAATAATCTAGAAGATAAATCAAATATTTTATCAATGCCACCTTTATCTTTTGGAGACCGATTCGAGGATGTGTATGAGGTGGTGCTAATATTGGATGATCGGGAGAAGTTCACCAGGGAGTGAGTACCTTCACTTAAATTATTTTATTGATTTCAAATCAAATTACACCAAATTTTACTATCAAACATGTTGATCTTTGTATTCTTATCATGAAGAATCATGTTGCATAATAACTTATCAGGTATTTATATTTGTGGTTTGTGAATTTCAGGTCACAACGGTCTGGTAAACTTCTTCAGCAAGTCAAACTTCATTTTAAAATACCAATAGAGGTGAACTTTAACATACAATTTGAATTGAGGAATTACAGACTACTGTGGCTAGGGTTGGCAAACTGTGCGGGTCAGACAACGGGTCAAAACAGGCAATTTTTTATGAGGATCATGTTGGGTTAACCTGAATAGTAATATAATTCTTAAATAAACTGATCTACTAACTTCTATGCACGAAAAGAAACTTCCGCCGCCGACCCGTTTGCCATAATTGAACTCAACCCATAAGCTGATGACGTTAATGTTATAACTGTTCACAGGTCAGACGTTTACCTGTTGGAGATGGAATTTGGATAGCTCGGCATAAGCAACTTGGTAGTGAATATGTCCTTGATTTTATTGTTGAAAGAAAGAATGTTGATGATCTTCGATCTTCTATCAGGGATAACCGTTACAGAGAGCAGAAAGTGCGGATCCTGGTGATGTTTTTAACTCTGCTTGCTACGTTTCTTCTATAAGTGGCAGTTTTGACCCATTAACTTATGTATGGCTCGATTCAACGTTCTACCTTAGTACCTCTAATGGGTCAAACCAGTAAAATAATAGAATTTAGCAAAAAGGAAACAGGCCAATTAGTCAAATTACTGTAGGTTTAACCAACCTAACCTGCACAACCCATACAAGAGGATTCCATTTGAACCCATTACTCAATCCGCCCATATTGCCGCATGTCACTATTAAATATAGTTTTCAATAAATGGGAATATGTTTACTTTCTAATTTGATTACTTAGTAGGCTAGCAATTGAATTTGATCGTTAGTTACTAATTTCTAAAGTTTTTGTCTCTTTGTTTTTTCTTCTTTCTAGAGATCAGGACTCAAAAGGTGTATATATCTAGTAGAGGGCGATCCTAATGCTTGTGAAAGTGCTGAAAGCATCAAAACAGCGTAAGTACATTTTTACTTGTCTGGAGTTAAATATCGACTTTTCTAGATGTGGTTCCGAGATCAGATTTTATGTAACCCATTTCAAGTAAGTAGGAAAAGGGACAAACTTTATAAAAAACAGGAATGTATGTTGCAAAATGGTCTTAACGTAGTAATTATACTTTTCTTTATGTCATAGCTTGGTTATTAAAGTTACACAATGAGCATTTGGTCATTGATGTTTTTCTTCCGTCCTATTTGGTATTTATATTATTGAGCTACAGCTTTTTATGGTCCAATCATTTTTATACATTACAAGAAAGAAACAAATTAAAAAGCAACTACTAGGTTCGGACATAACAAAATATAATACCAACGTAGACCATTTCAAAAAGTAGGCTGTCTGTTTTATGAATATTTTCTTGATTCAAGTGATTGTTGTTTCTATTTGTAGTTGTATGACAACGGAAATTCTGGAGGGGTTTGATGTGCAGAGAACAAGTGGCTTGGGAGATACATTACGAAAATACGGTCATCTTACTCAATCAATAACACAATGCTACAAGTCTCTTGGTAATGAAACCAAAGATCAAGATTTCCCAATATGCCCTCCTTTTGATCAATTTATTGATAGGTGCAAAGAGTTAGATGAGATGACAGTTAGCGATGTATTTGCTACCCAACTCTTGCAGGTTCGAGACATTAATATTTCTGCATGTTTGTTAAAAGTATAGGTTGTAAAATGAAAGGTTCACGCTGGTTGTATAAAAAGGAAAGCAGGTCATTTTTTAGGTTGAGTTGAACCGCAAATACGTTATCTTGTCATTTTTCATGTTAAAATTATTACAATAATAATAGTAGACTTTGGGCCATTATTAACCTGTTTGACTCATTCTCATGTTTGGTTTGACCCGTTGGAGTAAATAAATCGAAATACCACGTTGCTGAATGTTCATGTCGATTCTTGTTGATTCCCCCAAAAGCTCATCTCTGTCTCTTGCTGTAGGTCCCACAGGTGACTGAGGAAATTGCCATTGCTGTCCTAGATCTACACCCAACGGTTATATCACTTGCTCGTGCCTACTCGCATCTCGTAAGTTTTCACTTACATCTGCCCCTTTTTTCTTACAACACACCATTGCATGCAGAACCAACAAGGAAATGCATATGTGGTGAATCCTGTATATTATCTTATCTAACTGATTCGACAATTTCGGCCTATTTTCTTGAATTATAGGTCGATTTTGATTAAATATTGTTTTTAATGAATCAAATGGGTTACGATAAAGAATTGTTACTGTGGATTGACCCAACTTGTTTTGACCGGTTACCATTGTAGTTGTAATTATGTTGAGAAGTAGTTACGCTGATAACTAACATTCTACTTCCTATAACGCAAAAGAAAACACCAACACACGCCATTAGGAATAATTCTAACCATCATCCTTGTATTTGGTTTTGTAAGGATGGCGACACATGTGCGCAAGAGGAACTTCTTAAGCAGCAAAGTAACAATGTGATAAGTGGAGTAGCTAGTAGAAACATTTTTCAGTTCATTTGGGGAGGTTGAAACATGTTCATTGACAATTGTATGTAGATGCAAAACCTCTGGGATGGTTTTTAATGTTTCTCCATTGAATTATATAATAGTAGATTTATGACATTTAAAAAGAGGTGGACGGCAAACGGGCAACAAGTTGCGCCGCTAGCCCTTTTTGAAGAGCAAAACTAATCCTTTTGAAAACTACATCTATGGATCTAGGTGTCATAATATTACTATGCATAACCCGTTGAACTCTTTTGAGGAACCCCACTGCCTCAGGTGCAAGGAAACCAAAAGTATCAAACGCAAAAGGGATAAAAACATGTTGATTTTCAATGCACACTTTCTCGTGTTTTGCTACTTTGTGCGAAGTGGCTTTCAAGGCAGCCTGCTCTACTGTAAAACCTCGGCCGCTCAAACCCACGAGAGGAGAAACCCCAGTCAGATCCACACACGCATGTTTCCCTCCAACCCATCCAAACACCAAAACATATGGGTCTGAGTGTGTCTTCCATCCAATGGGTTGAATATATGGAGAGTTTTTGTCTCATCATCACTTTCAGTTAAGTGCTTATTTTTAGTGATACTATAAATACTTACAATTGTTAACGTAGTAAATATTTAGTAAATAAATATAATAACATTGACATAACTTAAACCAATTATGAGAATACCTAGATTTATACGGAAGGAAAAGATTGTCAGATAAACATCAGAATTAGAATTATGTTCTGATCTCATTACGCTACATTCTTTATAAACTCATAAATCTATTGCACCTATAGATTATATACTCATTATTAATGGCGGAAAAGTATGTACCAGAAGAAATTATTCTCCAGATAATTGCTAAATTGCCTGCAAAACCCTTGCTGCAGTTCAGATGTGTATCAAAACATTGGAACCTTTTGATTTCAGATCCTAACTTTATGAAGTCGAGATCACGTCGAATGATCTTTCTCTCCGTCTATCCTTTTCATGCCATAGATAATAATGTTCCAGTTGACGACAGTGCTAATTCAATACTCACGCTTCCTTCTCCTTCCGTGGAAGGTAAATATGTTCAAGTTGTTGGAACAATCAATGGGATAGTCCTATTAGTCGTTTATAGGTACAATGGTCCTGATATGATCTTATACAATCCACTCACTGCAGCAATCATGGACGTTCCTGATCCACCGTATCATCGCCCTTCCTATACATATGCTGCATATGGATTTGGTTATGGCACAACCCGAGATGATTTAAAGATTGTTAGTATTAGTCCAAGAAAAAGATGGGATTTGCGATATTGTGATGTCTTTAGTTTTAAGACCAAGTCATGGGACAAACCATTAGAGTTGATGGGTAGCTATCATTTTGGTTCTGGGTACGAGGGTGTGTTTGCAAATGGATTTTTGTATTGGAATGTCTTCGTCACCAATGAGAATAGAAGATATAAAGGACGTGCACTTGTGGTTCTCGATGTTAAAGAGATGGTATTTTCGGAGATACAACATTCACTTCCTCCTCTCACAATTTATCACATGGGTACATTAAAGGGACGGCTTTGCATGATTTGCAATGGTGGTTGTTTAGAGTTATGGGTAATGAACGAAAATGGTCTTAAAACATCTTTCTCAAAAATATGTCAGCTAACATCACTTGGTACTCACCCTTTTCCGATGTGGGATCGTATAATGTGTATCTTGGATGATGGAAAAATTGTGTTGATGAAATCAAATGAACTCAGAATCTACGACATGTTGAATGATTCATACAAGACAGTAACAACTTTAGCAAACAAGTCAGGGATTGGATATGAAGCCATCGAATATGTGGAGAGTTGTGTCTCACCATCACTTTCAAATCAGAGGCTATAATACTTTACAAATTGCAAGTATCTTTTCACAGATTTTATCTTTTTCTCTAGCTTTTAGTACGTGTCAATGGTCATTTGTTAAAAGAGAAGGGAATGAAGTTGCTCATAGCATAGCTACTTGGGCCGTAGGATGTAATGATGAGATCATTCTTGAGGGTAGAGTTCCAGATTGTGCTCTTGTACAAACGATGGAAGATGTACTATTATCTTCTACTGAATAAAATTATCCCTCTTTTATCAAAAAAAAAAAAAAAAGTAGGCCGTCTGTTTTATGAATATTTTCTTGATTTAAGTGATTGTTGTTTCTATTTGTAGTTGTATGACAACGGAAATTCTGGAGGGGTTTGATGTGCAGAGAACAAGTGGCTTAGGAGATACATTACGAAAATACGGTCATCTTACTCAATCAATAACACAATGCTACAAGTCTCTTGGTAATGAAACCAAAGATCAAGATTTCACAATATGCCCTCCTTTTGATCAATTTATTGATAGGTGCAAAGAGTTAGATGAGATGACAGTTAGTGATGTATTTGCTAGCCAACTCTTGCAGGTTCAAGACATTAATATTTCTGCATGTTTGTTAAAAGTATAGGTTGTAAAATGAAAGGTTCACGCTGGTTGTTTAAAAAGGAAAGCGAGTCATTTTTTGTAGGGGGGTTGAGTTGAACCGCAAATACGTTTTTTTGTTGTTGTCATTTTTCATGTTAAAATTATTACAATAATAATACTCCTAGTAGACTTTGGGCCATTATTAACCTGTTTGACTCATTCTCATGTTTGGTTTGCCCGTTTTTTTACAACTCACCATTTTATGCAGAACCAACAAGGAAATGTATATGTGGTGAATCCTGTATATTTTCTTATCTAACTGATTCGACAATTTCGAATTTTAGGTTGATTTTGATTAAATATTGTTTTTAATGAATCAAATGGGTTACGATAAAGAATTGTTACTGTGGATTGACCCAACTTGTTTTGACCGGTTACCATTGTAGTTGTAATTACGTTGAGAAGTAGTTACGCTGATAACTAACATTCTACTTGCTATAACGCAAAAGAAAACACCAACACACGCCATTAGGAATAATTCTAACCGTCATCCTTGTATTTGGTTTTGTAAGGATGGCGACACATGTGCGCAAGAGGAACTTCTTAAGCAGCAAAGTAACAATGTGATAAGTGGAGTAGCTAGTAGAAACATTTTCATTTGGGGAGGTTGAAACATGTTTATTGACAATTGTATGTAGATGCAAAACCTCTGGGATGGTTTTTAATGTTTCTCCATCGAATTATGTAATAGTAGATTTCTGACATTTACAAAGAGGTTGAAACGGGCAACAAGCTGCGCCACTAGCCCTTTTTGAATATCAAAACTAATCCTTTTGAAAACTACATCTATGGATCTAGGTGTCATAATATTACTATGCATAACCCGTTGAACTCTTTTGAGGAACCCCACTGCCTCAGGTGCAAGGAAACCAAAAGTATCAAACGCAAAAGGGATAAAAAAATGTTGATTTTCAATGCACGCTTTCTCGTGTTTTGCTACTTTGTGCGAAGCGGCTTTCAAAGCAGCTCTACTGTAAAACCTCGGCCGCTCAAACCCATGAGAGGAGAAACCCCAGTCAGATCCACACACGCATGTTTCCTTCCAACCCATCCAAACACCAAAACATATGCCGGTCTGAGTGTGGATCTTCCATCCATCGGGTCGAATATATGGAGAGTTTTTGTCTCATCATCACTTTTAGTTAAGTGGTTATTTTTAGTGATACTATAAATACTTACAATTGTTAACGTAGTAAATATTTAGTAAATAAATATAATAACATTGACATAACTTAGAGAAATTTTCAAATGCTTACTCTTATTTTGATGCTTACCAAAGGACAAATCTCCACCATCCATCTAGTTTGATCTAATGACGAGGATTAACCTAAGATTTAGTAGATAAACCTAAGTACATGTTTTTTTTATTCACATTTTTTTTTTGTTTTTTTTACTTCATGTTTTTTGTTTATAATCACAGTTTTTTTTAAATGACATTTCATTAATATCACTTGTGATACTCTAATAAAATTACCAAAAGAAGGTTATATTCAAATAAACCCAAAGCATTGTTTACAACTGAAGAGAAAAGTTTCATACGGAACAAGTTTTATCTAAAGAACAAACCACTTGATCTCAACCACCCATCTAACTTCAATCTAATGGCTAAGATTAATTGTCATTTTAATTTAATTATTTAACGAGGGCATGTTGGTAATTCTATAATCTCAATTACTGAATCCAGGGGTCGGTTATACACACACATTTCTCATTCACTTTTTCCACCGGTTACACACACACTACTTTCACACACTAACCACCACCAAACCACCGTATCAAACCCTAACCGCTATTCATGCCAAATTGATCAAAATCAACGATTCTGTTGGACCGTCAATCATACCATTAAACGGAATATGATTCAATCACAGCTCGATTCAAGCAATTTTACACTCCTTTAGGTAAGATTTAATCATTAATATGTTCGTTTTCTGTTAGTTGATTCATTATCAGTTATTAAGTTTTGATACAGAACTATGTATAAAAGTAAATAAATATCTTTGAGTTTTGGGATACAAGTAAACAATTTGTGTTTGGATATGAGCTGTTTTAAGTTTAATGCTAATGGTTTTTTTATGTCTCTAGATCGTGAAGAAGAGGGCGATGGAGGTTGCGGAGATGCGGAAGGCGAGTTTGGACGATGGTGGTGGGGTTGACAATGTGAAGGCATTTGAGGTTCATACGTTTTGCAGCATTTGGTCACGTTTGGGATTGCCAAAGATGAGGATTTTGATTTGTATTGGAAGCTTGTTGTTGGTTTCGATTGGAGGAAGCAAATGCCTAAGCTTGCTGTTTCGCTTGGGCTTGGTGATAAGATGCCTAGTATATTTGTTATCCTTCACCCTGTCTTCGGTATCTATTTTGATTTAGCTTATGTGATTTGTGATTGAATTGATACAATAATATCCTAATTCCTAAAAGCATAAATCCCATGGGATCAGATTAAAGCTTTTCTCAAGAATTAATTCTTCTCCTTGGTTTCAGTTGTATAAGTATTTAGAGGAGAGGGATCTGATTCTTAAGAAGTTGAAGGAAGATATGAACAGTTAAAGAAACTGCATCAAGTCATGAAGTGAAGCCAAAAGCTGATAAACATAAAAAAAGAGGTACAATCTGAATATGGAGAATATTTTTATTCGTAATGGGGGACATATTGCCAAAACGGACCTTGAGTTTAACCAGTTGGTTATTTGTAACTGCACATTTTCTCTGTTTCCGATTTCTGAGTATCAATATGATGTAGCTTATCTTAGGTGGTTTTTGACAATTTATCTACCATACTTGGAATGGAACTTATCTTTTTTATTTAATTAGTTTACTTTTTGGTTGTTTTTTGTTGTTTCTTGGATTATACAAAATCCCACGGGATTATACAGAATCCCATAGGATTATACAGAATTCCATGGGATTTATACAAATCACAAGTGAATTTTTTACGAATCCCGTGGGATTTTTCTGGACAAAAATTTTGAAAAAAAAAATTCGTCTTTTTATGAATCCCGTGGGATTTTTCTAGACGGAAATTTTGAAAAGAAAAAGTTCGTCTTTTTACGAATCCCGTGGGATTTTTCTGGACGGAAATTTTGAAAAAAAAGTTCGTCTTTTTACGAATCCCGTGGGATTTTTCTGGACGGAAATTTTGAAAAAAAAAAGTTCGTCTTTTTACGAATCCCGTGGGATTTTTTTAGGAATACCGTGGGATTTTTTACGAATCTCGTGGGATTTTTCTGGACGGAAATTTTGAAAAAAAAAAGTTCTGTCTTTTTACGAATCTCGTGTGATTTTTTTACGAATCCCGTGGGATTTTTCTGGACGGAAATTTTGAAAAAAAAGTTCGTCGAAAGTATATAAAAGTGCATATAAATAGAAAGATGATTTTTTTCTCGTCGCGATGGTGTATTTTTTGTAGCTTGAAGATTTACCGTTTGCAAGATATATTGTTTTTAAAAAAAGGGTGGAAAGTGAGTTTTTATAGAATTACATTTTTACCCTTCCTTTGTTAATTTTTTGCTTTCATCTCATCCATTGGATGACAAGAAGATGAATGGTTGAGATCTTATGATTTGTTCTTTAGATTAGATGTGTTTTGTATTGATCTCACCTCTACAACTGAATATAAATTACCATTATTTACAATTTAAGTAGCAAGAGAAAATTACAATTTAAGTAGAAAAAGAAAATTACTAATTGATGCTTTTGTCTTTTTATTTTCTACAACTTTCTTCTTGACAGATTTTTGAGCATCCCATCCTTTTTTCTTCTTTCCCACTTCATTCTTTTTAATTTGCAGCCTCTTCTTCTTCATTCCTTTTCTTCTTTTTCAACAACCGTCTTTGTTTTCTTATATGCAGTCTTTGTTGTTAGTTCAACAGTTACTGTTGGTGGTTGTAGATCGTGTTATATCACAGGTGATATCACATATGTTTCTTTCAGTATTTGTTGGTGGTGTTTCTGTTCTTGTTTTTGTTCTTGGTGTGTTTTCTAAGCTTAAATGTCAAGCAGCGGATTTTGTTAATTTGCATGGTATTGTTAGTGTTGTCGGTGATGATGTTGTTTCTTTGTTCACTTCTTCAGTTTGACTTGGTCGTTTTTCGCGAAAGTCTTTTTCCTTTCACCTTCAACCCCTGCTTTTTTGCTTCTTTTATTCTTGATAGTTCTCAGTTTTATATTCAAATCTGCATAAAATATATACCATGTTAGTGTATGAATAGTTCATTATTTTTTAACATCATACGTGATATATAAACTGAATAAGTATACGTCATCAAATATCATAGGTGATATACTACCAACAAGCAATCATTATAACTGTT
This sequence comes from Chrysanthemum seticuspe, assembly GCA_019973895.1. Classification (NCBI taxonomy): domain Eukaryota; kingdom Viridiplantae; phylum Streptophyta; class Magnoliopsida; order Asterales; family Asteraceae; genus Chrysanthemum; species Chrysanthemum seticuspe. Next base: position 39,304,462 of record BPTQ01000004.1, read on the forward strand.
GTATCACAGGTAGGGGTGAGCAAAACAAACCGAAAAAACCGAAACCGAACCGAAAACCAAAAAAACCGACCGAAACTAAAAACCGATGGTTAGGTTTTTACTTTTTCAGAAACCGAAAAATGCGGTTCGGTTTCGGTTTTCGTCCAAAAACCAAACCGAACCGAACCAGTTTTATTATATAATAATATCTAATTAATATATTATGATTAAATAACTAAATAAATCAAATTCATAAATTCATATTCATTTTGTGAGTGGATTTATAATATATTTATCTTAACATTTATATTTATATGTGTGTTGTCATGTCGCGTGTTTTGTGTGAATATATCAATAAGTATTCGATAATGATTATACTACGTGTATGTTCACTTGTATGTGTATGTCTCATTTATATGTTTGTAATTGTAGAATTATGCAATAAACATTATTATGCTTAGATTGAAAAAAATAAATAAAGAAGAATAACTAATTTTGTACGTAAAACAAGTTTGTTGGTATAATTTGGCCTTACCCAAATATTAACGGTTAGAAACCGAAAACCCCGAACCGAAACCGATAACAAACCGAAAAAACCGAACTGCCAAAAACCGAACGGTTTCGGTTTTGGGTTCTACAAAAACCGAACATTGTGGTTTGGTTTCGGTTTTAGCCAAAAACCGACCCAAACCGAGCCGTGCACACCCTAATCACAGGTGATATACTACTAATAAGCAATCATTACAAACTGTTAGGTCACCATATTGTAACACAAGCATCAATATGTTAGAAATAAGGTAAGAAGTGATCGGATGAACACTTAAACAAACACACACGTATGAAATGGAGAAATGTTATGCGTATAGTGATATTGCAAAGTGAACAACCAACTCCCAAATGGGAGTTTACAACATTATTTATAGGGAAAGAACTAGGGCAACACACAAGTTCCCTTCCTTTCCTTATTGGGCTTGGGGCAAGGCTTATGGGCTTTCTACATAAGCCTTGCCATTAATACTAACTTAAAATCCAAATTAAGCAACCTATTACATGTTAATTACAAACACTTGAAATATAGTTTAGGTGTGATTCCAACAATCTCCCCCTAAGTGTTGGTAATTAATGACTTAAGTAATATTGAAACGTTGTTGGTGCTGATGTAATAGTTGCTTTGACGTCTTCTGACATTCTTCTTTCTTGTGAGAAGAAGTGCCTTGATTCTAACAATCTCCCTAGTGTGAGGATCTTGTTTTTCTTTGAAGTTTTCAGTTTTGACGTCTTCATTTATCTTTGTTCTTTGTTCTGGTGTGGATATGGTGATGTTATGTTGTTGTAATCTGCATCAGGTCCGCTTCGTTGCTCAGGTGTCTGCACGTCCTTCTCCAACATGCTCACACGCTCTTTGACGTTGGATATCAGGATTGATGTAGTTCTCTTAGTCTTTATACTTTGTAGATTCTTTGGCTTTGAGGAAGAATCGTTTTGACTTTTGTGTTGCCTTTCAAGAGAACTTCAATAACTGTCATTTGGTGCCTTTTAGAAACATATATAAGTGTAGATTTCTGAATCAGAAATCATCAACTTTATTTATGCAATATCTGTTCTTATTATTTACCATATACCCGTTACTGTTTCATTACACTTATTTGATTTACAAATCCATTCTCAATACTATGAAGAACCTTTTGAAACCAAGATCTTTTGACTCAAGTTCGTGACTATGCGACAAATGCTCGGAGTTCAAGACTTAGGACGAAACAACGATCAAGATTAAGGAGGAGAATGAAGACTTAATAATCTCGCCATTGCTTCTAACTCGAAGGACCAAACTTGCTCATTTCAAAGATAAAAACCGACTAGCGGTTACACAACCATAAAACGGTTATGGGTAGTTATTTAGGGGCGGTTACAAGCAGTTACTAACTAACCGACACGTTGTTTAATCGTACCCCTTCGTTTAGTATTTATAGACGATTTAGTTATTCAAAGATCTTATCATTATTGTTTGCATATTTCATATCGACTCACAAATCACACGTTAGGGACCAACAAATGGCATTAGAGCTTAGGCTCTCATCCTTGGGATAGGCCAAATTCTGGTTTCATGACAGGAAGATATCTCCTACGAGAAACTCCAAATAGGGTAAACCTATGGGGTGCCAGAAGAAAGAAAACAACAATATCACCAAAAGGGAAAAATATTCTGGCACAAACAGTTATGGAGAATGAAGCTTTTAACTCTGAAAGAGAAAGTGCAGATCTGATGAGACTAAAGAGAAAGGTCATGAAGATGAAGAAAGATAAGAAAGCCAAGTGCCACATCTGCAGAGAAAAAGGGCATGCCTTCTGGAAAGATAGAAAGAAACTTGCAGCACTGGAACTTGAACAAGAAAGAGAGATGACTGAGAAGGTTATAGCAGAAGAGGCCAAATACACAGAAAAGGTCTATCTAACTGGAAACTATGTGGTGAAAGGTACTGATTTACATAATTGGAACGATATTTGGTATGCTAGTGATTCCTACCAGTTTCATATGTGCCCCACAAGAGCCTTATTTAATGATATAGAATATAAGTTCAAGATGATAGGCAAAGAAGAGCATGAGAGAAAATTTATTTTCTCATATGGGGTGGAAGATGTCAAAATTAGAACTGATGTAGGGGAAATAGTGGTTAAATCTGTACAATATACTCCTGAGGTATCTTCTAACATGATTAGTTTAGATTTACTCAAGACTCAAGGGTATAGGATAGAGATTGATGATGGTGTATGTAGCATATTTTACATGCATCATGATGAGAACAATGTTCAGACACCACTGTTAGAAAAAGGAAAAGAAAAGGTTGATATGAAGGAAATTATCAATGAACACAACCAGTTTTTGGAGGATCAATTCAAGCAAATGGATCCCACTGATGAATGCTCTCTCATTAAGGGCTTAGAAGATCTAGATTGGAACAAGAATGATACACAGGATTACATTGATGAAGATTACATCAGTTACAATGGTACTCTTTATGCACTCAAAGTTAATTCCTTTTCAAGGTGCCTATCATTCATGAAATTGTTGGAAAAAGATAATCTTCTGTATAGAAATTGGGAAATCTTCAATAAGAGGTTCATTGATTTGGTTAAGTGGTTTTATTTGGTGCATCTTAATTATGATACACTGGATACTATACCACCAAGGGTTAAAGATGTTGAGATAAACTTGCTATGTTTACACAAAGCTGTTGAGAGTATGGGAGGATACTTCACTGTCACCATGGGTGACAAGTGGGGTATAATTGCACAATTGCAGGGCTTGGACACAGAAGATGGTAATACAGTTAGAGTTTGCTACAGAAACTTCATTGATCTCTTAGTTATTTATCATGAAACTGCAAGCAGTACTTGGGGTGAAATGCAAAATGAAGTAGGTGAAACGAGTCAAAAGAAGATGGCCAAGGACCTATCATGCCAGAGGGAAGATGCAGTGAAGGATGGTACAAGTGGAGATGGAGCAAACAAGTTTGGAGTCAAGCTAGACAATGGAGAAGAAGATGGATATGAAAGCAGCCAGGATAGCAATGATTTGAAGAAAAAGCAAGGAAAGATCAACAGTGAACAACTTGACCTTAAATCAATTAAGGGGGAGATTGTTAGCCCTTTGTTAATTGTATTTAAGTCAAGTATACTTAGTATTATTATTGTTAAGTACTTATGGTTTATGGACATGTTTAATTATTATGTATTTGGACGAATTAAGGCCTGCACAAATGGGTTATATGCAGCCCATATTGTGGCAGTTAGGATGGCAGTTATCACCCAAAAGTCACAACGTTTGGAGGGAACAATAACTGTCATTTGGTGCCTTTTAGAAACATATATAAGTGTAGATTTCTGAATCAGAAATCATCAACTTTATTTATGCAATATCTGTTCTTATTATTTATCATATACCCGTTACTGTTTCATTGCACTTATTTGATTTACAAATCCATTCTCAATACTATGAAGAACCTTTTGAAACCAAGATCTTTTGGCCACAAACCTGTTTACACCTGATCCACCGTCTGATCTTCATGGTGCGTATGGATTTGGTTATGGCATAACCCCAGATGATTTAAAGATTGTGAGTATTAGTCTGACACACAGATTTGATTTGCATTATTGTTACGTCTTTAGTTTTAAGACCAAGTCATGGAACAAACCATTAGAGTTGATTGGGAACTATAAACTCGGTTATGGGTATATGGGTGCGTTTGTAAACGGATATTTGTATTGGATTGTATCCATGGCCGAAGAGAACATAAGGAAAAAAGAAAGGGTAATAGTGGCTCTCGATGTTAACAAGATGGTATTTTCGGAGATACAACATTCACACCCTGGTCTCACATACTATTCTTTGGGTACATTAAAAACAGCTTTGCATGATTTGCTTTGATAGTAATTGTCTCCACTAGTTATGGGTAATGAACGGACATAGTCATAGAACAACTTTTTCGAAAGTATGTGAGTTACCATATATCTTGATAGACACACTATATCGATGTACGTACAAATGTCTACGTATCGTATGATGTGTATTTTGGATGACGGAAAAATTGTTTTGTTAAGGAATCACACCAATGAACTCATGATCTACGACATGTTGAATGATTCATATAAGAAAGCAACAACTTTAGCGAGAAAGACAACAATTAATGCCATCGAATATGTGGAAAGTTGTGTCTCACCATCACTTTCAATCTAGATGTTATAATACTTATATGATCAGTAACGTTCTGTTTCCTTTTTGTTTCAAAAGAACTCACAGATGTTTAATTCCTAATTCTTTTGTGCTTGAAAAATATAAAGCAAACTTAATTATTTTATGAGCATGTGCATTGTGTTTGGAAATGTATTTTTAGCTTCAAACGTCCCAAACTCTCATTGGAATATGTCTATGAGCAACATGTCTTTAGATGTACCAGACGAGTGTACCTAGTGTTTCCGGCGCAATGCGGCAAAAGTTCTAACAGTAAGCCTTTTAAGTCTTTTTTGGGGGGGATATATTTCTGTGTATGGTTGTGCTTATCGAATGTCTATATGTAAACTTGATTGCTCTTACAAATATATAGTCATATAATCCGAGAGAAATGCATGTGTTCGGGTTACAAATATATATTCATCTAAGCCAAATTCAAATCAAGGTCTTAAAAGGAGTTGTCGCAACCAAACTAAAAAGTCTAATGTCATTCGTTTCCAGATTCAACATGATGAACAATAAAACACACACACATTATATAGAGTAATTGATTTGGGAGAAGGGTATTTATGTACCAAAAGACACATTGTTTTCAAGATAGCTTGTTTCCCATTTCGGTTGCTCGTCATCAATGGCGGGCGAGTATGTGCCAGAAGACATTCTTCTAAAGATAATTGCTAAACCGCCTGCAAAACCCTTGTTACGGTCCAGATGTGTATCAAAGCATTGGAACCATTTGATTTCACATCCTAACTTTTTGAAGTCGAGATCACATCGAATGATCTTTCACTCCACCCATCCTTTTCAAGCCATAGACAGCAATGCACAAAGCAATGACAATGCTAATTCAATGCTCAAGCTTCGTTCTCCTTGTGCAGAAGGGAAATATGCCAAGGTTGTTGGAACAATCAATTGGTTAGTTTTTTTAGTCCTTCGTGTTGATATGATCTTATACAATCTGTTCACTGAAGCATTCAAAAACGTTCCTGATCCACCATCTCATTATAGTTCTGCCCATAAGTATGCATATGGATTTGTTTGTGGCACGACCCGTGATGATTTAAAGATTGTTAGGATTGTTTGACCAACATATAATTAAATGTGATTTGAGATCCTGTGACGTCTTTATTCTTAAAACTAAGATATGGAACAAACCTTTTGAGTTGGTTGGGAACTATCTTATTGAGTATAAGGGTATATATGTTTATAAATGGAGTTATGTATTGAATGTATACGTGTGCCCAGAGGGAACAGAAGGATACTACTAGTTCTCGATGTTAAAGACATGGTAATCTTGGAGTTACAACATTCACCCCTAATCTCACTGTCTTTTCTATGGGTACATTTAAAGGACGGTTTTCCATGATTTGCATTAATAGTATCCATTTTTAGATATGAATTATGGGTAATGAATGAACATGGTCTTGAAAATTAATTTTCGAAAGTATGTGAGTTCAAATCAGTTATGCGACACCTGAACCCATCATCCCCACAATTGTCTGCGTAATCCTATGATATGATGTGTATTGTTCCTATTTTGTCTGACGGAAATTTGTTATGGTGCGGAAGAACACGTACATATGATCTCATGATCTACGACATGTTAAATGATCACAACAAAAGCATGGATTGAATGCCATCTAATATGCGTGGAGCTAGAGTCTCACCATTACTATCGACTTTGAGAAGTAGTTGGATTCATATATATATATATATATATATATATATATATATATATATATATATATATTTTGGTTATAAGGAGCTAGTATAAAACAAATAACTTTTGAAGCTTGTTTACAGGTTCATAACAAAGTATAAAAGGTATAGTTGGATGATATATTTCTTATTGAATTAGGCAAATAATATTCTGCATAATATATAGTTAAACCATTTATGGAAAATATTTACCCTTATATAGAATTGAAGGAAAAGATTATAAGATAAACATCAGAATTAGAATTCGATTCTAATCTCATTACGCTACGTTCTTTATAAACTCATAACTCCATTGCACCTTTGGATAACTCATTAGTTATTTAATGGCGAAAAATTTGTACCCGAAGAAATTATTCTCCAGATAATTGCTAAATTGCCTGTAAAACCCTTGTTGCGGTTCAAATGTGTATCAAAGCATTGGAACCTTCTGATTTTCGATCCCAGCTTTATGAAGTCAAGATCACGTCGAATGCTCCTTATTTCAGGTAAACCAATTCAAGCCATTGACAACAGCGTTCCAGTCAACGACAAAGCTAATTTAGCTTTCAAGCTTCATACTCCTTTTGCGGAAGGTAAATATGTCAGTGTTGCTGGAACAGTCAATGGGATAGTCCTTTTACTCATTATTCGTGGTGATATTGATGCAGATATAATCTTATACAATCCACTCACTAGCGCATATAAGAAAGTTCCTGACCCACATATTTATCTTGGTTACCAAAATCACGGTGCATATGGATTTGGTTATGGCACAACCCCTGATGATTTAAAAGTTGTGATTATTAGTTCGACAGGACGTGATTTGCGATCTTGTCACGTTTACCATCTTAAGACCAAGTCATGGAACAAACCATTAGATTTGATCGGGAACTATTTGTTTCAGCTCTAGGGATAAGGGTGTATTTGTAAACGGATTTTTGTATTGGAATACATTGGTAATTAATAGAAGAGAACAAAAGGGTGATATTGGCTCTTGCATCCTGTAATCATCTATCTATATTCTATAATACTAGTTTTAGATCCTCGTGTGCACGCACAATGCTGTAGTTTTTTATTTATTTTTTAAATTAGATCTTTTAAATATATTATATTTTAAATAAGCTTTGCAAAAAAATAGCAGTTGTTAAATTTTGTTAGATCTTTTTTTAAGATTAAGCTTTTTAAATATGCTATATTTTAAATGTGCTTTGTAAAAAATTGCACTCGTAATTTTTGGGCTTTGTAAAAAATTGGGTTTAGAAATATTAGAGCTTTTTAAAAAAATTGTAACCATAAAAACATACAGTAATGCATTATAAAACCTCTTTTTATAGAAAAATACACAAACAAACACACCTAGAATATCCGCATCAAAATGCGAAAAAAAAATATGAAGAAAAATAAATACCATTTCTTTCATTTTTTTCATTTGAAATCTTCATATGAATCAAATGATGATTCTCGTGTAAGGAAGAAAAAATTGAAAACGATTGCTAATGTTGAAATTTGTTTGAATGATGCAATCATTCTAAATTTATGTGAAGATTCATGTGATTAGTGTTTAATCGATTGTAGGGGATTAAAGAGGTTTTGATTTTAGGGTTCACTGATTTGTTGTTTAATTGATCGGTTATTTTTTGGATGTGAAACTGATATTTGGGGAAGAATTTGTTTGGGGTAAAATTAATGAAGCCCGAAGAAAAGCCTCTCGACCTTTGGATGAAAATAAATGTCACGCGTAATTTTTGTAGAGCTTTGGGGTGGTAGTTTCCTTGTGTCAACTAGTTTTATATAATGTTAGATAATGTTAAGAGGGGGAGAGTTTATATATTTAGAAAGAAAGATACTCGTAATAGATTGGGAAAGTGGGCTATAAAACAGTTGGGCTGGGGTTAAAAAAAGTACAACCGCTTTAGGTTAAAAACCCTAAACTAGAAACTACTGTAGGGCTTGATAGGCAAGATGGTTGCGTTTGATGCGGTCGAAGATATACTCTTAAGATCGGATGCTAATGATCTTCTCCGATGCAAAAGCGTTTGTAAGTCATGGTATTCTTTGATATCAACTCCTCGTTTTGTTAAAGCTCATCTAAAGAAAACTTGTAATAATAACGACAGCAGCAAGGTTGGGCATATAAGAATAGTTATGCCGACATTTTGGAAAATAGCTAATAAGAGCTTGTATAAAGTCAATCAATGGATGGTTGGTGGTTCTTCCAATGGCCTTTTATGTGTGTCTCGTATGATACAAGAAGGCTTAATTTTTGTAAACAATCCTTGCACAGGAGAGGTTAGAAAACTACCAATGGCTCCCATGTTTCCTGAAAAGGTTTTTGGGGTTTGTGATTTCGTATCTGTGAGTTTTGGTTATGATGCATCTACAGATGATTACAAGGTTGTTTTGGGGATCAAAATAAGTGACAATGAGACACTCATTCAAGTCTTGTCATTGAAATCAAATACTTGGAAAACTATTGGACAATTCAAGTTTATTTTTCTTCATAACAGGTCTGGCATCCTGTTCAATGGGGCATTTTATTGGTTTGCGTTTGAATGTAACAATGATAAGAAAAAGAGAGTAATTCTTTCTTTTGATTTATCTCGGGAGGATTTTACAACAATCCGCCAACCTAATGACTCAAAATATTCATCGAATTCAATATCACTCGGGATTGCGGATAACCAACTATGCATATACTTACCTAATAATATCAACGACAACCCCCATGACGACATATGGGTAATGAGAAGCCACAATGTTAAACAGTCTTGGGAACGCTTGCCAAAAGATTGCGAGATGAAGTACGAGGTTGTACACTCTATGAAAATGTTAGAGTTCAGTTCACCCAAGCAGAAGAGGATCAATTTCTTTTGTGATGATAATAAATGCTTGTCAAGGGCTTGGAAAAATATTAATGCTCATATATTTATGCCAAGCCTTGTATCTCCGTATGTTAATTTCGAGAGACCAAGCCACCTAACGAGTAACAAGACGATTGTTAACACAAGGAGTATTGAGGTTAGTTTTTTTTTTTTTTTTTTCTTTCCTCCTTGTAGTTTGTCATGTAGAACCGGGCTGCGCTGCCGATGCCTTTTCTTTCAATGCACGACAGTTCTCTCTTTTTGACATCTCTTTAATGACAAAATCAAGAGGGTTTCTGTTTAAGCTTATATGTGGCTTGTGAGCTTATTTGTTTCTCGGCTTATATATCATAAGCCCCAAATTTTTGTCTTATTTGAAGACTTGTGGGCTTATATAAGCTTATAATATCATAATAAATATTATATCATAATAAACTTATATAAGCTCACAAGCCTTCAAATGTGCCGAAAAATTGAAGCTTATGAAGTATTAGACTAACTTAAAAAAGCTCATAGGCTCATATGTAAGCTTTTAGACAAACACCCCCAAGTGGGTGGGTTAATCTTAGACTACACCTAACATGTGTAGTGACCCAATGAAATTTAAGTTAATGTGTGTGTGAGTGTATTTTGTGTTTAAGTGGGATACGAATCTTAAAAAAAATGGCTAGCAATGTTCCGGTACTTGTCACCACTTACGCTGTGTTCTTAAGAAAAAAAATGAAGAAAGTGAAAGAAAGATAAAGTAAAGTAAGTGAGAGGAAGTAAAGTCACTTTCATCCCAAAAGTGGGGTGAAAGTTTTATAACTAAAATATCTCCACTTTCACTCATTTTCACTCACTTTACTTCCTAAGAAAAACTAGAGAACACAACTTTTATCACTTTCACTTTCCTTCATCCCTTTTACTCAACTTAAGAACACAGTGTTAAACTGGTCGGGTCGAAATCGGGTATCAAAGCATTGTCGTACACTACAAATTCTTTTCCGAGTGTTTTTTGCTTTTTGATGGTTTGGTTCTTCCTTACGTCTTGAAGTTCACATATACTTAATTAACGCTATTTTTAGAAGAGAGTTCTACTTTTACCCTTGTTGTTAAGGTGGGTTCTAGGTATGTTTTCCAAGGTCCTTCCTGTTTATACATATAGTATTGATTGAGGCAAGGGGTGTGTAATATGGAAACTTTCAATATCGGGTCTATTCAAGATATTATTAATCATAATGATAATAATAGTCTCAACTTGAAACAAAAATCAATTTGACAAGCAGTGTGTTGGTCGATATTAGTGGGGCATGGTCCACTCTTTTTATATTGCATTAGTGTAGTACTAATGAGATAGGAATATTTAGTATGGGTTCATATGAGTTCGTTTTTTTTCCGGTGGTTTTGCCCGAATTATGTGGGGCAAAATGGTGTTGTTTTCTTTCCTTTTTTGGGGCCTCTTTTCCTTAATTCTCTTGATTGAGGAGATGAGAAGCCTCTTTGTTGTATGTTTGCTTGTGGTTTTATTTATATTTTTTTCTTGTTGCCAGTATTGATTGAGGCATTTATGTATACTTTGCTAAGGTTGCTAAAGGAGAGTGCCAACATACGCAGTCAAAGATAGGGAATTTTTTCAAGCCTTCCGAAATGGTAAAAAAGTGTTTCTTTTCTTTTTCTTTTTCTTTTTCTTTTCTTTTCTTTTTCTACAAGTTGTACCTGTTTTAGAATTGGTTCTCCTTTTTAAACTTTCAAATACAATTGCAAATGGAGAAAACTTATAGGCTGGAAGTTGGAGAGACCGAGAATTTGTATTTGCATGAAGATGGTGAGACTTAAGCTCTTTTTAATCTACATACGAGCTTTACGTGGTTAAGAATTTGTTACAGTTTTAACCCCTTCAAATATTTTGAAAAGTTAATTGGCAGGAAGATAGAGATTGAAGAAATCCTTTATAGAGATAGAGGGCGTCATTTAGTAACTCGGGAAAATAAGAGGGTAATAATTAATTTTCGCTTCGAATAGGAAGATTTACACCAGCATCCTTGCAAAAATGTAAAATTAAACCACTATCTTTGCAAATTTCATTATTACATCAATGTCTTTCTAAACTTTCATATTACACAAAATTATCCAAAAACACATTTCCATCATATTTAAGTGACTTATATATATATATATATATATATATATATATATATATATATATATATATATATATATAAATATATGAGAGTAGATCTAGTGAGAAGAGAAATTAAAATAAGAAGGATGAGAAGAAATTTGAGCCACACATTTCAAATGAGGAGGAGAAATTTAGGGGGAGATCAACATATTTCTTTAGGTGCATCTAAAATGTGCGACTGTGATTTCTTCTCACCCTTTTCATCTTAATTTTACTTTTCATTTGATCATTACTCACACACACACACACACACATATATATATATATATATATATATATATATATATATATATATATATATATATATATATATATATATATATATATATATTTATATATATATATAGAGGATAGTGAATATGGGGCTGTCTCACATCTAAGCTTACATGCGAAACCATCAAATATTTCATCGTTTTAACCAGAAAAACATCAAATCTTCACCATTTGTATCATATCTTTCACTATATTAGTGTTTTCCCTTGATTTCATCACAACATCACTTATATTGGCTTCACGTTGATGCATGCGTAATCTACATCATATTGTTAGGTGTTTTCATTTACTAACAAATTAGTTATAGATTCAACAATGGTTTGATTTAATTCACCCTTAAAATGCATTCCACTTTGCATATATTAGTTCCACTACTAAAATAATAATCAAAATGATGTATTTTTTTAGTGATTTTTTATGGTTTCGCATGTAAGTTTAGATGTGAGACAGCCCCATATTCACTTTTCCCATATATATATATATATATATATATATATATATATATATATATATATAGTCCGGTTCTAGAGAAAAGTGTAATTAGAGAGAAAAGTGAGAAAAAGTTACAGAGTAAATTATGTAAACAATCGAAAGTTTAACAAATGAAAAAAACAAACTAAAATAAAGGAACCTGCTTTCCTTTTCACAATTCAATCAGACATTACGGTTCAAACACACAAACTCACCGTCACCACCACCACCATCTTTCATCGCCACCATCATCTCCATCGCCACCATCATCTTCATCGCCACCATCTCCATCTCCACCACTCCATATCGCCACCATCAGCTCCATCTCTACATGATCCGCACACCATACCATCCGTCATACATCCTTCGTACATCATAAGAACATTGAAATCGAACCAGAGATTTAGACACCTGTAAGTTTTTAATTACATATTTTTTTAATCTTTGTTATGTAACTTTTAATTGTATATAATCTGTAAGTTTTTAACTATGATGTAATGATTTTTTAAGTTTTGTTGAAAGTTTATAATCATATCATCATGTTTTCTACAAGATTTGGAACAAATTTGATGAAAAAATGCATATAAAATGTATTTATTAAAGTTGCACACCAGTCGTTTGATAAAATGTCTGAATAAGATTTTAAAGCTGTGATGCACTAATTTTCAGTATACGAGCTTAATATTGAAATATATGACATCTGAGGGCATCTGTGTGTATATTTGCAGCATAAGAATTACAAGTTAGGGCATCAGATTGTATTAGTGCATCTGTGTTTGTGGTTGCTAGAAATACTTCAGCAAATATTTGTATGTTTAGTGCATTCTTGGAAATACTTTGACATCTATTTGTATATTTAGTGTATCGATGGACATATTAGGGTATCAATAAGTATGATTACTGCTTCATTGAACATCTTAGAGCATCAGTGAATATGATTGCATTAGTGAGTAAGATTAGTGCATCATCAGACATATTAAGGTATTAGTGTGTATGTTTAGTGCATCGTTGGTAATAGTAGGGCATCCATTTGTATGTTTAGTGCATCGCTAGAAATACTTCAACATATACTTGTATGTTTAGTGCATCGATAAACATATTAGGGCATCAGTAAGTATGATTAGTGCATCGTCAAAGATATTAGGGAATCATTGTATTTTTATAGCGTATCCGTTTGTATGTTTAGTGCATTGGTTGTCATAGTAGGGCATCCATTTGTATGTTTAGTGAATCATTGAAAATACTTGGGCGTCTATTTCTATGCTTGGTGGAATTTCTCTTGATGCATCTCAATATGTTATGAAAGAGTTTTGTGAATCTATTGGATCTTATGGTCTTGGCATGAGTTTCTCTTTATGTTACTTATTTATTTCATTTTTGGTTGCAGCAAGATTTTATTTGGCTCTAAATTTTCTTCAAAACTTGCGTAGGTATATAATGTAGAATACGACATTGATGCTCTTTGTGTTGGCCCGTGGTTTGCCATTTTGACAGTGCCTCGTCATCTCATGTGTTTATTCATTTATTGGCATACACTTAGGAAAGAAAACATGGAAATGCAACATTCTGATAACAATTATTATTTTACGTTATGCAGGAGGATTTTTTTCATAGGTCTACACAACATGATTGAAAATAGTGTAGAGGTGTTGTTACCTTAATAATATTTAATAAAAGTGATGGTCATTCACGTTTAGGAACTTTGTAACGTGTGTTAGATATCGTGATAGAATAGTCAACGGGCTCATGGATTGGGCTAAGCTAAATGGTTAGAAGTTAAGTTAAGCTAGCCTTTTATCAATTGTAATCCAATCTAACCCAATCCAAGCCCAAGCCTAAGCCCAAGCCCATGAGGGCATTATGTAAGAAAGTATAAATACCCCTCAAATGGTCATTTGAGGGGTGTGTGCTTGAGTGTGTATGTGTGTGTGTTTTCTTTGAAGTAATACAAGTTTCTTGTTTCATCTTTTTCTCTCTAACACATACGAGTATCATCAAGTCACCATCTTTCCATCTTTATTTCATATACTTTACGCATATCGTGTGTTTGGGTTTTACGTGTAACTTGTGTGTTAACGTGGGTATTGTGATAAGGTTGAGAAAAACAAGGTCCTACAATTGGTATCAGAGCTAACAACTGGTTTTCTAGTTTTGATACCGAAATGAGAAAGGTTCTTGAAACTCAAATTGCCACTCTGCTAAATAACATCAGTGCGAGGGTAATTCATTTTGAACAAGCATTTTTGAAAGAAACATGTGACTTTGTCAAGGACCATAAATCCCTGGTAAAGAAAGCTAATGACTGTTTTGAACACATCAAAGTTTTGGAAAATATGAATGATTCTCTCTTCGAAAATGTTCAGACTACTGATATTATGTCCATTGTTTTACAAACATATTCTGTTGAAAACCATGAAAGACTCCAGTCTGAGACCTCTGTAATTGTTTCCAAATATGAAAAAGCTCTTGAAAAACTTGAAAAAGAAAATGTCTCATATTTTAAACAACTTGATCGAAAAACTGAGGAATGCAAGTATGAAAAATTGTCGTATGAGCGTGCCTACAAGGACATGAAAGAGCAAAATGATCTTTTGAGGGCTCAGCTGGAATTTCAAAAAGGAAATGCTGTGGATACTAAGATTGCAAAACCATTGACTGAGGAGAAGGAAAATGCTCCAAAACAGGTTTTCAAACCAAAAATGTCTATTTCTATGCCTCCTCCAAAAGTCAATGAGAAAAATGATTTGCCAAAACCAGTCACTCCACCTGCCTTGCCTAAGCAAAAAGAAACGATTGTTGAAAATGAAAAAGCGGTTATCGAGGAACCAAAAGTTTTAGCACCTGGCCTTTTTAGGATGAGTACCACTAATGCGACTGCCTCCACATCTAAAACATATGGAACAAACGACATAAGTTTAGACAAGCACTCTAAAGAGACTAGGAAAGCTGAAACCACTTCTCTTGATAAAAAGGTGAACCCTAATGCGTGTGCCTTACCTTATACAGGACTAGAAAGCACCTCTAGGAGCAGTAGACTAAAGCCTAAGAGCAATACTAGGAACAATAGAGTCTTGCATGCCTCTAAGAGAAGTAGCTTGAATAAAGAGAAGAAAGTAGAAGAACACCCTAAGAATTTACCGCTTTATAATAAGAAAGACATTTCATCTGAATGTAATGAACCTATGAAACTTGCTAAGTCTAATGAATGTGTTGAAACTCTTTGTTTAACTTGCAAGAAATCTCTAATTAATGTTCAAGATGATTGTGTTTCTAAGAATGTGAATGATAAGCCTGTTAAGAAGAGCGTTCCAAAAAGAACATATGCCAAACCAATAGGAAGACTAGTTGCAAGAATTAGGTCTTACACTACTGATAGGAAGCATACTGTTTACTTTAGGGATGATATTTGGAAACCAACGGGTAGAATTTTCACACTCCAGAATGGTAGAATGAGTGATAAACCAATATACCTAGTGGAAAACTTCTATGAGTGTGATCAGGATTTTAACTCTAACCCAAAGGAACCAAAATCAAAATGGTTTCCAAAAACATCTACTTCTGTTCTTGGCAGGTTATCGAAATATGTCTTTGGATCGTCGACTCGGGTTGCTCCAAGCACATGACCGGGAATCTGAAGCTGCTGATCATTTTTGTTTGGAAAATTATGGGAACCGTACGCTTTGGAAATGATCATGTAGCAGCTATCATGGGTTATGGAGATCTACCTTTTAGAAATTATTTGATCACTCGGGTTTATTATGTCGAAGGGTTAGGACACAATTTGTTTTCAGCCGGGCAGTTCTGTGATGCAGATTTAGAGATTGCGTTTAGGAGAAATACTTGCTTCGTTAGAAACTTGGATGGCACTGTTCTCAACCAAATGGCCTCGGCATCAACCAAATGGCCTCTTCATCACCAATATGTCTTATGACACGAGCATCTGGAACAAAGTCCTGGTTATGGCACAGGCGATTATCCTATCTCAATTTCGACACCATCAACAAACTTGCCAAAGATAACATCGTCAACAGACTTCCAAAGTTCAAATACACCAAGGATCACTTATGTCCATCATGCGAACAAGGAAAAAGGAAAAGATCATCATATAAACCCAAACCCGTACCAAGTTCGGAAGTAAAGTTGCATATGTTGCACATGGACTTATGTGGCCCAATGAGAGTTGAAAGCATAAATGGGAAAAAGTATATTCTTGTTATCGTCGATGATTATTCCAGATATACATGGGTTAGGTTTCTGATATCAAAAGACGAAGCACCAGACATCATCATCACCTTTCTAAAGTGTATTCAAGTACTTCTTCAAGCTCCAGTAAGGGTTGTAAGAACTGACAACGGCACGGAATTTACTAATCAGGAGTTAAGATCTTATTTTGAAGATGTTGGAATCACATATCAGACATCAGTTGTTAGAACTCCACAGCAGAATGGGGTCGTTGAAAGAAGAAATAGAACTCTTGTGGAAGCTGCTTGCACAATGCTAATTTATTCTAGTGCACCTTTATTTTTATGGGCTGATGCGGTTGCCACTGCTTGTTTCACTCAAAACCGATCCTTAATCCATCCAAGATTCAATAAAACCCCATATGAGCTAGTGAACAACAGAAAACCTGATATCTCTTACCTTCACGTATTTGACGCTTTGTGCTACCCAACAAACGACAGAGAAGATCTAGGAAAACTGAAAGCTAAAGGTGATATTGGAATCTTCATTGGATATTTAGATAACCTGAGGGCATTCAGGGTGTATAACAGGAGAACTAGGAAGATAATGGAGACGATGAATGTGAATTTTGACGAACTTTCACAGATGGCTTCTGAGAGACTCGCTCTAGAACCCGCGCTTAATCCGATGGCTTCTAATCAAAACAGATTAGGACCCGCACCAAACCAGCAGACTTCTGGACACGTCAGTTCAGGACTCGTACTGCAAAGAGCTCCATCAACTTTTGCTGACACACCTCATGAACAAGAATGGGAGAATTTCTTTGAGTTAATGCTCGATGAATACTATGGTGGAACTTCGACAAATGCATCAAACCGTCATTCCGCTGCACCCGCTCAAAATCATCCACCACCACCAACAGAAGATGCATCTACCACGGTCGAAACCAATGCACCAAATCCATCAACGTCATCTACATCGAATTCAACAAATCCTATTCTTGAAACAGTTTTACCAACAGTTGATGAGCAAAACCAAAACGATGCAACGTTAGAGGAAGACTTATTTGAAAACCCGTTTGCTACGGAATCAGCTAAATCATCTTCTAGCTTACGAGAACCATCTAACTCACATACGTTTAACCAAGGCTATCAAGATCGCGTGTAAACTCGTAAGATCGTACGAGTTTACGTGTTCACTAGCTAAAACCGTGTAGGATCGTGATAGGATCGCATATGTGGTAGGATCATAAGTAAGATCGTAGGATCGCACGTAAGATCGTAGGATCGTCACGCGATCCGAGTTCTTTTTTTTTCTTTTTTTCTTTTTTAACTTTTTCTTTCTTTTAAGTCAATCTTAAAAAACTAATAAGTCTAAAAAATATATTTTTAGTTTTAAAATAAGTTTTATCATATTTTAGATTTTTCCAAGTTATAATTTCATTTTTCTAGGTTAAATTTTGTATTTTCTTGTATTTTAGTGCAATTTAAATACTTAATAAATAGTTTTTAATTAATAATAATTAAATAAATAGTTTTAAAAATAATTTTCTTTTTCTAATAATTTTATTTTATTATTAGGATTGTAAAAATATCATTTTCATATTTATAGGCCTTTTATTTCTTAAAACTCACATTTTATTTTGTACGTAGACGTAATTTTATTTTTAACGTAAGTTTTAAGTTGTAGGTTTTAAACGTTCATCGACTTTAAAAATAGTGATAGCGTTTATTTAATATCTTTTATCTTTTATTTCTTTTAATTTGCATTTAAGTCGCTTTAATTTGTAGATTTTTTCTTTAGGTATAATTTTCCATCCAAAACCCTACTGATCACTATCCTTAGTGATCATTCTACCATCTGATCAAGTGTTTTAACACCAATTCATCCTCCGTGGGACTTGACGACCCAGGAATTCCCTATATTCCTCTGATCTTAATTGTATTTGTGTTTAAGCTGTTTTAAGTCTGTTACGGTTAGCCATTCACAAGTGGTTAGCTTGTGTGATTAGACTTGACGGTTTAGCACAGATCAAATTTTGCAAAACCAAACACCCTTTAGTGGACTGTTTTGGAATTTTTTCAAAGCAAAACACAACTTAAGACCATGTAGATGATTACAACCCTTATATCATCATATATTAACACTAAATAAGCCTGAAACCACAGCACTAACAACATAAAATGAGAAATTTGAATTTATGCTAATAAGACTGTGAAAAAAGAGATATTTGTAAACTACAAATTCAAAAGAACTAAAGACTGCTTTTATAGTTTAATTATACTTAATTATAAGTAAAGATCATAAACACACAGAGATTTAAGCTAGTGAATAAGTCAAACAGTAAAATGCCAAAATAGAGAAAAGTGCTTACAAATGACTTTGATGCACAAACTGAGAATTAAGACCAAATAACAGATCCTATAGCTTACCAATAAGCACTATACCCAAGACCATCCATTATATATCCTGCTCCAGCCTTTTTGAACCTTGCACCATGGTTTTTTATTTTTAAGTTATTTATTTGATATTTTTGTGAATTTCTGATTTTTACCAATAAACTGCTTTTAAGAGTGTCTAAAAGCTTGCATAAGCTTTATATGGAGCTTATGTGACTTACTCAGTCCAAAGTAACAACTTCTAACAACATTTCAACATATTGAGATTTTTGAATAATAAGAAAACTGCATAACTTGAGATAAGACTTGAAACTGGAAATTGATGCTTACAAAAGTTTTATATTACACTGAAAACATGAAATACAAGATTTAAAAGCTTTAAAATACACTGATATTTAAAGTTTAAGCTAAAACAACAATGAAAATTAAAATTACTCTAGATAGATTCTCTCTTTGCTTCCCCCTTGATATTTATTGACTTCAAACTTCACTTGTCGACCTCTGAGTTAATCCCATCACATATTGACCATTGGATTGAGCCAGATCATTGGAATTGCCACTTGGCGATTTTGGCGCCAAAAATGTCTTGAGCAGGTTTTTCTTATTAATTGGCTTTGGTTTGGTGTGGAGGTGGAAGGAAAGTGTAATCAAGTGGGAAAGTGAGGTGGAAATGGTGAGGTGGAGGGAAAACCACCACTGGTTTTGGCTAAACCAGTGTGGGAGAGACGGAGCTACAGTAGACGCGGTTTATTTTGATTTAAAATTTGGGCCGGGTCAAGGTATTGGGTTGGATTTGGGCTTATACTAAATATTGGATCCGTTTGGTTTATTTTAACAACAAGGACCAATCATGTAATTTAGCCAAAGTTGAGGAGCTGATCTTGAACATTTTCCAAAGCTTTCATAAGGACTAAAACTGCCAAGTAAGATTAGTACAAGGACCTTAGTTAAAAATTTCCATTTTTACAAATCCAGGGACCAAAACTGTCAATTTAGAAACTATAAGGACCAAACTTGTAATTTTCTCCAAAGTTTATCATAAGGACCTATATTGCCATTTATTAATAGAACAAGGTTAAAAGTTGATAATTTTCACTTTTTAAATTAACCAAGGACTATTTTTGACAATTTTCAAAGTTAAAGGACTAAAGTTGTCAATTTGTGATTTTTAAGCTTTAAAGGTTTGTTTTGACAACTTTTGAATCTCAAGGACCTAAAATGATATTTTACAAGTTTTTGAATTACCAGGGACTGTTTTTGACAACTTTTGTAACTTGGGGGACTAAAACTGCCAATAATGCAAACTTGATACGTTTTTCATCAGATTTTGATGTTTTTGCATTTAAAACATATAAAACACTTGTTTGTGATATTTTTATCATTTTGATGTGTTTTTGAGTGTTTTCAGATGTTTTTGGCATTCTAACAGTATAAAAATGATGAGTATTTAGACACTCATCAATCCCCCACACTAAGATATTGCTAGTCCCTAGCAATGATTTGAGAAAAGTTAATGGATTTTATCTCTTTATCAAAAGCCATTACTTCTGGAGTAGCCTAGTGTTTCAGTTCAAGTAAGAACCATGGTACACCGATAACCATGTGATTTTGAGCAAACCACCAGCTTTCAACGGATTTGATTTTGTCTTTACCAGAAGCCGTACCCTTCTGGACTAGCCAACTCTTAGATAAATTATCAATATTATCTTTGGTGAGCCGATTACCAATTATGGATTTTCAACTGCCTTTACCACAAGCCATAAACTTGCGGGCTAGCCAACTTTTCACTAGTTTAAAGATATGGTGAGTTGAACACCATACAATTTTAGGCAAATTGCAAGCCATAAACGGATTTGAGATATCTTTACCAAGAGCCGTTTGCTCCTGGTTTAGCCAATCCTTATGTGGGTTAGACATGGCGGACTGATTACCATTTGCTGAGTAAGTGAAAAACACTTACTCCAAAAACAATTTGGCAAAAAACGGGGGAATTGGGTGGAATAATTACATGATGAAATTCATGAGAATTCCCCCCCACACTTAGAAATGAATATTGCCCTCAATATTCAAAGTACCGGCGGTTATGCCGAAACAAAGAACATAAAAAGGGAAATACTACGGCCATTATTTTGTTTTTGATATATACACTTTTTTTTTTTTTTTTTTTTTTTTTTTTTTTTTTTTTTTTTT